>SJYX01012248.1:150885-184648 GCA_006410675.1 Oreotragus oreotragus | reverse complement strand
TGGCTCAGATCATGAACTCCTTATTACCAAATTCAGACTTAAATTGAAGAAAGTAGGGAAAACCGCGAGACCATTCAGGTATGACCTAAATCAAATTCCTTATGATTATACAGTGGAAGTGAGAAATAGATTTAAGGGACTAGATCTGACAGATAGAGTTCCTGATGAACTATGGACTGAGGTTCATGACATGGTATAGGAGACAGGGATCAAGACCACCCCATGGAAAAGAAAAGCAAAAAAGCAAAAGAGCACGTTTGGTACAGCTGGAACCTTGAAAGTGGGTAGCAGGAGAAACGGAGAAAGCAATGGCACCCCACTCCAGTACTCTTGCCTGGAAAATACCGTGGATGGAGGAGCCTGGTGGGCTGCAGTCCATGAGGTCGCTAAGAGTCGGACATGACTGAGTGACTTCTCTTTCATTTTTCACTTTCCATTTTCATGCATTGGAAAAGGAAATGACAACCCACTCCAGTGTTCTTGCCTGGAGAATCCTGGGGACAGGGGAGCCTGGTGGGCTGCCGTCTATGGGGTCGCACAGAGTTGGACATGACTGAAGTGACTTAGCAGCAGTTGGAGAAGATTCTTGAGAGTTCCTTGGACTGCAAGGAGATCCAACCAGTCCATTCTAAAGGAGATCAGCCCTGGGTGTTCTTTGGAAAGAATGGTGCTAAAGCTGAAACTCCAGTACTTTGGCCACCTCATGCGAAGAGTTGACTCATTGGAAAAAACTCTGATGCTGGGAGGTATTGGGGACAGGAGGAGAAGGGGACGACAGAGGGTTACATGGCTGGATGGCATCACCAACTCGATGGGCCTGAGTTTGAGTGAATTCTGGGAGTTGGTGATGGACAGGGAGGCCTGGCATGCTGTAGCCCATGGGGTCACAAAGAGTCGGACACTACTGAGCGTCTGAAATGAACTGAACTGAACTGTGGGAAAACCAGTAGACCATTCAGTTATGACCTAAATCAAATCATTTATGATTATACAGTGGAAGTGAGAAATAGATTTAAGGGACTAGATCTGACAGATAGAGTTCCTGATGAACTATGGACTGAGGTTCATGACATGGTATAGGAGACAGGGATCAAGACCACCCCATGGAAAAGAAAAGCAAAAAAGCAAAAGAGCACGTTTGGTACAGCTGGAACCTTGAAAGTGGGTAGCAGGAGAAACGGAGAAAGCAATGGCACCCCACTCCAGTACTCTTGCCTGGAAAATACCGTGGATGGAGGAGCCTGGTGGGCTGCAGTCCATGAGGTCGCTAAGAGTCGGACATGACTGAGTGACTTCTCTTTCATTTTTCACTTTCCATTTTCATGCATTGGAAAAGGAAATGACAACCCACTCCAGTGTTCTTGCCTGGAGAATCCTGGGGACAGGGGAGCCTGGTGGGCTGCCGTCTATGGGGTCGCACAGAGTTGGACATGACTGAAGTGACTTAGCAGCAGTTGGAGAAGATTCTTGAGAGTTCCTTGGACTGCAAGGAGATCCAACCAGTCCATTCTAAAGGAGATCAGCCCTGGGTGTTCTTTGGAAAGAATGGTGCTAAAGCTGAAACTCCAGTACTTTGGCCACCTCATGCGAAGAGTTGACTCATTGGAAAAAACTCTGATGCTGGGAGGTATTGGGGACAGGAGGAGAAGGGGACGACAGAGGGTTACATGGCTGGATGGCATCACCAACTCGATGGGCCTGAGTTTGAGTGAATTCTGGGAGTTGGTGATGGACAGGGAGGCCTGGCATGCTGTAGCCCATGGGGTCACAAAGAGTCGGACACTACTGAGCGTCTGAAATGAACTGAACTGAACTGTGGGAAAACCAGTAGACCATTCAGTTATGACCTAAATCAAATCATTTATGATTATACAGTGGAAGTGAGAAATAGATTTAAGGGACTAGATCTGACAGATAGAGTTCCTGATGAACTATGGACTGAGGTTCATGACATGGTATAGGAGACAGGGATCAAGACCACCCCATGGAAAAGAAAAGCAAAAAAGCAAAAGAGCACGTTTGGTACAGCTGGAACCTTGAAAGTGGGTAGCAGGAGAAACGGAGAAAGCAATGGCACCCCACTCCAGTACTCTTGCCTGGAAAATACCGTGGATGGAGGAGCCTGGTGGGCTGCAGTCCATGAGGTCGCTAAGAGTCGGACATGACTGAGTGACTTCTCTTTCATTTTTCACTTTCCATTTTCATGCATTGGAAAAGGAAATGACAACCCACTCCAGTGTTCTTGCCTGGAGAATCCTGGGGACAGGGGAGCCTGGTGGGCTGCCGTCTATGGGGTCGCACAGAGTTGGACATGACTGAAGTGACTTAGCAGCAGTTGGAGAAGATTCTTGAGAGTTCCTTGGACTGCAAGGAGATCCAACCAGTCCATTCTAAAGGAGATCAGCCCTGGGTGTTCTTTGGAAAGAATGGTGCTAAAGCTGAAACTCCAGTACTTTGGCCACCTCATGCGAAGAGTTGACTCATTGGAAAAAACTCTGATGCTGGGAGGTATTGGGGACAGGAGGAGAAGGGGACGACAGAGGGTTACATGGCTGGATGGCATCACCAACTCGATGGGCCTGAGTTTGAGTGAATTCTGGGAGTTGGTGATGGACAGGGAGGCCTGGCATGCTGTAGCCCATGGGGTCACAAAGAGTCGGACACTACTGAGCGTCTGAAATGAACTGAACTGAACTGTGGGAAAACCAGTAGACCATTCAGTTATGACCTAAATCAAATCATTTATGATTATACAGTGGAAGTGAGAAATAGATTTAAGGGACTAGATCTGATAGACAGAGTGTCTGATGAGCTAAGGAAGGAGGTTCATGACAGGAGACAGGGAGCAAGACAATCCTCAAGAAAAAGAAATGCAAAAAAGCAAAATGGCTGTCTAAGGAGGCCTTACAAATAACTGTGAAGAGGAGTGGAAAGTAAAGGAGAAAAGGAAAGATATACCCATTTGAATGTACATTTCCAAAGAGTAGCAAGAAGAGATAAGAAAGCCTTCATCAGTGATCAGTGCAAGAAATAGAGAAAAACAACAGAATGGAAAAAACTAGAGATCTTTTCAAGAAAATTAGAGATCCCAAGGGAACATTTTATGCAAAGATCAGTTCAATAAAGGACAGACATGAGATATTAAGAAGAGGTGGCAAGAATACACAGAAGAACTGTACAAAAAAGATCTCTGCTGCTGCTGCTAAGTCGCTTCAGTCATGTCTGACTCTGTGCGACCCCATAGATGGCAGCCCACTAGGCTCCACCATCTCTGGGATTCTCCAGGCAAGAACACTGGAGCGGGTTTCCATTTCTTTCTCCAAAGTATGAAAGGGAAAACTGAAAGTGAAGGTGCTCAGTCATGTCCAACTCTTAGCGACCCCATGGACTGCAGCCTACCAGGCTCCTCCACCCATGGGATTTTCCAGGCAAGAGTACTGGAGTGGGGTGCCATTGCCTTCTCCAAAAAGATCTTCATGACCAATGTAATCACAATGGTGTGATCACTCACCTAGAGCCAGACATCCTGGAATGTGAAGTCAAATGGCCGTAGGAAGCATCACTACGAACAAAGCTACTGGAGGTGATGGAATTCTAGTTGAGTTATTTCAAATTCTAAAAGATTATGCTGTGAAAGTGCTGCACTCAGTATGACAGCAAATTTGGAAAACTCAGCAGGGGGAGCACAGCTTCTCTTAAAATAAATCCTAGCCCTTAGGAGTCTGAACCACTTTTTCCATCTTCTGCAAAATTTTGATGATACTGCAGGAAACACAAATTACAATTCCATTTATTCATTCATTATTTATTTTGAAGGTAATGTGTGTCAGTTACTGTTTTATGTGGTAGGCATATCGGAAAGATAATACAAACAAATCCCCTTCATTCAAAGTGGTAATGTGCTAGAAAAACAGAAATAGAAAACAGAAATTAATATTATCCCATTTGTAATAAGCACCATAAAGCAAGTCAAGGTACAGGTATTAATAATAATAGAGGGACTCCAGAAAATTCAGAGATTCTTTTCATGATTGATTTTAATTTTCTTTTTTCTTTTATTTTTTAAAGATAAAGATTTTATTTTAAAAATGGCAAATATAATACATGCAGATTTTCCTGGTTCAGAGTAAACATAGTTATTTTAGATTATGATCACTAAGTGATGTGTTGTATGATAAAATTGTTCATATATTAAGTTTCTTTAATGTTTTATAATCACAATCAACATGAATCTTTAGGGTAAATCATTCAGATTCTGTACTCTCAACATTAATAGATAATTTTATCTTCATCATTTCTGATTACATTTTCAGGGATGAAAAAGTGGATATTTTTTAAAAATAAAATCCAGTCCATTCATTTGAAATTCAGTAGATTTCTGATTATATTGTACACTGAATTCTTCATTCTTAAGGAATTCCCTTTTATTATTCAGTTTCTCTAAAATTAAAAATATTGTATATATATATATATATATACACAATTTTTTTTTTTGTTTTTAGAACAGTTGTTGGATTATTCTGGCTCCAACAACTGTCCTAAAAACAAACAAACAAAAAAATTGTATATATATATATATATATATATAGCCAGACTAATCCAACAACTGTCCTAAAAACAAAAAATAAACCCTCACATACTCCCTGTCCTGCATTAAACTTTGGATGTATAGTATGCCTGCTTCTCTTCATTTTTCTCACCTATGTGTTTATAGCATTGCCACCCTAACTCATCATCTTGAAAGGTTGTTGCTGAACCATGGAAACATGTCAGGATTCTTGGCCTCTGGAAAAGAATTCAGTTCGGGGCCAGAGATGAGGCTTGATCGCTCAGAGCTTTTTTGTAATAAAGTTTTATTAAAGTATAAAGGAAATAGAGAAATATATAGGAAAGCTTTTTACATAAGCATCAGAAGGGGGCAGAAAGAGTACCCCCTTGTAGTGTTAGCAGTGGAGTTATATACTCTCCAATGAATCAAAAGACCTCATCAGACCTACTCCCATAGTTTACATTTTAAGATAATAGGATTAGCCAGAAGCTTTAATCCAGATACTGTCCTCAGGCAGGATACATTATTGCTACCCCACATCCCAGGTCAGGGCAGAAGCTGGGAGGACCCCATGCCCAAGGGGCATCAGCCAAGAACTACCTGAAGTCCAAGGTCAGGGGCAGCAGCCAAGAGTGCCAAGCTACAATGATGAAGGAACAGCTGAAAGGAGCTACCCTATGTCTGAGGTCAGGGGCAGCAGCCAAGAGGAGCTACCCTGCGTCTGAGGCCAGGGGCAGTGGCCAAGAGGAGTAACCCCACATCCAAGGAGTGGTGGCTGCTCAGGGGCAGGAGGGCCTAGAGGAGCTACTCCACATTTAAGGTCAGGAGGGGCTGTGGTGAGGAGATACCCCTTGTCCAAGGTAAGGAGCAACAGCTGTGCTTTGCTGCAGCAACCATGAAGAGATACCCTACGACCAAGGCAAGAGAAACCCAAGTAAAATGGTGGGTGTTGCAAGAGGGCATCAGAGGGCAGGCACACTGAAACCATACTCACAGAAAACTAGTCAATCTAATTACACTAGGACCACAGCCTTGTCTAGCTCAATGAAACTAAGCCATGCCTTTGGGGCCACCCAAGACAGGCAGGTCAAGATGGAGAGGTCTGACAGAATGTGGTCCACTGGAGAAGGGAATGGCAAACCACTTCAGTATTCTTGCCTTGAGAACCCCATGAACAGTATGAAAAGGCAAAATGATAGGATACTGAAAGAGGAACTCCCCAGGTTGGTAGGTGCAAAATATGCTACTGGAGATCAGTATAGAAATACCTCCAGAAAGAATGAAGGGATGGAGCCAAAGCAAAACAATACCCAGTTGTGGATGTGACTGGTGACAGAAGCAAGGTCCAATGCTGTAAAGAGCAATATTGCATAGGAACCTGGAATGTCAGGTCCATGAATCAAGGCAAATTGGAATTGGTCAAACAAGAGATGGCAAGACTGGACGTCGACATTCTAAGAATCAGCAAACTGAAATGGACTGGAATGGGTGAATTTAGCTCAGATGACCATTATATCTACTACTGTGGGCAGGAATCCCTTAGAAGAAAAGGAGTAGCCATCATGGTCAACAAAAGAGTCTGAAANTTGCTACTGGAGATCAGTGGAGAAATAACTCCAGAAAGAATGAAGGGATGGAGCCAAAGCAAAAACAATGAAGCTGTTAGGAATATTAAAATTAATGTAAAATACTAAATACAATTTGAAGGTGTGTATACTAGCTAGCAATGACTCAGATTTTTATTTTAATGCAGTCTGTGTACAAACAACGTGCTTGAGTTCCAAATGGGGTATAATTTTTTCCCTGTTTGGTCTTTTTAAACCCTAATTTCACTTAACAAATATCTTTGTATGAGTCAAGAACAACAACCTTGCCTTTTGTGATTTCCAGCAAGCATAGTACAAATATTTAACAAATATATATCATGGCGTGGATTGTTTTGTACCGCATGCATAAGAAATTTATGGATTTAAATTTAATTTGAAAACACAATGAATTCAAGGTACTATTCCCAACACAGTTGGGTAGATGAAGATTAAAAAGTCCCACTCTTTAAATTTGATCTGTCTGCAGGGTATATTATGCTGTTTTAAGTCAAAGAGTATCCCAGAAAGAGACTAACAAAATTTCCAATAAGATGGGTAATATTTTTTAATATCCCACTTCCAAAAGGAATTTAGAAATAGTTTTTTTTGCTCTCACATAGTACCTAGAAAAAATCACTTGGCCAATGACTTGGAAAAATTAGCAGAGATTTTAGTACATCACAAAGATCTTATCTTCTATCACAACCTGCTTTATCATGCTTGAGCTGTATTATAACACATTCTGTCTGATTTACTTGTTAGATGGAGGGTAAGATTATTTCTACTTTCTTAGTCCACATGATGATGAACTCTGATCATTTGAAGCAGTTCACTATGGCAGAATGCCTTCTCTTGCCAGTGCTAAGAATCCTATTTAATGGCAAATTATAAAATCTCTGAGCAGCTCCCAGATGAAATAGTTTGTTTGTATTCTCCATAACAAATCCTTCCTTTGAAGTAACTGCTATTTCAAAGGAGACTGTAGGCATTTAAAAAATCTGGGTCACTCCTCATGCACTCCAGAAAGAAATCTATGATAGACAAGGCCTAAGGACCTATCTATGGCTACTGGGAATGTGGGAAATTGTGAATAAAGGAGGTGGGGGGTCCAGAGTGGCTTTCAGACTCACTCTCAGCACCAAGATTGCCAAATACTGAAAACCGTGGGTGGGAAAAAAGTGAAAAAGAGGTCTTTGTGCAAATGTATAATTAGAATGCTAATCTTATTCACACTAATAATGAGGATGTTCATATCAAGGAAAGGATGACAAAGGAATCGGTTTACATGGGAGGATAATTAAAGCTCAGCAAATCACATTTTTTCCTCTAACACTAACCATTATTGAAGGAATAGTCATATTAATGTCTTTTTGGTTAAAAATTTTTTAATGTCTCACATTGATATTTATTAAGGCCAAAGACCATTCACAATATTTACCTCTGAAGGGTCAAGGATTCAAGCAGCAGAAAGCAAGAGGATTACTTTCTAGGTTTTCAAGGTCACCCAAGTACACACACAAACTCAGAGACACTTTTGGTGCTTTTTCTTTATGTTTCTTTTAATATTTTCTAGATATGTTATACGGGGAAGGCAATGGCACCCCACCCAGTACTCTTGCCTGGAAAATCCCATGGACGGAGGAGCCTGGTGGGNAGAAAGGCAATGCCAAAGGAAGCTCAAACTACTGCACAGTTGCACTCATCTCACACGCTGGTAAAGTAATGCTCAAAATTCTCCAAGCCAGGCTTCCGCAATATGTGAACCATGAACTTCCAGATGTTCAAGCTGGTTTTAGAAAAGGCAGAGGAACCAGAGATCAAATTGCCGACATCCGCTGGATCATGGAAAAAGCAAGAGAGTTCCAGTAAAACATCTATTTCTGCTTTATTGACTATGCCAAAGTCTTTTTGTGGATCACAATAAACTGTGGAAAATTCTGAAAGAGATGGGAATACCAGAGCACCTGACCTGTCTCTTGAGAAAGATATATGCAGGTCAGGAAGCAACAATTAGGACTGGACATGGAAAAACAGACTGTTTCCAAACAGGAAAAGGAGTACGTCAAGGCTGTATATTATCACCCTGCTTATTTAATTTATATGCAGAGTACATCATGAGAAACACTGGGCTGGAAGAAACACAAGCTGGAATCAAGATTGCTGGGACAAATATCAGTAACCTCAGAAATGCAGATGACACCACCCTTATGGCAGAAAGTGAAAAGGTCCTAAAAAGCCTCTTGATGAAAGTGAAAGAGGAGAGTGAAAAAGTTGGCTTAAAGCTCAACATTCAGAAAACAAAGATCATGCATCTGGTCCCATCACTTCATGGGAAATAGATGGGGAAACAGTGGAAACAGTGTAAGACTTTATTTTGGGGGGCTCCAAAATTACTGCTGATGGTGACTGCAGCCATGAAATCAAAAGAGGCTTACTCCTTTGAAGGAAAGTTATGACCAACCTATATAGCATATTGAAAAGCAGAGACATTACTTTGCCAACAAAGGTCCGTCTAGTCAAGGCTATGGTTTTTCCAGTGGTCGTGTATGGATGTGAGAGTTGGACTGTGAAGAAAGCTGAGCACCGAAGAATGATGCTTTTGAGCTGTGGTGTTGGAGAAGACTCTTAAGAGTCCCTTGGACTGCAAGGAAATCCAACCAGTCCATTCTAAAGGGGATCAGCCCTGGGATTTCTTTGGAAGGAATGATGTTAAAGCTGAAACTCCAGTACTTTGGCACCTCATGCGAAGAGTTGACTCATGGAACAGACTGTGATATTGGGAGGAATTGGGGGCAGGAGGAGAAGGGGATGACAGAGGATGAGATGACTGTATGGCATCACCTTCTCGTTGGATGTGAGTCTGAGTGAACTCCAGGAGTTGGTGATGGACAGGGAGGCCTGGCCTGCTGCAGTTCATGGTGTTGTAAGATTCGGACACTACTGAGTGACTGAACTGAACTGAAGGAACATAGAGGGAAAAAAAAAAGTTTGTCTTTTCTTCCTCCTTGAGAATTCCAGACCCCTCTCTCCTTGGGGATTCCTAGACTTCTTATCAACCTACCTAGGAAAAGATTCTCTCAATCTCTCTCCTTGAATGTCTAACCTGTTGAATTATTTGTATGTTTTTATTCTCCTGCTGCTTATTCAGCTTTCCCAATGGGGTAAGATTAATATTTTCCAAATATAATTCTGATCATACTTTCTCAAAATCTTTATTGGTTACTGGCATTCATCTGACAGCAATTTTGTTTATATTACTGGACAACCAGTACCACACTTACCATCAACGGGGGTCAGCTGTCACACTGTTTACCCTCAACTCAGGTGATAACTGATCATCTTCTTTTATTGCAGGGGTTCCACTCTTCACCTCTTATAAACACATGTATTAGAAAAGAAAGACTTGGATTTCCCTGGTGGCTCAGTGGTAAAATT
This sequence comes from Oreotragus oreotragus, assembly GCA_006410675.1. NCBI lineage: Eukaryota > Metazoa > Chordata > Mammalia > Artiodactyla > Bovidae > Oreotragus > Oreotragus oreotragus. The sequence continues at coordinate 175,078 of SJYX01012248.1, read as the reverse complement.
CTGCCTGCCAATGCAGGAGACATAGGTTCAATCCCCGGTCTGGGAGAATCCCACATGCCACAGGACACCTAACCCTGAGCTCCACAATTACTGAGCCTGTGCTCTAGAGCCCAGTGGCCACAAAGATTTAGCCCATGTGCCACAATTATTGAGCTTGTGCACCCTAAAGCCTGTGCTCTACAAGAGAAGCCACTGCAATGAGGAGCCCATGTACCACAACTAGAGAAAAGCCCTTGCAGCAGTGAAGACTCAGCACAGCCAAAAGTAAACAATTTTTAAACAAGAAAGAAAAGGGCTTAAAGTGAATGATCAAAGTATGATTCTAAGAAGATAGTCAAAAGAGGAAAAAAAAACAAATAAAGTATGAGGAAAGAAATAACAAAGATAAAAGAAAAAATATATATCAATAGGAAAATATGTACAAAAGAGAATTGGGAAACTAACTGTTGATTCCTGGAAAGACTAACACAATTGATAAACACTTCATGACTGCTCAAGAAAAACAGAGAAGGCAAGAATCACCCACATCAGTAATGAAAGGAGAGAAATCATTACAGATTCTATAGAAAATAAAAATATATTAGGAATAACTATAAAAACAAATTTGAAAAGATTAAATTGATATAGACAAGACATTTATATTAAATTTATATAATAAAAAACAAGAAACCAAAACAAATAAGAGACAGAAAATACAAGGCTAAGATGATTTCACTGGTGACTGTTCTATACTTTTATAGAAAAGTAATAACATGGATATTATACACATTCTTTCACAGAATAAGAAAGAAATATTTCCCAGTTTACACAATAAAGTCACCATTACTCTGATACAATGATACAGAAAAAATATATAATTTACAGGTCTGTCCTTTTCATAAACATAGATTTTAAAATCCTAAATGCAGTGTTATATGAAAGAGATAATATACATTTTGACTGAAGTAGAGTTTCTCTAGGGAGGCAAATAGATTTAATATTTGAATGTCAATTAATGTAAATAACTACATTTAACATAAAAAGGAGGAAATTATATGATATCAACATAGCATAAAAAATATATATTGTAGCAAACTCTAACCTTTTTGGTACCAGGGACTGATTTTGTGGAAGACAGTTTTTCCATGGACTGGGGTGGGGATGGTTTTGGGAAGATTCAAACACATTACATTTATTGTGTACTTTATTTCTATTATTATTACTACACCAGCTCCACCTTAGAGCATCAGGCATTAGATCCTGAAGGCTGGAGAAGCATGATGTATTAGAATTCAACACTCATTTATGGAAATAAATATTATTATCAATCTAAGAACAAAAGGAACTATCTTTAAGATAATAAAATATCTACAAAGTCCTTCAGCAAACTCCACACATGAGTCAAACATTGAAGGTTTTCCCTCCTGAGATCAGGAATAAGAAAAGATGACTGTAATTGACATTTCTATACAGGATCCCACTAGAATTCTGGACAGTGCAATATGTAAAAAAAAAAAAAAAAGAAAAGAAAAACTCCTTAATAATTAAAGTGGAATTAAAAAGCTGTTCTTATTGTCAGAGGTTGTGATTATGCAAAATGAAAAGTCAAATGAATCAAACTATTAGAAATAAGAAAGCTTTACTAAGTTACTGAATGTAAGATTAATATAAACATATTTTTATTTCTATATACTAGAACCAAAAAAATTTAAATAAAATACCATAACAAACTGCAAAAAAAAAAAAAAAAGTATCCAGGAATAAATTTAATAAAACTTAAATGATCTATACACAGAAAACAATGAACTGTTACTAAGAGAATATTTTTAAAAACCTAAATAAATGTTAAGATACTTGGTGTTTATAGATTGGAAGACTCAATATTTTGAAAATGCCATTTATATACAAATTAATCTATAGTTTTCAATACAAATTTGAATTAAAGTTCCCTTGAAAATATTTGCAAAATTGACCAGCTGATTCTACAATTTACATGGATATTCAAAGGAATATGGATATCCAAGATAAAATTACAAGAAGACAACTACTGGAGGAATTACATTATTGTTTATAGAGATGTACTTTGAAACTAGAGTAACTAAGAGAAAGTGCATTTGGCTTAAATAGACAAATAGGAAAGAGATAAGAAGCAAGAAACACACACAGTCATTTGACTTATGACAAAGATATCTGGTTGGTGCAAACGTAATTTCCATTTTGGGCCATGAATTTTAAATCATTATAACTAGGTTCAAACACACATTTATTAATCAAAATAAGAACCATTACAATCAACACATTTTTGCCTATAAGAAATAAATTTGCTTATTCCTGTAGCATAAAAATCTGTGTTTTGGGATTAGATGAACCCTTGGAGAGCATTTTCTGCATTCTGCTGGTTGTGGAAATCTTTCTCTGCGAAAAGTTGTTGAAGTGGTAGTCACTTGGAGAGAGGTCAGGTGAAGATAGTGGATGAGGCAAAACTTCTTAGCCCATTCCTTCAAATTTGAAGTACTGGCTGTGCAATGTATGGTCGGGACTTGTCTATCATGGAGAAGAATTGGGCCCTTTCTGTTGACCAGTGCCGGCTGCACATGTTGCAGTTTTTGGTGCATCTTATCGATTTGCTGAGCATACTTCTCAGATGTAATGGTTTTGTTGGGATTCAGAAAGCTGTAGTGNCATTCCTTCAAATTTGAAGTACTGGCTGTGCAATGTATGGTCGGGACTTGTCTATCATGGAGAAGAATTGGGCCCTTTCTGTTGACCAGTGCCGGCTGCACATGTTGCAGTTTTTGGTGCATCTTATCGATTTGCTGAGCATACTTCTCAGATGTAATGGTTTTGTTGGGATTCAGAAAGCTGTAGTGGATCAGGTGGGCAGCAGACCACCGAACTGCGACTATAACCATTTTTAGGTGCAAGTTTGGCTTTGGGAACTGCTTTGGAGCTCCTTCTCAGTCCAACCACTGAGGTAATTATCATCGATTTTCATATAAAATCCACTTTTCATCACACATCATAATCGGACCAAGAAATGGTTCATTGTTGCGAAAAATAAGAGAAGACAACACTTCAAAACAATGATTTTTTTTTAAATTTTCAGTCAACTCATGAGGCACACACTTATCAAGCTTTTCACCTTTCAATTTGTTTAAAATACTGAATGACCGTTGAATGAATGATGTTGAGTTCTTCGGCAACTTCTTGTGTAGTTGTGAAAAGATCAACTTTGATGACTGCTCTCAATTGACTGCTGTCAACTTGCAATAGATGGCCACTGCACTGCTCATCTTCAAGGCTCTTGTCTCCTTGGCAAAACTTCTAAAATACTGAATGACCGTTGAATGAATGATGTTGAGTTCTTCGGCAACTTCTTGTGTAGTTGTGAAAAGATCAACTTTGATGACTGCTCTCAATTGACTGCTGTCAACTTGCAATAGATGGCCACTGCACTGCTCATCTTCAAGGCTCTTGTCTCCTTGGCAAAACTTCTTGAACCATCACTGTGATGTTCATTCATTAGCAGTTCTTGTGCTAAATGCATTTTTGATGTTGTAAGTTGTCTGTACTGCCTTATGACCCATTTTGAACTCAAATAAGATAACAGCTCAAATTTTCTTTTTTTCTACTATAATTTTCATACTTTAAAATAAATATAAAACACACAGCAAGTAATAAGTCAATATCAAANATGCATTTTTGATGTTGTAAGTTGTCTGTACTGCCTTATGACCCATTTTGAACTCAAATAAGATAACAGCTCAAATTTTCTTTTTTTCTACTATAATTTTCATACTTTAAAATAAATATAAAACACACAGCAAGTAATGTCAATATCAAAAATATAAAACAAAAAATGCACCTTAAAATGATGTATAACATAACCACATTTAAGAATATATTCCAACACCAAATGACTACATTCAACAATTCAAAACTGCAATTACTTTTGCACCAACCTATTATCATTGCAAAGCAGTAGTAAAGATATTTTCAATGACTAGTTCTGGATAAGTTTGATATGTACATTGAAAACAGTACACTTTTTACCCTTAACTAAAACCAAAACATCAATTTCAAATAGTTTCTAGTGTGAAGACTAAAATTTAAGGGAAAAATATGTATATACACATACATATAGAAAATTTTAGTCTTCCCAATGCACCAGCCTCAAGCATCCAGTATCATGCATGGTACAGGGTTCAGGATGAGGAATACATGTATACCTGTGGTGGATTCATGTTGATGTATGGCAAAAATGATACAATATTGTAAAGTAATTAACCTCCAATTAAAATAAATAAATTTATATTAAAAAAAATTCTAGTTTTGACTCTGGAGTACAAGAAAATTTCTTTATGAGGATTAGAAAACACTACTGATAAACAATATTTTTTTAATTAAACTTTACCAAAAATTATGAACAAGAGTATGAAAAGGCAAGCTACAACATTGGAAATTATATTTGCAACACTTATCTGACAAAAAATTTGCTTACAGAATGTATAAATAACTCTTACAAATCCATATAAAAATTAAAATCAATAGAAAAATAGGCAATGAAGTGAACAGGCATTTTACAAAATATTCAGATTGACAATAAACATTTGGAAAGCTGCTCAACATCATCTGTTAATAAGAAAGAATGCAAATTAAAATTACAATGGGATACCATCATACAGTCATCAGAATGGCTATCATTAAAAAGATAACCAATGTCAATTATTAGCAACAATATTGAGAATCTTCACACACTGCCATAAACATGTTAATTGGCATAGTAACTTTGGAAAACTGTTTGTTAAGGTCTACTGAAGACACCCTATCATCTGGCAACTGTATGCCTAAGTATATATAGCCAAGAGAAATGTATGCACATGTAGAAGAATTTAGGCAGAAGCATTTTCTTGAGCACTTGAAATCATTTACTGAAAGATCACTCTGTTTAGCCTATAGAAGACTTGAGAGCAGATGAACAGAATCACCATTGTGACAGCCACAAACTAGATAAAATCCAAATGGAAAAATAAACTGCATAGAATTCCATTGATTACTATATTCCATCAATGAAAAATAAATGAATAGATCTTAAATGTAAAGTTTGAATGATTCTTGGAATATATAAGCATGAGTAAAGCAAGGTAAGCACAAAATAATAAATACTGCATGGATATGTAGAAAATATTGGATGAACATAGACACACACACATAATGTCAAGAGTAAGCAAAACTAGTCTATGGTATTAACTATCATAATAATGGTTACTTTTGAAGGAGACTGGTGAATATTGACTAGGAAGGTTAAGAAAGGATCTCATGTGCTTCTGATAATATTCTGTTTCTTGGTATTCAGTTATGCAGAGGAATGTGAAGGTGACTTGAACAGGTATATTACCAGTGTGAATTCTTACAAGTGCCTCATCAATTCTTACATGAGAGGTAATGTGTTGAAAGATTCATGAGATCTAGTGGGAGAAATTTCCACTCGTTGGATAATTTTGTTTTCTCTTTATTTATATGAGGTCACAAAAGTGAAGCCTCAAGAATGGGGTTAGTGCTGTTTTCAGAGTCATGAGAGGTCTGGTGTCCTCTGCTCCACTGTCTATCTCGTAAAGATACAAGAAGTTGTCTGTCTGCAATTCAGATGAAGGCCCTCACCAGATCCTGCCCATGATCTTGAAATTTCAGTCTTGATAAGGGTAAAAAATATTATTATTTACGGACTCATTCGAAAAGACCTTGATGCTGGGAAAGATTGAAGGCAGGAGAAGAAGGGGATGACAGAGGATAAGATGGTTGGATGGCATCANATGAAGGCCCTCACCAGATCCTGCCCATGATCTTGAAATTTCAGTCTTGATAAGGGTAAAAAATATTATTATTTACGGACTCATTCGAAAAGACCTTGATGCTGGGAAAGATTGAAGGCAGGAGAAGAAGGGGATGACAGAGGATAAGATGGTTGGATGGCATCACCGACTATATGGTCATGAGTTTGAGCAAGGTCTGGGAGTTGGTGATGGACAGGGAGGCCTGGCGTGCTGCAGTCCATGGAGTCACAAAGAGTCAGACATGACTGAGCGACTGAACTGAGGATGTAGAAATTTGTAAAAAGAAAATGGCTTTCAACCTAACTAAAAAATAAAAAAAACCACATAAGCTTCAGAATCACAGTTGAGAAGAACAAAAAGCAAAATAAAGTATCTGAAAGACAAAGATGAAAAAAAACTTAAATGAACTTAACTCCAGGACAAGAAAAAGCCATCAAGGGCGAGAGAAGAGATCCATGAATATTTTTCTCTGTGGTGGAGGAGTGGTGGGAAAAAGTATTTGCCTTTAATTAGGATAAAAATAAACTAGCCAAATTTAATAAGTTATATTGCTTACACACTGGCTGGAGTAATAGATTAAGATTTGATTAAAATTTCAGTGAGCTCTCAAACAGAATGTGATTGCATCCATCTGCCAAATCTTTCTTAATGGTCTTCACTGACTACATGGAGGTACTTTCACAAAAGCTAGGGTGATGGCAGGAGAACTGAAAGAAATCCCTTCTAAATACTAGTTCTTCATAAATTGTCAGTTAGCCAATTGCCTTCTGAAGACTGATGGCCAAGCAGCAGGGTAGAGACAGATAGTCTAAGGTACAGAAAGCGTGGAGCAGGAATGCAGAACAAAGAGGACTCTGGAGTTACCTGAAAATCTGGCAGCCATACTGGAGAGCAGAGAAATGTCTCCCACAGTCTGGAAAGCACAGATCAGACAAACTGTATTCGTGGACAGGAAAATTCCACATTATTGAGATATTCATTCTCCCCGAATTTATCCATAGATTCAGTACAATCCCTATAAAAATCCCAGCAGAAATTTTTGAAGAAATTGGCAAGGTGATTCAAAACTAAGAAATGCAAAGGATGGAGAATAGCCAAAGAAAATTTGAAAATTAATAATGAAAATGGAAGAATTTCTTGATTTCAATACTCACTATTATTTTGTAGCTAAGTCCTGTCTGACTTTTTTGTGACCCAATGGACTGTATAGTAATCAAGACACTACAGTACCAGTGTAAGAATATAAACACAGGTCAATCTGGCAGAATCCAGGGTACAGAAATGACCCAAAAAAGCAATGTTTGTTCAATCAATGCTCTGCAAAATTTTAATGGAGAGAGGAAAATCATAGCAAATTGTTAGGTGGCGCAGTGCTAAAGAATCCACTCACCAATGCAAGAGACACGGGTTCCATCCCTGGGTCAGGAAGATCCCCTGGAGGAGGGCATGGAAACTCATCCCAGTATTCTTGCCCGGACAATTCCATGGATAGAGCAGACTGGCAGGTTACAGTCCATGGGATCACAAAGAGTTGGATATGACTGAGCACACATGCACAGTTTAGAACAAGTGGTTATCTGTATGGTAGAAAGTGAACCTTGATCTTATACCATACATCACAGTTCTAAAATAAACCCCAGAATCATAAAGCTTCAAGAATAAAGAATAAAACACCTTCCTAGCCTTCATATAATATTTCCTGACAAGTTAAAAAAAGCACTAGCCATAGAAAATGTTGAGATAAAATGGGTTTTCAAATTTATATTTGCTACTCAAAGAATGCAATAAAATTAATAGGCAAACCCTGGACTAGTTAAGAATTGTGTGTGTGTGTGTGTGTATGTTGTATCTGAAAAACATTCCTATTCAAAATACATAAGGAACTTTCAGAAATTATCAATATCAAGTCAAAATACAACCAAAAATGGGTGAATTATAAGCAGATACTTTTTATCTGAACAATAAGCATGTGGAAGTGTATCCAACTGCATTAATCATTTGTTTACCTTTATTGTTATAATACATTTAATGGCAAATTCATATAACTTAAACTCCATTAATGATATGGGAAATGTAAATTAAAACTACAATGAAATGTCACTATACAGTCACTGATATGGCTGTAATAAAAATTACACATAATAGTGAATATTTCTGAGTGTGTAGCTGCTGCTGCTGCTACTAAGTCGCTTCAGTAGTGTCCAACTCTGTGCGATCCCACAGACAGCAGCCTACCAGGCTCCCCTGTCCCTGAGATTCTCCAGGCAAGAACACTAGAGTGGGTTGCCATGTCCTTCTCCAGTGCATGAAAGTGAAAAGTGAAAGTGAAGTCACTCAGTCATGTCCGACTCNTATGACTGAGCACACATGCACAGTTTAGAACAAGTGGTTATCTGTATGGTAGAAAGTGAACCTTGATCTTATACCATACATCACAGTTCTAAAATAAACCCCAGAACCATAAAGCTTCAAGAATAAAGAATAAAACACCTTCCTAGCCTTCATATAATATTTCCTGACAAGTTAAAAAAAGCACTAGCCATAGAAAATGTTGAGATAAAATGGGTTTTCAAATTTATATTTGCTACTCAAAGAATGCAATAAAATTAATAGGCAAACCCTGGACTAGTTAAGAATTGTGTGTGTGTGTGTGTGTATGTTGTATCTGAAAAACATTCCTATTCAAAATACATAAGGAACTTTCAGAAATTATCAATATCAAGTCAAAATACAACCAAAAATGGGTGAATTATAAGCAGATACTTTTTATCTGAACAATAAGCATGTGGAAGTGTATCCAACTGCATTAATCATTTGTTTACCTTTATTGTTATAATACATTTAATGGCAAATTCATATAACTTAAACTCCATTAATGATATGGGAAATGTAAATTAAAACTACAATGAAATGTCACTATACAGTCACTGATATGGCTGTAATAAAAATTACACATAATAGTGAATATTTCTGAGTGTGTAGCTGCTGCTGCTGCTACTAAGTCGCTTCAGTAGTGTCCAACTCTGTGCGATCCCACAGACAGCAGCCTACCAGGCTCCCCTGTCCCTGAGATTCTCCAGGCAAGAACACTAGAGTGGGTTGCCATGTCCTTCTCCAGTGCATGAAAGTGAAAAGTGAAAGTGAAGTCACTCAGTCATGTCCGACTCTTAGCAACCCCATGGACTACAGCCTACCAGGCTCCTCCATCCATGGGATTTTCCAGGCAAGAGTACTGGAGCGGGCTGCCTTTGCCTTCTCCCCTGAGAGTGTAGAACCACCAGAAACTCTCATGAATTGCTGATAAGAATGTAAGAAGCTAATTTTGGGAAATTTTCATAATTACATGTCAAGTTAAATATTGACAATTTCAGTTGTGTTTATCAGGAGAATTCAAAACATGTGTCTACAAACTTTTTTTTTTTTTTTACCATGATCAACATAGTCTTACACATTTGCTGTAGGACTCAGAGAACTCAAATGGGGGCTCTGTATCAACCTAGAGGAGTGGTATGTGGAGGGAGATGGGAGAGAGGGGTCAAGAGGGAGGGGACATATGTATACCTATGGTTGATTCATGTTGATTTTCACAGAAAACAAAAAAATCTGTTATCCTTCATAAGGATAAAAGTAATTATCCTTCAATTAAAAATAAATTAAGAAATAAAAACAATAAAAGCCCAGAAGAGAAATAATCCACATGACCATCAACAAGATAGTATTAAAAATTATGAAAAATCCATGTCAGATTCTATCCAGCTATATTAACTCTGGATCGCTACGCAATTTGAATGAATCTTACAACCATTATACTGAGCAAAAGTAGCCAGGCAAACACACATGCATGCATACACACAAATATACACACACACATAAATACTGCACAAGTTTGGTAATATGAAGTCAACAAATAGCCAGAAGGAAGTTCATGAGATAACTCAGAAGTGGCTGCTTATAGGGGTCAGGAGAGAGATTACTGGTATTAGACAAGAGAAAATTTATACAGACATGGAAATGTTCTCCATCTTGTTTTAGGTACTTGTACCAAGAGCATGCACAATTGTCAAATTCATGACTGTCAAAAATTTATGAGCTATACATTTGTTGTTGTTTAGTCATCAGATTGTGTCTGATTTTTTGTGACCCTATGGACTGTAGCCTGCCAGCCTCCTCTGTCGATGGGATTTTTCAGGCAAGAATACTGGAGTGGGTTGCCAATTCCTTCTCCAGGAGACCTTCCCAACCCAGAGATCAAATCCACATCTTCTGCACTGCAGGTGGATTCTTTACCACTGAACCACCAGGGAAGTCCACACATTTGATTATTTTTAAGTTAATAAAAGTCAACCTCTGATTTTTCTCTTTGAATAACTCATTAAAATATCAATGTCAATACACCATAACACCCTCTCTCCACTTATTTCCTTAGCCCTTCTAGACATTTAACATCCATTCTCCTTGAGATGAGACAGCATTGTTTGCTTTCTTCATTAATATCAGTAGGCCAAAAACACTGCCTTACACATAGTGAGTGCTCAATATTTAATAAATGGATGGGCTTTAAATAAACTTAAATTTATTAGAATATATTCATTACATTGAATCTGTAATGTTATTCCCATGTAGCCAAAGAAAAGTTGCACTTAGAGACTCCTACGTAAAGGGGTTAATGTGTTACTTTTCATTGGCACACGTGGAATTAGTAGGTGGCATTTTATTTTTCTGATATAAGGGATTACTTTTTTTAAGCATCAGTATCTCAGAATGGCATTTAAATTTATTAGAATATATTCATTACATTGAATCTGTAATGTTATTCCCATGTAGCCAAAGAAAAGTTGCACTTAGAGACTCCTACGTAAAGGGGTTAATGTGTTACTTTTCATTGGCACACGTGGAATTAGTAGGTGGCATTTTATTTTTCTGATATAAGGGATTACTTTTTTTAAGCATCAGTATCTCAGAATGGCATAACTATTAAACATTTATCTTACAGTGAACTTTAATTGAAGGACACACATCAAAATTATGGGGGTCAATTAAGGAAATAAGTCAAACGAATCCATGTTATATTTGAATCAACTAACAATTATAATTAACATTTAATTAGTCAAACAATGAATCTGTAAATACAAATGTGAGATTTGCCTATAGCTTCAGAGAAAACCAGTGATTAACAACTATGGCAACAGATATATTTGAATGAGAGAGGTCGGGGGAGGGAGACCTAGGAAATCTTTCCCTCTAAAAGTTTTCCTTTGTTAGATATAAACACAAAAGGGTTTTGAGTTCATAAAAGACAGAATATTTGCACATTTTACATGGATAGCAATATGGAAGTGGTCCAAAATATCCCTGACAGATTCCCTGGTGGTAAATCACAAACTTTATTTATAAGATTCACCTATGATTCTGGGTTTATTACTTAATATATTGATGTATTTCCTGTCAGTCTTTTCACATATGAATTTTTAATATAAATAAATATGCAACCATGTGTACAATGACCATGGTTTTAATAATCCAGTTTTGTGACAATGTAACTTGATATTTTTTGTTTTTAAAATTTAGTCTTTTAATTTATTCATTTATACCTGAGATACTGTATTGGGTGGTATTCTAGAACTTGTATACATACAACTTCATGCTCAGCTTGGGATGCAAAGGAGGTCTCAAACGCTTTTACATGTTTTTTTTTTTCTTTTTTTTTTTCTAATAACATGCCCAGAGGGGTCAGAGAAACCCCTGGAAACACTGGATAGGATTATTCTGGAATATGCTGGTAATTCTAAGAGAGTATGATGTGCTTCTTTTGAATCCCTGATGATTTTTCTGATGATGTTATAAATCCAACCAATGTTGCCAATGATACTGTATTAATACAAAGAATACAGACAGTCCTTGTTGAACAAACAACCAAAACGCCACTCCATACACAAAGTAACAAAGGTCTTTATTAACAGTGAAACTAAGTGATGAGTTCAATATGCTGTCCTTTGCACAGGAAGTTTGTGATTTATATGTTCATTCAGTTCAGTTCAGTTCAATCGTTCAGTCCTGTCTGACTGTTTGAAACCTCATGAATCACAGCACGCCAGGCCTCCCTGTCCATCACCAACTCCCAGAGTTCACTCAGACTCACACCCATCAAGTCAGTGATGCCATCCAGCCATCTCATCCTCGGTCGTCCCCTTCCCCTCCTGCCCCCAATCCCTCCCACTCTTTTCCAATGAATCAACTCTTCGCTTTAGGTGGCCAAAGTACTGGAGTTTCAGCTTCAGCATCATTCCTTCCAAATAAATCCCAGGGCTGATCTCCTTCAGAATGGACTGGTTGGATCTCCTTGCAGTCCAAGGGACTCTCAAGAGTCTTCTCTAGCACCACAGCTCAAAAGCATCAACTCTTCAGTGCTCAGCTTTCTTCACAGTCCAACTGTCACATCCGTACATGACCACAGGAAAAAACATAGCTTTGACTAGACGGAACTTTATTGGCAAAGTAATGTTTCTGCTTTTCAATCTGCTATATTGGTTGGTCATAACTTTTCTTCCAAGGAGTAAGCATCTTTTAATTTCATGGCTGCAATCACCATCTGCAATGATTTTGGATCCCCAAAAAATAAAGTCAGCCACTGTTTCCACTGTTTCCCCATCTATTTCCCATGAAATGGTGGGACCAGATGCCATGATCTTAGTTTTCTGAATGTTGAGCCTTAAGCCAACTTTCTAACTCTCCTCTTTCACTTTCATCAAGTAGGAGAACATTTATTTCTAGTTTTCAGATAGTACAAATAGAACTATTATAAATATTCACATACAAGTTCTCTAAGCACAGTCTCTCTTTCCTCTTGAATAAATATCAAGCATGGAATGGCAAGATCATATGGTTGATATACATTTGACATTTAAGAAACTACCAAGTTGTTTTACAAATTTGTATACACATGTGTGTGTCTGTCTCAAATATGTATATTTGTATACTTACATAAACATATTTATAGATAAGTTTACTTATATAAACTTATATGCTTATAAATATGTATATCCAAGTCCATACATATATATATATGATTTATATACCTTTGAGTGTATATACTTTCATATAGCAAGTCTGAGAGAGAAATTCTAAGGAATTTGCTCATACTATTAAAGGGGCTGACCAAGTCTGAAATCTAGAGGGCAGGCCAGCAGGCTGACAAATTGGACAAGGTTTCTATTTTTGCAGTTGTGAGGCAGAATTCCTTCTTTGTGGAACATCAAGTCTGTGATCTTAAGATCTTCAATGGGTTGAATGAGCTCCACTCACATTATAGAAAGTAACTGCCTTTATTTAAAGTCAACTGATTGTAAATATTAATCGCATCTAAAAATGCCTTCAAAGCAATGCCTAGATTTGTGTCTGACTAAACAACTGGGCACCATAGCCCTACTCTAGTTGACACATAAAATTAACAGTCATGTAAAAGAATCATTTACACACACACACATACACACAATCACACTACTTTTATCTCCTCCAAGAAAACAATTAAGAAACACATTTGCTGCTGCTGCTGCTAAGTCACTTCAGTCGTGTCCGACTCTGTGTGACCCCATAGACGGCAGCCCACCAGGCTCCCCCATCCCTGGGATTCTCCAGGCAAGAATACTGGAGTGCGTTGCCATTTCCTTCTCCAATGCATGAAAGAGAAAAGTGAAAGTGAAGTCGCTCAGTCTGTCCGACTGTTAGCGACCCCATGGACTGCAGCCCACCAGGCTACTCCGTCCATTGGATTTTCCAGGCAAGAGTACCGGGGTGGGGTGCCATTGCCTTCCCCGAACACATTTGCTATCTGACTCCAATTTTAGGCAAAGAATTTTGAGGAGACTTTCATGCTTACTTACATCAAATGTAGCTTCTGATCATCCTGTATCTTACTGTTAAATATTGATGAAACATACAACCACCAAAAAACCTTTCACAATATAGAGGCTTAGGGAGAACACCATTAAAATCCCAAGAATAGACAAGGAAAATACAGTGAGTGTGTGTGTATAGAAGACTGCACGTGCTACTTGTCTAAGGTGGGCAATAATCTGTCCTCGGGAAAATTTACATAGTTTATGCATGCATGTGTGCTAAGTCGCTTCCATTGGGTCTGACTGTTTGTGACCCATGGACTGTAGTTTGCCAGGCTCCTCTGTACATGGGATTCTCCAGGTAAGAATACTGGAGTGAGTTGCCATGCCCTCCTGTAGGGGAATCTTCCCAACCCAGGGGTCAAACCCATGTCTCATGTCTCCTGCATTGGCAGGTGGGTTCTTTACCACCAGCACCACCTGGGAAGCCCCTAGATCATTTATAATAAGTGTGAATTCCTTAGTCTCACATCTGACAACATATTGTTATGCTCCCTGGGATAATTATGTCCATCTCTGGCCATTCAATGACATAACCCAGGGCATTTTAATTGGAAATAATAGTGGACAGGAAACCATCTATTTCAACTAGCTAGATTTTGCAGTCCTAAGGACTGCTTTGCAGTTAAACAAACAAACAAACAAAAACAAAGCAAAACAAAACAAAAAAAACACTTAGGCTGTTGTACAAAATTGTTTGAAGTTTCTCAGGTATAAACGTAGCACCCTACTAGACAGTTAATCATTTGTTTATGGTAAAAACCTATGAATTAAGAAGTAATTACTGAAATGTTATAAATCTGAACTTGTAGAATATGAATCAGGGAGTGGTTTCTTTTTCTAAGCAATAGCCTTTGATCCTTTACGTCTTTTCCTATCGCCCTCAGAGTAATGGCATTCATTCTTGTTGTACCTAGATACGATGTAAAATAATAGGCAGGGGGTGACAATAGCATAGTCCAACATTTTCCTGTCACAAGGATNTTGGAAGAGGGTGTTTGCTATGACCAGTGCATTTTCTTGGCAAAACTCTATTAGTCTTTGCCCTGCTTCATTCCATATTCCAAGGCCAGATTTGCCTGTTACTCCAGGTGTTTCTTGACTTCCTACTTTTGCATTCAGTCCCCTATAATGAAAAGGGCATCTTTTTTGGGTGTTAGTTCTAAAAGGTCTTCTAAGTCTTCATAGAACCATTCAACTTCAGCTTCTTCAGCATTACTGGTTGGGGCATAGACTTGGATTACTGTGATATTGAATGGTTTGCCTTGGAAACGAACAGAGGTCATTCTGTTGTTTTAGAGATTGCATCCAAGTAGTGCATTTGGACTCTTTTGTTAACCATGATGGCTACGCCATTTCTTCTAAGGGATTCCTGCCCACAGTAGTAGATATAATGGTCATCTGAGCTAAATTCACCCATTCCAGTCCATTTTAGTTCTCTGATTCCTAGAATGTTGACGGTCACCCTTGCCATCTCTTGTTTGACCAATTCCAATTTGCCTTGATTCATGGACCTGACATTCCAGGTTCCTATGCAATATTGCTCTTTACAGCATTGGACCTTGCTTCTATCACCAGTCACATCCACAGCTGGGTATTGTTTTTGCTTTGGCTCCATCTCTTCATTCCTTCTGGAGGTATTTCTACACTGATCTCCAGTAGTATATTTTGCACTTACCGACCTGGAGAGTTCCTCTTTCAGTATCTTATCGTTTTGCCTTTTCATACTGTTCATGGGGTTCTCAAGGCAAGAATACTGAAGTGGTTTGCCATTCCCTTCTCCAGTGGACCACATTCTGTCAGACCTCTCCACCTTGACCTGCCTGTCTTGGGTGGCCCCATGGACACGGCTTAGTTTCATTGAGCTAGACAAGGCTGTGGTCCTAGTTAAATTAGACTGACTAGTTTTCTGTGAGTATGGTTTCAGTGTGTCTGCCCTCTGATGCCCTCTTGTAATATCTACCATCTTACTTGGGTTTCTCTTACCTTGGGCTTGGGGTATCTCTTCACGGCTGCTCCAGCAAAGCACAGCTGTTGCTCCTTACCTTGGACGAGGGGTATCCCCTCAACGCTGCCCCTCTTGACCTTGAACAGGAGTAGCTCCTCTAGGCCCTCCTGCGCCCGTGCAGGCACCACTTCTTGGACAATAGATACTTCTATTAAATTTTTCTGTATCACTACCTCTATCAAAAAGAATTAGGCTTAAAATTTCTCTTAGAAATCTTTCATAAATCTTTGCAATTATAAGATGAATTACAATTAAATAATTCACCTAATATCCTGAAATTTTTCAGTTCTTTGTTTTACCTTCTCTAAACCAATGATCTATTCATCCACACAACCTTACTCACTATGTACCACAGACTTTGCTTAAATTGACAACTAAAATCTCTCTATAATCCCATTTTTACTCTATTTTATATATTTCCAGGTTACCTCCTCTAATATCTTGCTAATGTCTGCTTTCTCATATGACTCTCTTGATGTCCTTTCTGCTCTCCTAATCCAGCTTAGTTCATATAATTTTATGGTGAATCACAAAAATCATACTCACTTCCTAAATCCTTTGTCCCTCCCTTTACTCCTAGTCTTCTTATGGTAGAGCTAACAAAACTAGTGAAATCTTGCTTCCTACAAAGTGCAGAAGGATACGGTTGGAGAGAGAGCTATGCTGATGTGTTCTTCTTGTAGTACATTGTTTAGTTGCTACTGTGTCTGGCTCTTTTGTGACCCCGTGGACTGTAGCCTTCCAGGCTCCTCTGTCTATGGGATTTCCCAGGCAAGAATACTGGAGTGGGCTGCCATTTCTTTCTCCAGGGGATCTTCCCAACCTAGGGATCGAATTTGCATCTTCTGCTTGGCATATGGATTCTTTACCACTGAGCCACCTGGGAAGCTCATATGCTGATTGATCTCACTTTAAATTCATGTTCATTAATTTCAAATGNCAAGAATACTGGAGTGGGCTGCCATTTCTTTCTCCAGGGGATCTTCCCAACCTAGGGATCGAATTTGCATCTTCTGCTTGGCATATGGATTCTTTACCACTGAGCCACCTGGGAAGCTCATATGCTGATTGATCTCACTTTAAATTCATGTTCATTAATTTCAAATGAGTCTTTATTGCTGCCAAGTAATTCTAATACAGTTCCTACTCCATTCTCTCTCAACTCACAGATTATTTCATACCTTTTCTTCTTCCTTCAAAAACTCCCAATGATTCTTCTCCTATCCTTACAATCAGCTGATGACCTTGATATATATTTCACTAATGCTCAAGTGATCAAAAAAATTCCAAAAAAGAAAGAAAGTGCTTTTCCTGCAAACAAAAAGGTAATTCCACAGGACCCCACCATCAAATCTACATACTTGTCTGCATCTATTCCTACATATTTTCTCATCATAAAAGCCACCTCCATTTCACCAACATTTTCTCCAGTTCTGTGCTTTTCCCTGATCCCCTAATACATACATATAAATACATTTCCCAGAAAGTTCTCCATAACTGTAGACCAATATATTCTCATCAACATCTTGATTTGAGTATCTAACAAAAGTCTTAGCATGTACAGAAGTGAACTGTTGACCTTCTTGTCAAACTTGCTTCAGCCACAGTCTTCCTCATCTCAGTTTCTAGCAACATTGTCTTTCCTAATTTCCATAGCTAAAAACCTCAGAAGCATCTTTGGTCTGCCTTTTTCTCCATCCATATCCATTTATGAGGGAATCTCGATGTCAAGGTTTGAACTGTGCCCGCATCCCCAAAAAATACACTGAAGTCCTCACTCTCAGTACCTAAGAATGTGACCTTGTTTAGAAATAGTGTTATTGGAGATGTAATTACTTAAGATGAGGCACTATTCATCTTAAGAGTAGGGCTGGTCCCTGATCCAATAGGACCAATATCTTTATACAAAGATAGTCAAGTAAAGACAGAGACATACAAGGAGACAGCCACATGACGATGAAAGCTGAAACTGGAGGGATACAGGGTGCATCCCTGGTGGATCACTTGGTAAAGAATCTACCTGTGATGGAGGAGACCACCTGCAGTGCAGAATACATGGGTTTGATCTCTGGGTCAGGAATGTCCCCCAGAGAAGGAAATGGCAATGCACTCCAGTATTCTTGCTTGGGAAATTCCATGGACAGAAGAGCTTGGTGGTTTATAGTCCTTGGGGTTGCAAAGAGTTAGACATGACTGAGTGACTAAACCACCACCACTAGCTACAAGCCAAGGAAAATCAAAGACTACTGGTAAACAACCAGAAGCTAGGATGAGATGAGGAAGGATTCCCTGCATGTTTCATCAGCTCCACTTCTACTTCCCTATTTTAATGGGTCTTGTATGAACTTGTTTAATGAGAGTAATATGCTCCTGGAAACCTTGCCTCTATGTGAGATCTGCCATTAAATTATCATTGAAATATGTATATTATCATATGTGAAATAGATTGCCAGTCCAGGTTCAATGCATGAGACAGGGTGCTCAGTGACCCTGAGGGATGGGATGGGGAGGGAGGTGGAACGGGGGGTTGAGGATGGGGAACACATCAACACCCATGGCTGATTCATGTCAGTATATGGCAAAAACCACTACAATATTGTAAAGTAATTAGCCTCAAATTAAAATTAATTAATTAATTTAAAAAAAGAATATCAATTTTCATACCAATAATTATGAATTCCACACCAGTCAATAATATCTAAACATTTATCACAGATAAGAAAAATAAAGTTTAGACAATGAAAATCAAGCTGACATAAGCAGTAAATAAAATTTTCAATTTAATCTGTTTATATACAAATGTGGAATGTAGTGAAGGTTTTCTATAGCCAGTAAGGGAAGGAAAAAGGACTTGATAATGGATGGTGTTTAGTGGAGTGGGTGAAAGAGACAAAGATCCTTTGCCAAATTGTGAAAAGTCAGCCATTCAATAATTTACACCCAGCAGGGCAAGCTAATGCAGAAGCTAGTTCTGTATCTTTCACTTTCTCACTCATCTTTATTATACATATTTTTGACTTGATACCTAAAGGTATTCTTGTTTTTTATTCTTTCTGCACTATTTTCTTCAAGTTTGCAACTAGCTGGAAGTTCATAGTACTCTGGCACTCAAATTGCATTAAAAATAACATTGTAGCATAGGATCAGAAAAAGAAGATCATAGCATCCGGTCCCATCACTTCATGGGAAATAGATGGGGAAACAGTGGAAACAGTGTCAGACTTTATTTTTTGGGGCTCCAAAATCACTGCAGATGGTGACTGCAGCCATGAAATTAAGATGCTTACTCCTTGGAAGAAAAGTGATGACCAACCTAGATAGCATATTCAAAAGCAAAGACATTACTTTGCCAACAAAGGTCCGTCTAGTCAAAGTTATGGTTTTTCCAGTGGTCATGTAGGGATGTGAGAGTTGGACTATAAAGAAAGCTGAGCACCGAAGAATTGATGCTTTTGAACTGTGGTGTTGGAAAAGACTCTTGAGAGTCCCTTGGATTGCAAGGAGATCCAACCATTCCATCCTAAAGGAGATCAGTCCTGAGTATTCATTGGAAGGACTGATGTTGAAGCTGAAACTCCAATACCTTGGCCATCTGATGTGAAGAGCTGACTGATTGGAAAAGACCCTGATGCTGGGAGAGATTGAGGGCAGGAGGAGAAGGGTACGACAGAGGATAAGATGGTTGGATGGCATCACCGACTCAAAGGACATGGTTCTGGGTGGACTCCAGGAGTTGGTGATGAACAGGGAGGCCTGGCGTGCTGCAGTTCATGGGGTCGCAAAGAGTCGGACATGACTGAGTGACTGAACTGAACTGAACTGATAAGAAAACAACTTAGGGCAAAATAAACTTTGAACATGAGAACACTTTTAACTCCATGGAAACAGTTAACAGGCACAGTTGACTGGAGAGCGGTTATTGTTCATTCGCTAAGTCATATCAGAATCTTTGTAACCCCATGGACTGCAGCACGGCAGGCTTCCCTTCCTTCACTGTCTCCTGGAGTTTGCTCATACTTATGTCCATTGAGTTGGAGATGCTATCTAACCATCTCATCCTCTGACACCATCTTCTTTTGCCTTCAATCTTTCTAACGAATTGGCTCTTCACATCAAGTGGCCAAAGTATTGGAGCTTCAGTTTCAGTATCAGTCCTTCCAAATAATATTCAGAGCTGATGTCCTTTAGTTTTGACTGGTTTGATCTCCTTGCAGCCCAAGAGACTCTCAAGAGTATTCTCCAGGATCACAGTTTAAAAACATCACTTCTTCAGTGCTCAGCCTTCTTTATGGTCCATCCCTCACATCCATACATGACTACTGGAAAAACCATAGCTTTGACTACACAGACCTGTGTTGGCAAAGTAATGCCTCTGCTTTGTAATGCTTTGTGTAGTTTTGTCATAGCTTTTCTTCCAAAGAACAAGTGTTTTTTAATTTTATGCCTGCAGTCACCATCAGCAGTGATTTTGGGACCCAAGAAAATAAAATCCATTGCTACTTCCCAAAGAGCAATAAAGTATGCTATTTTTTTTTAATATCCCATGCATGTGGTGTGCTCCCATCAAGGAAAATTTTTCATTTGTCCAAGTATGGTACATAACTCAAGTATGTTCCATAGTCTCTGACTACCAACAACTAGGTTGAGCGAATCAATATCTCTGTCTGAAAATCTAATGGCAAAATATCATTTCTTATTATAGATTTATTTAATGCATTTTTGAAGAAAAAGCCTTTATAGCACCACTGATTTCCCACCCCAGGGAAAAAAAATTCATCTGAAAAATGACCTACATTTTCATGAGTTATTATAGCAAACACATTAACTGACTAGGCATTATGTGAGCTAAGTTTGCCTTATTCAATTTTACTCACATTAGTAACTCTAAATAATACTTCTTTCTGACAAGGCCTAGGATTATAACTTGACCCTCTAGAGGGTCTCCCTAGTATCAGTCAATAGTTACTTCTTTCAGCAATGGGTGCTGTTCTTTATTGGAGAAGAACTAAATCATATCTGGGATTTTCACAAATTTTCTTTCTTGTTAGCACTTTTTAAAAAGTTTAATCACATGCAGTGTAGTAAAGATCACAGATATCAAGTCTTTGAATCTACTGGGCTCTATTTACAAATAAACTAGATCAACTCATTTGACCGAAGGCACTACCTCTGGTCACACGCTCCATCCTTACTGAAAAAGTTTTAAGATTGTTAAATAAAAATATATGATGCCTGGCTCAATTTGTATTTCTGGTAAACAAAGAATGGGACACACAATAATTGGGTGCAATACTTGGGACAGACTTTTACTAAAAAGGTTTTTTTTTTTTTTTTTTGCCACACCTCAAAGTACATGGAATCTTAGTTCCCCCACCATGATTCAAACCTACATACCCTGCATTGGAAGCATGGAGTCTTAACTACTGGTCCACCAGGGAAGTCCCAAAAGGTATTTATTATTTATCTGAAAGTCACATTTAAGTAATTACCCTATATTTTATCTATCAACTTTATTATTAGACAATACATCTACTCAAAGGGACTTCCTTAGTCATTAAGGAGTGAAGAATCCTTCTTCCAATGCAGGGGACATGGGTTTGATCCCTGGTCAGGGAACTAAGATCCCAGCTGCTACAGGGCGACTGAGTCTGAGTGCTGCACCTAGAGAGAAGCCCCTGCGCACCACAACAAAGACCTAGTAGAGCTAAAAAAAAAAAAAAAAAGACACCTAACAAAGAATTACATTCTAGCTCTTGCACCACCTCAATTATTGCTCATATCCCTCCCAAGAAGCACTTAATCCCTAAGCACAAGGGATTCTTTAAGTACATGATTCGTTTAACACACATGTACAGGAACATGTAGATCACTGAATATCCTGGGATCAACAGGATAAATAAATCCCATCTCTCAGCCTGGCAGAACACACCCTCCAGAGAAGAAGGCAGACGTGGAAACAAATACTGCAAAAAATTGCACTGAGAATAGCAGCATCAACAGATTCTGTGGGAAGCATGGAAGAAAAGAAGTACATAACAAATTATTTCTGAAACCATAACTAAGATTTTCTGAGTTTACAAAAGTCTGTAATAAGAAACAGATGTGTACGACATCTCTTTGGATGATATGCACGTTTAATTGTTAAAGCACCTCTTTTAATCTTTAAATGCTGGGATACTGCTGGAAAACCCAGGCCCTTGACTGAAGAAAATTACATTAGCCTGTGTTAAAGACAGATGGTTAGGACCTCTTTAATCCATGCAATCTATCTAAATATATCTTTATTTTCAGTGTCTATGCACACTGCTGGTTTATGGTCCTTGGTTGGAATGTTAGCCAAGTCATTTTGTACAAAAAAGGAATTGTGTAGGCTAAAGCCTGGATGAGCTCACTAGAAACTACTTTCTATTTTGGGTCTCTAAGCGACTGTGGTTTGGGGATCATAAAATAAGATGGCTTTGTCTTTGGTCACAGCCTGTGTAAGTTTTACATACAGAAAAAATAGAGGAGGTTGTAGACAATAGCTGGAGAGAAATAGAAAAAGAACTATGGAAGAAGGGCCTTGGAATTGCTTTTGCTTCTCTCACTGGCCAGCTGGTGTAAAACCTTAAATTGATCAATCCCTACTTACACAGGAAAATAGCCTGATTATCATTTATCTAGAGAGTTTGAATTAGACTTCCTGTTGTTTCTTTGTCCTGGACAAAGAAAGATAAGCTTAAGATCAACTATTGATCAAAATATTTCAGCACAACAAATGCTAAAATTATTACAATGTACAGGTTTAAATCCAGTTGTTTCATTTTTTCATTTGCAATAACATGGATCATGTTGAGTAATTAATAACTGATATTCATAAAATTTATATTATGAGTTGGGGGTCTAGACTGTATCATTTTCATCAATCACAGTTAATAGAGTCAAAATAAGCTTCATCATGATTCATTCTACAGAACAAAAGAGATGCTATACTAAATCAGTAAGTCTCTCTCCTGTACATGGGCACACTCTCCCTCTCTCCCTACTCCCCTTGCCATCTCCCTCAGTGTAAATCTTTGAACAAAGGCACTCGAATCACAAGGGTTAGGTTTGGTTGGGCCACTGAAATCAATTTGGCACCGACTCTCACCTCCAATGTAGGACATTATTCCTTTAGGGACCCCCAAGTGCTCACAGACAGTCTGCTCCCAAGCTGCCAAGGAAAAGTCAGTAACTGTGCAACAGGTACCAATATTCCTTGAATGGACGGCAATTCAATGAATGGCATACTCAGTTCACATCATGATATGTCAAGGTCCCCAAAGTCTGTCTCTTTATCTTCACTGAGGCTCAGAAATCAAACTCCAATCTCGATGAGGCTTTCTCCATCAGATCGGCACTTGGGGGCCAGTGGGATGGTTAAGACTGAGTCCATCACCTGAATTCTAAAAAAAAAAAAAAATTGTGTGTGTTTTTGAAGAAACACTTCTTTGAGTAACTGATCTTTGTGGCCATGGACTCTCATACTCTTTCTGGTACTTTTCTTCTCTATGGATCATATCTATTTTTTCTTTTCCATACACAAGAATGAAAGAAGCTGCTCAAATATACAAAATGTTAAGAAAATAACCTGGGAGAGACAAGAGTAAATTCAGTTTTTAAATCTTTACTAATAGTCAGGAAAATATTAATGTATCAGGTTCGATTAACTCATTTGTTCATTCAAATATTTATTTAATGCCTGTGAAACTGCCAGGCATATTTTAGCATCACAATTGAACAAAACAGAGAAAGCTTATTTGGTTAATATCAACAATCTTAAAAGTTACAAGCCATTGAACTCCAAGTCGGTATTCTAAAACATTGGTTTGCTCTAAAAATCAAATATTTTGATGAGTACAACTTATTAATGTATCTGAGTATCTAAAATATGCTTGGAATTAACCAGATGGAATAGAAGATATTATCCTATGCAAAAAAAAAAAAAGACCAGAAAAAAAGAAAACTATATAGGTTCTTCAGGAGAAAAGAAGTTGATTAGTTTTACTATATAATGTTGCTTTATGCAGTATCTCTACTAAGATTCCTCCCCATACCCTGCTCATAACTGACTAATTACTACAATGATATCTGCAGATTCGACAAACTGCTATTGGAAAGTGCTCAAGAACAAAACTCCACAAAGTCCCCTAAAGCAAAGATCAAATCTGCCACGCATCAGCAACTATTTGTATAGTATGCACACAGTAAGATCACTTTCTAACACCACACACAAAAATAAACTCAAAATGGATTAAAGATCTAAATGTAAGACCAGAAACTATAAAACTCCTAGAGGAGAACATAGGCAAAACACTCTCCGACATAAATCACAGCAGGATCCTCAATGATCCGCCTCCCAGAATACTGGAAATAAAAGCAAATATAAACAAATGGGATCTAATTAAAATTAAAAGCTTCTGCACAACAAAGGAAACTATAAGCAAGGTGAAAAGACA
>SJYX01012248.1:102161-138807 GCA_006410675.1 Oreotragus oreotragus | reverse complement strand
AAACAATGGAAACAGTGACAGACTTTTTTTCTTGGGCTCCAAAATCACTGCAGATGGTGACTGCAGTCAGGACACTGAAAGACGCTTGCTCCTTGGAAGAAAGCTATGACCAACCTAGACAGCATATTAAAAAGCAGAGACATTACTTTGATGACAAAGGTCCGTCTAGTCAAGGCTATGGTTTTTCCAGTAGTCATGTATGGATGTGAGAGCTGGACCATAAAGAAGGCTGACTGCCGAAGAACTGATGCTTTTGAACTGTGGTGTTGGAGAAGACTCTTGAGAACTCCTTGGACTGCAAGGAGATCAAACCAGTCAATCCAATCAAAGTACTCCTAAAGGAAATCAGTCCTGGATATTCACTGGAGGGACTGATGCTGAAGATGAAGCTCCAATACCTTGGCCACTTGATATGAAGAACTGATTTATTGGAAAAGACCCTGATGCTAGGAAATATTGAAGGCAGGAGGAGAAGGGAGGGAATGACAGAGGATGAGATGGTTGGATTGCATCACTGACTCCAGGGACATGAGTTTGAGCAAGCTCCAGGAGTTGGTGGTGGACAGGGAAGCCTGGCATGCTGCAGTCCATGAGGTTACAAAGAGCTGGACAAGACTGAGCAACTGAACTGAACTGAACTGAATGAATATTGAAGATTGGTTTCCTTTAGGATTGAGTCGTTTGATATCCTTGCAGAACGAGGGATTCTCAAGAGTCTTTTCCAACATCACAGTTCAAAGCATCAGTTCTTCGGCATTCATCCTTCTTTACGTCCAACACTAATATCCATACATGACTACTGGAAAAACCATAGCTTTGAGTGTTCAGATCTTTGTCAGCAAAGTAATGTCTCTGCTTTGTAATATGCTATCTAGTTTTGTCATAGTTTTTCTTCCAAGGAGCAAGTGTCTTTTAATTTTGTGGCTGCAGTCACCATTTGCAGTGATTTTGGAGCCCAAGAAAATAAATTTTGTCACTGTTTCCATTGTTTCCCCATCTAGTTGCCATGTAGTGATGGGACCAGATGCCATGATCTCCTTTTTTTTGAATGTTTTCAATTTTAAGCATTATAATGTGTGTCCACGGGGCTCCAAAGTGCCAGACATGACTCAGTGACTGAGCACAATAGGTGTGTAGTGGTATCTAATTGTGATATTAATTTGTGTTTCCCTAATGAGTGAACTCCAGGAGTTGATGATGGACAGGGAGGCCTGGCGTGCTGCAATTCATGGGGTCGCAAAGAGTAGGACACGACTAAGCGACTGAACTGAACTGAACAGAATGCTTAACGATGCTGAGTACATCTTTTGATATGGCTTATTTGCCATCTGTAAGTCTTTTATGGTTAAATATGTATACATATAAATCTTTTGCCCATGTTTTAATTAGGCTGTCTATTTCTTATTATTAAGTTTTGTATAGCTTTATTTTGGAGACAAGGCCTTTATCAAATATGTGATTTGCAAATATTTCCTCCCCCAGCTTTGAGGCTTGTCTTTGCATTCTCTCAGTGGTGTCTCTCAAAGAGCCTAGATTCTAAATTTTGATAAAAGACCGATTTATCTTTTTTTTTTCTTTTTGGATCATGCTTTGGGCATCATATCTAAGAGATCTTTGCATAACTCAGTCACACAGATTTTCTCCAGAAGAGGAAATCTTTCTCTCTGCTTTTTCCAGACATTTTTAAAAATCGGATTCTACTTTTATTATTTATAATCCATTGTGAGGTATATCTGTACATATGCTGCAAGGTATGGCTTGAATCTGTTGTTGTTGTTCTTGCATTTTGGTATCCAGTTGCTTTAGCATCAATTATTGAAAAGACTATTCTTTCTTCTTTGAATCGCCTGTGCACATTTGTCAAAAATCAATTGACCATATATGTGTGGGTCTATTTCTGGACTGTTTTCTGTTCCATTAATCCATCTGCCTATCTTTTTTCTTTTCCATTATAGTTTATTGTAAGATATTGAATATAGTTCCCTGTGCTATAACCTTGTTGCTTATTTTATATATAGTAATTTGTATCTGCTAATCCCAAACTCCTAATTTATCCTTTACCCCAACTTCCTGATTGGTAACTATAAGTTTGTTTTCTATGTCTGTGAGTCTATTTCTGTTTTGTATATAAGTTCATTTGTATCATTTTTTTAGATTCCATATATAAGTGATATCATAAGATATTTGTCCCATATAATTCACTGTATGATAATTCCCTAGTCCATTCATGTTGGTGCAAATAGCATTGGTTCATTCTTTTTGTGGTTGAGTAATATTCCACTGTGTGTGTGTATGTGTATGTGTATGTGTGTGTGTAACAGATCTTTATCCATTCATCTGTCTATGGACATTTAGGTTGCTTCCATGCCTTGGCCATTGTAAAGGTGCTGCTCTGAATATTGGGGTACATGTATCTTTTTGAATTTAGAGTTTTCATCATTTCTACATGCATGTCTAAGAGTGGGATTACTGGATCATATGGTAACTCTAGTTTCAATTTTTTCACATTTCTCTATCTTGATGACAGTACTATCAAAGATAGTACTACACTGTCTTTATTAAGGTGGGTTGTTATGTCCTGAGGTCAAGTAGCATAAGTTCTATAACTTTGTTCCTTTCCAAAGTTGTAGCTATTTAGGTCCTTTGCATTTCTACATGATTTTCAGAATCAGCTTATCAATTTTGGAAAAAATGCTTGCTGAGGTAGTGATTGGAATTGTGTTAAATTTACAGATTATTCTGGGAGAAAACTGACAACTTAATAATATTGACTTTCTGTTCATGAACTAAGCACATCTTACTTCAGTTAAGTCAGTTCAGTTCAGTCACTCAGTCGTGTCCAACTCTTTGCAATCCCATGAATCGCAGCACACCAGGCCTCCCTGTCCATCACCAACTTCCGGAGTTCACCTAAACTCATGTCCATTGAGTCGGTGATGCCATCCAGCCATCTCATCCTCTGTCGTCCTCTTTTCCTCCTGCCCCCAATCCCTTCCAGCATCAGAGTCTTTTCCAGTGAGTCAACTCTTTGCATGAGGTGGCCAAAGTACTGGAGTTTCAGCTTTAGCATCAGTCCCTCCAAAGAACACCCAGGACTGATCTCCTTTAGGATGGACTGATTGGATCTCCTTGCAGTCCTAGGGACTCTCAAGAGTCTTCTCCAACACCACAGTTCAAAAGCATCAATTCTTCTGCACTCAGCTTTCTTCACAGTCCAACTCTCACATCCATACAAGATAATCTATTTCTCACTTCCACTGTATAATCATAAGGGATTTGATTTAGGTCATACCTGAATGGTCTAGAGCTGCTTTATTAAGAGAAATTGTTGCTTAACAAAACACAATATTGTGGACACTGATTTTTTATCTTTCATGAATATGCTATTGAAGTATATTTTGCAGAAAATGCTCCTGAATTCAACAGCACAGTCCAGGTGTGCTCTCTCTGCAAGAGAAGAGGCTTCTATTTAATGCCTTTTTTTTTTTTTTTTTGAGAAACCTGTTTTCTAGGGGGGAAAAGAACCTGTGACTGCAAATCAAAGCCCCCTCTTAGACGGCTGCCCAATTCAATTCCCAATGACATAGTTCAAGTTGGAAGCTGCAGATGATGCAAATGAACATCTGTAGTGCATCCTGACAAACCTCTTAGTTAATTCTCCGGGAGTTTTAATTTCAAGTCCTGTTCCCTCCATGTTATTGTCTAAGAGCTATCATTTTAGGACTATCAGCTTTAGTACAATATACACTCAAATCATCTTCTGCTGCTGTTGCTGCTGCTAAGTCACTTCAATAGTGTCCGACTCTGTGTGACCCCACAGGCAGCAGCCCACCAGGCTCCTCTGTCTCTGGGATTCTCCATGCAAGAATACTGGAGTGGGTTGTCATTTCCTTCTCCAATGCATGCATGTATGCATGATAAGTTGCTTCAGTTGTATCCAACTCTGTGCAACCCCATGGACAGCAGTCCACCAGGCTCCTTTATCCACAGGATTCTCCAGGCAAGAATACCAGACTGGGTTGTCATTTCCTTCTCCCAAAACAACTTCTACACCATTCTAATACCAACATTCAATTACCCAAGCATGAGGATCACACAGGCTCCAACATTCTCTTCTTATCATATGTATTTCATGTCAGTGACACTTTTGTGCTTACCCCTGGTTCATTTTCATATAACAACAACAACAACAACAAAATGCTGCTTGGCAAAGATGGAAAAAAAAAAGTTAAGATGAAGGGTCATTGAGGGGTTACATGTCTTATATGAACAAAACCAAAGTAGAATATTGGAAGGCAGAAAACTACAGGTTAGAAAAAAGTACCACAGACGTTCCAAAAAGCTAACATATATTAAAATAAAGCTATCTGGTAGGAAATGTGCAGTGTTGCTTCACACTGTGTAAATATGATTGATTACAGACGCTGCTCTGCACTCCACTGTCAAGTGATGTTCATCAAGCATTTACTGAAAGTGACCTAGCCTAGGTTCCAGGGAGGCAAAAGTGAACAATACACATACAGTTCTTGTTTTCATGGCCCTCAAAGTTTAGCAAGGTAGTATTAAAAAATGGGACCTCACTAATCCTCTGAGAGGAGCTAAGGAAAATGACAATGTTGGGCATAAATTGCCCAGAAATACCTCTGGGCATCTTCTGACCTCACCACTCACCATCCACAGTCATTATCTCAAGAAACTGCCCTTAACATTCACCAAAGAAATCTGAGTCTTCCTATGCTCCTGGTACACAATGAGTAACCCAGTACAGTTAAGAGCAAACAGTAACACATCTGATCAAGACAAGTGAAATAATGAAAAAAATCATGGCCTTTGTTAAATATTTATGGTAATAAGAAGATGCTAGTATTTTAATCACATGTGTTCCTGTTTCCAATTACACTGAAGCACCTTAGAAAACCTTTAGCCCTAGGCATATAGTCAGTGCTCAACATAATAGAGGCAATTCCCAGGTGATGCAATGGTAAAGAATCCACCTGTAATGTAGGAGCCGCAGGAGACATAGGTTCCATCCCTGGGTTGGGAAGGTTCACTGGAGAAGGAAAGGGCAACACACTCCAGTAAACTTTCCTGGAAAATTCCATGGACAGGGGAGCCTGGAAGGCTATGGTCACCTGGGATGCAAAGAGTTAGACACAACTTAACAACTAAACAAGAACAACAACAGTGTTACCAAACATTGAACCATTTTGCCACCATTTCCATCACCATAAAATAAGGGACACATTTCACAGGCCATATAAGCATAGGTGTCTTCTTACTTCATGTTTCAGTTCAGTTCAGTCACTCAGTCGTGTCCGACTCTTTGCAACCCCATGA
The DNA here is from genome assembly GCA_006410675.1 of Oreotragus oreotragus. Classification (NCBI taxonomy): domain Eukaryota; kingdom Metazoa; phylum Chordata; class Mammalia; order Artiodactyla; family Bovidae; genus Oreotragus; species Oreotragus oreotragus. Next base: position 133,470 of record SJYX01012248.1, on the reverse strand, counting down.
ATCGCAGCACGCCAGGCCTCCCTGTCCATCACCAACTCCAGGAAATCACTCAGATTCACGTCCATCGAGTCAGTGATGCCATCCAGCCATCTTATCCTCTGTTGTCCCCGTCTCCTCCTGCCCTCAATCCCTCCCAGCATCAGAGTCTTTTCCAATGAGTCAACTCTTCACATGAGGTGGCCAAAGTACTGGAGTTTCAGCTTTAACATCATTCCTTCCAAAGAAATCCCAGGGCTGATCTCTTTCAGAATGGATTGGTTGGATCTTCTTGCAGTCCAAGGGACTCTCAAGAGTCTTCTCCAACACCACAGTTCAAAAACATCAATTCTTCAGCACTCAGCCTTCTTCACAATCCAACTCTCACATCCATATGTGACTACTGGAAAAGCCATAGCCTTGACTAGACGGACCCTAGTCGGCAAACTAATATCTCTGCTTTTGAATATGCTATCTAGGTTGGTCATAACTTTTCTTCCAAGGAGTAAGCATCTTTTAATTTCATGGCTGCAGTCACCATCTGCAGTGATTTTAGAGCCCCCCAAAATAAAGTCTGACACTGTTCCCACTGTTTCCCCANCCTTTTCCTATTTGGAACCAGTCTATTGTTCCATGTACAGTTCTAACTGTTGCTTCCTGACCTGCATATATCTTACTTAGGTGTTCTTTAATTTCTCTCAGTGATGCTATGTCTTGAATCTACATATTTACAGTTGCAACAAATTTGGATAATTTTTGGCCATTATCTTTTCAAATATTCTTCTGTGCTTCCCACTTTGGAGACTCCAGTTATATGCATATAGATTCTTTGAGCTGGTCACATTTTCACTGATGCTCTATGCATTTTTTTCAATCTTTTTTTCTTTCTCTGTTCCTATTTCTCTATGCCTAAATTCACTAAAACTTTCTTCTGTGATGTCTTATCTGCTATTAATTGCATGTAGTATGTTTTTCCTCTCAGTTGTTATAATTTTCATCTATAGAAGTTTGATTTAGGTCTTTTTAATATCTTCCATGTCTCTACATAACATGTTAAATCATTGCTCTAGCTTACTGAACATATGATATACAGCTGTAACATCTATTATATGTTTGTCAAATAATTTTACCATCTACATCACTACTGGGTTGGCTTCAGCTGAGTTTTCTCCTCATTTGTGAGTCACATTTACCTGCTTCTTTATAATTTCTGATCAAGGTCAAATCCAGAATTTTTGATTATCTAATCAGATGTTATAAACAGTGAAAGAAGCATGCACTTAAGGCACACTAATCAGACTTTGACAAATTTTACAAAAATATGTGATATATGTTTATACTAAAATGATATTATCTTTAGATTTAGGAGAGCAGTCAGTTAATATTTTTAGCAGATTAAAAGTATATTAAATAGTGGGACAAGTTGTAAATGGAGAAAACTGTGGGCACAACTGTAGAAAATGAGTTGGTGTTAGATATTTTTGCTTTCCTATGAATATACTATGCTATGATTTAGGACAGAGTTAAGTTTCTTGGGAGCCGTTTGAACCTATGGGATCTTGCTATCAAGTTTTCTTAGGCAGAGTCACAGCAGCATTTAGTCTAGAGATAATTTTGCCCCACGCCTGAGACAAAAATCCTATAGTGCTTTGTGAATTATGATGTTTTTGACTCCGGCTGGGAGAACAGGAACTGTTTCCACCTGGACGGTTCCCTGGCGATTGTCCCCTACAGTCCCTTCCGGTGACTCTGGCCCTAGTGCTGAGCGGTTTCTTCACCTGCGTCTACGAACCCATATTCATCTGGAGATGTTTCGGGACACCCCGAGTGGGGACCTTGAGTACTCTCTCTGTGTAGCTTTTTCCTATCTGGTCTAGTGTCCTGCGGCTTCAAACCGCACTTCAGTTCAGTTCAGCTGCTCAGTCATGTCCGACTCTTTGTGACCCCATGAATCACAGCACGCCAGGCCTCCCTGTCCATCATCAACTCCCGGAGTTCACTCAAACTCATGTCCATTGAATCGGTGATGCCATCCAGCCGTCTCATCCTCTGTCGTCCCCTTCTCCTCCTGCCCCCAATTCCTCCCAGCATCAGGGTCTTTTCCAATGAGTCAACTCTTCTCATGAGGTAGACAAAGTATTGGAATTTCAGCTTCAGGATCAGTCCTTCCAATGAACACCCAGAACTGATCTCCTTTAGGATGGACTGGTTGGATCTCCTTGCAGTCCAAGGGACTCTCAAGAGTCTTCTCCAACACCACAGTTCAAAAGCATCAATTCTTTGGCATTCAACTTTCTTCACAGTCCAATTCTCACATCCATACATGACCACTGGAAAAACCATAGCCTTGACTAGACGGACCTTTGTTGGCAAAGTAATGTCTCTGCTTTTAAATATGCTATCTAGGTTCGTCATAACTTTCCTTCCAAGGAGTAAGCATCTTAATTTCATGGCTGCAATCACCATCTGCAGTGATTTTGGAGCCCCCCAAAATAAAGTCTGACACTGTTTCCACTGTTTCCCCATCTATTTCCCATGAAGTGATGGGACCAGATGCCATGATTTTTGTTTTCTGAATGTTGAGTTTTAAGCCAAGTTCCAGATCCATCTCCTCAGAGAGGACTCCAAGTGCCCTGTGCTGTGGCTTAGAAAGTAAAGCGGTAAACCAGGATGATTGCAGTGCTCACCTTGTTTGTTTCATATATTTTGTATTTTTTTTATAAAGTTGTCTCAGTAGGGTGGAGAATGCTCTCCTCTTTTACTCCACATCCAACTCCACTTGGTTGAAAGCTGAAGTCTTGGACTGGTTATCGTCTTATTGATTCTGAAGCATGTATGTGCTCTTAGATGCTCAGTTGTGTCTGACTCTTTGCCGTCCCCTGGACAGTATACCACCAGGCTCCTCTGTCCAAGGGATTCTCCAGGCAAGAATACTGGAGTGGGTTGCCATTTCCTCCTCCAGGGGATCTTCCCGACCCAGTGATCCAACTCACATTTCCTGTGTCCCCTGCATTGCAGGCGGATTCTTTACCTTCTGAGCCATTGAGGAAATCCCTATTGATTCTAGGATTATTTATATATTCTAACTACAAGCCCTTTGACGAATACAGGAATTAAAATATCTTCTTCCAGTCCATGACTTGTTTGATGAAGAGATGTTGTCAATTTTAACCCTGCCCGATGGATTACTCTTTAAACTCTAAGGTTAGTGCTTTCTGTGTCTGTTTACTTTTCCTAAAGTTAAGAAGATAGTTCTCTGTGTTCTTGTTTTGAAATGTCCTAGTTTTTTTTTTTTTAATTTTAAAATCTATAATGCATTTGGCATTGATTTTTGCATATGTTGTGAGATAGGAAGCAAGAGTCTTTTTTTTTTTTTTTAATGGGAGTATCCAATTTACCCAGAACCACTTACTGAAAAGTCTATCATTTCCTCACTGTAGGGCAGTGTCAATTTTGTCATCCATTTAATAACCATACATGCGCGAGTCTGTTTCTTGGTTCTCTGTACATACAGATTTAACCTTGGTCTGGTAAACAGCACTGACATGAAGCCGTCATCTCATAATTTTCAGTTTAAAAGAAAACTGAGTTAGTTTTTTCCTTTTTTAAAAGAAATTTTGTTTTGATTTTTTTCTTTGATGCCTGGACAGGGATTTAAACAGCCTGTGCCCTCAGATTAAAAGTCTGATGCTTTACTAACTAAGCTATCCAGGCACTCTCTAGGTTTTCTTAATTTAACTTAAGTATATGTAAGTTTTAACTTCATAGATAATTGTTTTTCATCCAAAATAATTTGAACATAAGAACTGCATAAATGTCATTATATTAAGTAACTCTAATACTATTAAATATGTTTTTATGTCACAATTACCAAGGGATTTTGGTTCACAAATTTATAAAATAAAAACTTTCACCCAATAAGTAATCTAAATATTGAAATATTGAGTTTGATACAAAATTATGCAATTCAGGCAGTGTTATCATAATATTTTAATTATCATAGCTCTTAATAAATTATAACTGAAATATCCTAAAATAAACTATGTTATTCCTTTGTGAAAAGACCATTTTCTCACTGTATCTGTATATCTTATTTCAAGGATATTTTCACTCCAAATTATTTAAAGACAACTTCCTTAGAAATATTTAGATGTGTGAAAATTTCAATGCATAAAGTTATTTATTAATGTTACAATACAGCCTCACTTTTGTTTTTTAAACTTAAAATGTCCTCTTACTAAAGGAATGCATTTTTGTTGTAGAAAAATCATCAAATATACAACCCCACCTTTAGGTAATAATATAAAGTTTGGTTTATCACTTTTTGCAGTCTGGTTATTGGGAGACAATTCCTACCTTTCTTAGCCCATTTGGGCTTCTATAACAATAAAACCATAAACTGGGTAGCTTATAAAAAATAGAAATTAATTTCTCACAGTTCTGCAGTCTGGGAAGGTAAACATCAAAGGTGCCAGCAGGCTCCTTGTCTGGAAAGAGCTCAACGTCTGGTTCGTGGTTGGCATTTTCTTCTTGTGCCCTCACATGGTGGAAGGGAGCCCTCCACTCATGAGGGCGCCATCCTTATCACTGAGATCACCTCTGCAAAGACCCACCTCCTAATATCTTCACCTTGAGGGTTAGGATTTCAATATATGGACTGTGGTGGTGTTCAGTTGCTAAGTCGCGTGCAACTCTTTGCGACCCCATGGAGTGCAGCGTGCCAGGCTTCTTTGTCCTTCACCATCTCCTGGAGTCTGCTCAAATTCATCTCCATTGAGTCAGTGATGCTATTTAACCATCTCATTCTCTGCCACTCCCCTTTCCTTTTTCTTTCAATCTTTCCCAGCATCAGGGCCTTTCGCAATGAGTCAGCTCTTCACATTAGGTGGTCAAAGTATTGAAGCTTCAGCATCAGTCCTTCCAATGAATATTCAGGACTGATTTCCTTTAGGATTGACTGGTTTGATCTCTTTGCAGTCCAAGGGACCCTCAAGAGTTCTCCAGAAGCACAATTTGAAAGCGTCAATTCTTCGAGGCTCAGCCTTCTTAATGGTCCAACTCTCAAATCTGTACATGACTACTGGAGAAACCACAGCTTTGACTTTTGTCAGCAAAGTGATGTCTCAGCTTTTTAATATACAGTCTGGATTGTCATAGCTTTCCCTCCAAGGAGCAAGTGTCTTTTAATTTCATGGCTGCAGTCACAATCCACGGTGATTTTGGAGCCCAAGAAAAGAAAATCTGTTGCTTCTTTCACTTTTCCCTGTTATATTTGCCATTAAGTGGTGGGACTGGATGTCATGATCTTAAGTTTTGTTAATATTGAGTTTTAAGCCAGTTTTTTCACTTTCCTCTTTTGTGTTTATCATCTGCTTATCTGAGGTTGTTGATATTTCTCTCAGCAATCTTGATTCCAGCCTGTGATTCATCCAACCTAGTATTTCCCATGATGTTACCTGCAGAGAAGTTAAATGAGCAGGGTGACAATATTCAGCCTTGACGTACTCCTTTCCTGATTTGGAACCAGTCTGTTTTTCCATGTCTAGTTCTAACTATTGCTTCCTGATATGCATACAGGTTTCTCAGGAGAAACCTTACCTAGTTGGTCTGATATTTCTATCTCTTAAAAAATTTTCCATAGTTTGTTGTGATCCACACAAAGGCTTTAGCATAGTCAGTGAGGCAGAAGTAAATGTTTTTCTGGAATTCCTTTGCTTTCTCTATGATCCAATGGATGTTAGCAATTTGATCTCTGGTTCCTCTAACTTTTCTAAATCCAGCCTGTACATCTGGAAGTTTTTGGCTCATGTACTGCTGAAGCCTAGCTTGAAGGATTTTGAGCATAACCTTGCTAGCATGTGAAATCAGTCTAACTGTATGGTAATTTGAACATTCTTTGGCATTGCCGTCTTTGGGATTAGAACAAAAACTGACCTTTTCCAGCCCTGAGGGCACTGCTGAGTTTTCCAAATTTGCTGGCATATTTAGTGCAGCACTTTAACAGCATCATCTTTTATGATTTGAAATAGCTCAGCTGGAATTCCCCTACTAGCTTTGTTCAGGTAAGGCATCCTAAGGCCCACTTGACTTTACACCCCAGGATGTCTGGCTCTAGGTGAGTGATCACACCATTATGGTTATATGGGTCATTAAGATCTTTTTTGTACAGTTCTTCTGTGTATTCTTACACCTCTCCTTAATCTGTTTCTGTTAGCTTACCATTTCTGTCCTTTATAGTGCCCATCCTTGCATGAGATTTTCCTAGATATCTCCAATTTTCTTGAAGAGATACATAGTCTTTCCCATTCTATTGTTTTCTTCTATTTCTTTGCATTATTCATCTAAGAAGGCCTTCTTATTGCTCCTTGCTATTCTCTGGAACTCCAAATTCAGTTGGGTGTATCTGTCCCTTTCTCCCTTGCCTTTCACTTCTTTCCTCAGCTATTTGTAAAGCCTCCTCAAATAACCACTTTGCCTTCTTGCATTTTTTTCTTGGAGATGGTTTTAGTCACTGCCTCTTGTACAATGTTATGAATCTCCTTCCATAGTTCTTCAGGCACTCTGTCTACCAGATCTAATCCCTTGAAACTATTTGTCACTTCCACTGTATAATCATAAGGGATCTGATTTAGGTCATACCTGAATGGCCTAGTTGTTTTCCCTACTTTTAAAAATTTAAGACTGAATTTTGCAATAAAGAGCTCATAATCTAAGCCACGGACAGCTCCACATCTTGTTTTTGCTGACTATAGAGTTTCTCCATCTGCAGCTGCAAAGAATAAAATCAACCTGATTTTGGTATTGACTATTTGGCGATGTCCATGTGTAGACTCGTCTCTTGGGTTGTTGGAAAAGGGTGTTTGCTACAACCAGAGTGTTCTCTCGACAAAACTGCTAGCCTTTGCCCTTCTTCATTGTGTACTCCAAGGCCAAACTTGCCTGTTAATCCAGGTATCTCTTAACTTCTTACTTTTGCATTCCAGCCCCCTATGACAAAAAGGACATCTTTTTTGGTGTTAGTTCTAGAAGGTCTTGTAGGTCTTCACAGAGCCAGTCAAATTTTAGCTTCTTATCCATTAATGGCTGGAGAATAGAGTTGGATTACTGTGATGCTGAATGGTTTGCCTTGGAAATATACTGAGATAATTCTGTCGTTTTTGAGACCGTACCCAAGTACCACATTTCAGACTCCTTTGTTGACTATGAGGACTACTCCATTTCTTCTAAAGGAGACTTGTCTACAGAATCCATTATAGTAAATATAAGGGTCATCTGAATTAAATTCATCTATTCCTGTCCCTTTTAGTTTACTGATTCCTAAGATGTTGATGTTCACTCTTGCCATCTCCTGCTTGACCATGCCCAGTGTACTGTGATTCATGGACCTAACATTCTAGGTTCCTATGCAATATTGTTCTTTACAGCATCTAACTTTACTTTCTCTTTACTTTCACATCCACAACGAAGCTCCTCTCCACTTTGGCCCAGCCACTTCATTCTTTCTGGAGCTACTAGTAACTGCCCTCTGTTCTTCCCCAATAACATACTGGACACCTCCTGACCAGGAGGGTTCATTTTCTGGTGTCATATCTTTTCACCTTTTCAAACTGTTCATGGGTTTCTCCAGCCAAGAATACTGGAGTGGGTTGCCATTTCCTTCTCCAGTGGACCGTGTTTTATCAGAACTCTTCATTATGACCCATCTGCCTTGGGGAGCCCTGCACAGCCCCTTCATCATGACAAGGCTGTGATCCATGAAGGACTTTAAGGGACAGAAACATTCCAACTGTAGCAATACCCAAGCATCTTGACTAGAGCACTATCCCCTGTTACCATGTCAGCAGCAAGCAAACATCTAGGTCATCAGCCACCTGATCAAAGCCCTTCACATCCTTTACTCACTCACTCATTCCACAAATATGTGTTAGAATTGCTTATACGCCAGGTACCCTGGTAGGTGTTAGGGGTAAAAATAAAGTGACTAAACAAAATAGACACGGTCCTTTTCCTTAACGGCATCCATTATCTAGTCAGAGGAGTCAATATCAATAAAATAATCTCACAAAATGGTGTGAGACAACAGCTATGATATCAATTTCTTATAACAGGACCATAAGACGGTAAAGTAGGGAATATGATGCAACCTGAGTCTGAGAAAAGTCTTCCTGTGGAAGAGACGGGTGACCCAAGATCTGAGGAGTGGGCAGGAATGGACCAGTCCCAATAAAATTAAATGAAAGGCACACAAAGGTGATGGCAGCATGCCAGGCACAGAACAGTGAGAACACAGGCTTTGGAGGGGGAAGGAAGATGAGTGTGTTTGAGGAAACAGCAGTGGAAGAATGCCTGAGTGACTGAGCACAGGAAGAGACAAGAACTGGTCCAGGTGAGGCAGGATAGATACCTGCAGACGGCAGAGGCCATGCACATCATGTTGGCCATGTTAAGGATTAAAAAAAAAAAAAATTGATTCTTCCTTTGTTTATTTGCTTGGCTACACCAGGTCTTAGCTGCAGCATGCTGGATCTTTGATTTTCATTTGTGGCATGCGGGATCTTTAGCTATGGCATGTGAACGCTCAGTTGCAGCATGTGAGATCCAGTTGCCTGACCAGGGGTCAAACCCAGGCCCCCTGAATTGGGAACACAGAGTCTTAGCCACTGGACCACCAGGGAAGTCCCCAGGATGTTGGTTTTAATCCTATGCTCAGTTGATAGCCACTGAAATGATTTTATTTGTGCTTTTTGAAGATGTCTTTGGCTGAAAAGTGGAGAATCTGTGGAGCAGGGGTAAAGGAGATACATTAAGCATATGCCCCAAAATCCAAGAGAGAAATGAAGTAGCTTGGGAAGGAGTGGTAGTACAGAAGCGGATGAAATGGAAAAATAACTCACAGGCAGGCTTATCTACCTTTGGTACTGGGTTGGTGATAGAAGATGAGCAAGAAAAATACAGAGAATGACTCCCAGAGAAATAAAAAGACACTGGAGTTGATCTGGTGAGAGCTGAGGAGCAGCTCATGACTCTGATTTGGTTGACAGAGTGGAGCTAAGTGGTACGTAAATAAGGCAGTCATATTTACAGGTTGATGATCCAGAAGAGAGAACCCAGCTGGGGATGGAACTGTCAAACGCCAACCACATGGGAAAGTAGTAGATGAGAAAAGTGGTGGGCTAGACTTCAAAACTGCCACAGGTCAGTAGAAGAGCCTTCAAAGAAATCAGAGTGGAACAAGGGGACAGGAAGATCCAAAACCATGATGTCTCAAGGGTCAAGGTGCTGTGAGTTTCAGGAAGGTGTGACTGAAAAATATGAAGTCTGAAAATTCTCATCTGATTTAGCGATGTGGGGTCATGAGTGACCTTGGCAAATGGAAGAGTAAAACTGGAATGGTAGCCAAAGAGAAACAGATTGAGGAGGAATGGAGGATGAGCTAGAGAGAAACTATAGCAACACTCAAGAGAAGTCTGGCTGTGAGAGAGAGAGAAAAGCTGTTAGGAGAAAAATGTAGCTAAAAAGCAATATATGATGTAGAGGAGTTTTTATATTGTCTTAACAGAAGAGATGCAAGGATATTTTAAGTGGGATGGATAATTTAACTTGGTTTCCAATAAAACCTAAAGAGAACTGTAATCTGTTGTCTACAATCCTTTTGTCAGATGCGGTGCAGCCAACTTTCATTTTAATGATATGGTAGTTTATTCAGAGGAATAGTGCTAACATTCAGGAAGAATTAAATAATCTGCAACTCCATGTTATTGGCAATTTCATGTAAGAATCCTTTCACAACAACTATTTTAAAAGGCTTCATACTAATGGCTCCCTTTCATTAAAAAAAAAGAGTTGTGTGTGTGTGTGTGTGAATGTACACCCAATCAAATCATGGTGGTATAAAGCTAAGGTTGGTAAATTATGTCCCTTTGGCTAAATCTGGCTTGCTACTTGTTTTTAAGTTGTATTGCAACATACACAATGACAGAAAAAATTACACGGAGAGTACACTATTTAGATATAGAGAGAAGAGATCATTGATAGGGTTATGTTCTTGAAAAGATGCAATGGGATTAAATTCAAAGCATAAGTGGAGGGAATGACCTTTCAGAAGAGGAAAGCAATGCCTTTGATATGACATGGGAAGGAGGGGGTGGGAGGAGTAAAGCTGGCATGTGGGTTTGCATGTCTCATGGCTAGTGGTTGAAGAAGTTTCTGTCTGAGCACTTTGCTTTTCTGATGAAACTATAAGATCTTTGTTTGATGGGGAAAGTGGAAGATTTGGACACTTGAGATATCTGAAAATGGTTTAAGCACTAATGCAAGCATCATTCATAACAGGCAAAAAGTAAAAACAATCTGCATGTCCATTACCTGATAAATGGATAAACAAAATGTGATACATCCACATAATGGAATATTATTTAACATTATAAAGCAATGAAGTACTTGATGCATACTGCAACATACTGTCCAGGATAAGCCTGGACATTATGCAGACTGAAAGAAACAAGTTACAAAAGGTCACCTACTGTATGATTCCATTTATATGAAATGTCCAAAAGAGGCAAATCCATAGAAACAGAAAGATTAGTGGTTGTCAGGGATGCAGGGGGAGGGGGAATAGGGTTTCTTTTGTGGGTGATGAAATATTCTGAAAGTATATAGTGAGGCTGAAGAATTTTGCGAATATACTAAAAACCACTGAATTCTACACTTTAAAAATGTGAATTTTATGGTAGGTGAATTATTATCTTGATAAAGTTGTTATTTAAAAAGAAAGAAAGAAAATTTTGCAGAGTTGAGTGCACTGTCCTGATAAAGGAGTGGGATTGCCAGTAGCAGAGGCATCCATGAAGATAAGGAAGCTTGCTGCACAGGACCCCATATGAGTAGGGAGCTGCTGGAAGAGGTAGGGTCTCCGGGTTTAGGAGGGGAATTCAGGGTGTACTCAGGAGGCATATCCACGTAAGTGAAACCGAAAGTCGCTCAGTTGTGTCCAACTCTTTGGTGACACTATGGACTATGACGGTAAAAGTGGAAGTCATTCAGGTGTGTCTGACTCTTTGCCATCCCACAGATGGAAGAGTAGCCGTTCCCTTCTCCAGGGCATCTTCCCAACCCAGGGATTGAACCCAGGTCTTCCGCATTGCAGGCAGATTCTTTACCAGCTGAGCCACAAGGGAAGCCCCCATGGACTATACAGACCATGAAACTCTCCAGGCCAGAATACTGAAGTGGATAGCCTTTCCCTTCTCCAGGGAATCTTTCCAACCCAGGAATCGCATTAGGGTCTCCTGCATTGCAGGCAGATTCTTTACCAGCTGAGCCACCAGGGAAGCCCAAGAGTACTGGAGTGAGCTATCAGGGATGGGTAAATCACCATGTGTGTGCGTGCATGCTAAGTTGCTTCAGTCGTGTCTGATTCTTTGCAGCCCTATGGACTGTAGCCTGCCAGGTTCCCCTGCCCATGATATTTTCCAGGCAAGAATACTGGAGTGGGTTGCCATTTCCTCCTCCAGAGGATCTTCCCAAATCCTGGATCTGGAAGATCCTCATAAGAGACATGTTTTCATATCTCCTGCATTGGCAGGAGGGTTCTTTACCACTAGCGCCACCTGGGAAGCCCAAACCACCATAGAGATCTCAGAGGAAAGGCAGCTGTATCTCCAAGGCTCCAGTAATCTGTTCCTCATTCATTTCCTCATTCTAGACTCATATTCATATTTTTATTTGTAATTGTACATTTTTTTCCTTTAAAATGACTCTCAAACTGTCTATGGACCTCCCTGGTGTCTCAGCAGTAAAGAATCCACCTGCCAATGCTGGAGAAGCAGGTACAATCAGGAAGATCCTCTGGAGAAGGAAATGGCAACCCACTCCAGCCTTCTGGCGGGCTACAGCCTGTAGAGTCACAAAGAGTCGGACACAACTTAGTGACTAAACAACAACAAAGCTGTATATGCTTCAGGTTCCAGAAAACAAAGATCTGCCCCTGCAGATAGACGAGGATCTATTTGAGGTCACTGAATCTGAATTTATGGTGACATTGCTCTGTTGCTTAACTTGCTCCAACCACACTCGGCTGTTTCGGTGCTAGAGGAAGTACAGTCGGGTTCACCCAGGGTTGGGGCTTTGTGGGTTGGAAGCATGATATTTGGATGACATGTTATGTGGACGACAAAATTCAACCTGGAAAAAGGGGTGAGTATAAGATGGACGGGTCTGGTGGGTCATGGAAAAGCAGAGGTATCAGCAAGGAAGAACTTGAAAGATCAAGTTGGAAAATGGTGTGATTGGGAAGTCTGCTGCTGGAGGTGAGATAGAGTCCACAAAGGGGTGATGGTCTAAGGTGATTTGAAGGTCACAGAAGGTGACATTTGCTCCGATGAAAAAATCTAAACCCAAAGACCATCTCCAAGCATCTGCACATTCTGTCTCTTGCGCACGTCTGTCCCCTCACCCAGTCAGTCCAATGTCCCTCGCATTTGCCTCCCTGCTGCCTTCCTTCAGGTCTCAGGCGTTTCTTCCAGCCTGACAGAAAAGCTGTCAGATGCCCAGCCTGAGGACCTGGGCATCTGACAGCTTTTCTGATGTTTGGAATACTCTTCTCTCATCTTGAAGAATCAGAGTTAAGTCCATTCCTCAGGGAAGTCTTTCCCCACCTACCCACGCTTCTCCCAGAGGGTAGAGCCCCGCTGGGATTCTTTGCTTTTCATTCACAGCATTTATCAACTGTATTGTAGAAGTTAAGGGGCTGATTACTAGCAAAATGCCCTTCTCTAGGACAAAGGGGTGAGGTAATAGGTTTGGTAACCTCTCTTTGTATTCTGGGTCCTCAAGAACTTATACATACAGAGACATTCCATAAGTTTGTGTTGCATGCATGAAATTTAAGATACTGATGTGTAATAGTGTTTTCCAGCATATTTTTTAACATATAAAGATGTAAAATGCAATTTAATAATCTAAAAATTGCCTATCATATAAAGATAAAGCCAATTTCCTTTTTAACACACATACATGAAGATGTATTTATCTCCAACTTCTCATTTATTTGATATCTAGAAATAACATAAATGAAGATGGGGAAAATACTTAATGATTTATTTTTCTTAAAAAAAAAAAAAATATATATATATATATTTGCCTCTCCTGGGTCTTGGCTGCAGTATGCGGGCTCTTGTCAGTTGCAGCTCTTAGTTGAGGCACATTGGATCCAGTTCCCCGCCCAGGGATTGAGCCTGGGGGGCCCCTGCATTGGGAACGAGGTGTCTTAGCCACTGGACCACCAAGGAAGTCCCTGGTTTCTTACATGGAAATGAGTTAATTCAATCCTTTATTTGAAATAATGAAAAAAATTATTGGAACATTCCAAAGTAGTACATGATATACATACAGTTGACCCTCTAGATTTTTGGATTCCTCAACCAACATCAGGTAGGAAATATTTGGGAAAAAAACTATAAAGTTTCAAAAAGCAGCACTTAAATTTGCTATATGATAGCAACTATTTACATAGCATGTACATTGTATTAGGTCTTATAAGTAATCTAGAAATGATTTAAAGTATACAGAAAGATGTGTTTAGGTTAGATGCAAATACTATACCATTTTATACAAGAGACATGAACATCAGAAAATTTTGGTATGGGAGGGGTCCTGGAACCAATTCCCCAAGGATACAGACGGATGACTGTATTACAATTTTCCANGCATGTACATTGTATTAGGTCTTATAAGTAATCTAGAAATGATTTAAAGTATACAGAAAGATGTGTTTAGGTTAGATGCAAATACTATACCATTTTATACAAGAGACATGAACATCAGAAAATTTTGGTATGGGAGGGGTCCTGGAACCAATTCCCCAAGGATACAGACGGATGACTGTATTACAATTTTCCATTAAAAAGAATATGAATACACACACATCTATATACATACATACACACACATACATATGTTTAACTGAATCACTGTGCTATACACCTGAAACTAACACAACACTGTAAATAAATTGTTTTGTTATTGTTTAGTGGCTAAGTTGTGTCCCACTCTTTTGCAACCCTGTGGACTGTAGCCTGCCAGGCTCCTCTGTCCAAGGGATTTTCCAGGCAAGAATACTGGAGTGGGTTGCCANTATACACCTGAAACTAACACAACACTGTAAATAAATTGTTTTGTTATTGTTTAGTGGCTAAGTTGTGTCCCACTCTTTTGCAACCCTGTGGACTGTAGCCTGCCAGGCTCCTCTGTCCAAGGGATTTTCCAGGCAAGAATACTGGAGTGGGTTGCCATTTCCTTCTCTATACTTCAATTTTTAAAAAAGAACTTTAAAATAACAGGAGTGGAGGAAGTGGTAAATTATCTAGCAAACAGTTAACTATGAAAGAGTGAACCAGTCTCTGCCATGCTAATTTGAAATACTCTGACTCAGTATACAGACACACTGCTTGTTGTAGAAGTGGAAAACAAATTTAGTGATTTATTTTCATATGGATGGCTTGTGGTAAAATCTGAGTTCACATAAAAATTGCTTTGCTTTATTAGCTGCCATAAAAATTACACTCACTTGTATTCTAACATTTAAGAAAAACAATGAGCCCCCTGGGTTGTTTTTTCTCTCTCAGTCCTCCTTATGGTTATCCCTTTGATCTTTTCAGGAGACAACATCTTTACAACATCTTTCACATCTCTGGCTAGCTGCCTCTTTAAGGAAGACTTCTCCCCTAGTATCTGACCTAGCTCCACCCTTATTATTCTTCCAGTTTCTCCCAGGGCACATTTATCACAATCTGTACTTGGGTTGACCCCTGTTAACTATCTTATGCCACCACAGAAATGTCACCGCTCTGAATGCAGGGACCTTTATTTGTCACCACCCCAGCACCTAATTTCCTACTACAATTGTATAACATTTTCAAACTCAAGAGGAACTCCTGAATATGAATGTTGTATTAACAAGAACACGCCTGAGGTTATTTTTTCCAGAAACGTTTGGCACTCTTATCTGATTATTTACACTGCGTTCCAAAATCTGTCTGGGGGCTTTGTTTCTCATAAATACATTGGAAAATATATTTCTCTTACAGGATCGTGTTAATCTCAGGACCAGGTGTCATAGTCATTGTAAAACACACACAAGAAAACAAATAGAATTAGGACATCCAGTGGAGTTTCCCTTTTCTGGTCCAACACCCCAAGCGTTGATTTTAAATAAAAGCCAAGGCAAGTGGAAGAAACTGGCAACAAATGGAGGGAGTGTAAGGCTTCAAAATGCCCCCAGAGATAGATTCAACTGAATCCTTTGGGTCCACTAAGCGCTCCCACCACTCAGGCAAGGCTGCTCCGGAGACCAGCATACATCAGTCCGGGAGGGTCCCCTTCTGACCTCCCCTGCAGGCTGGTCGCCTTGGCGCGCTCCCAGCGACCTCGCCCTCCTGGTCTCTGCCCTTCAGTCTTGCAGGCAGAAACCCCGGCATCGCAGACTCTCCAGGGCGCGCGGTCTACCTCCAGGCTGTTTCGCTTTCCACGCTGCCAAGTACCCGCCCCCCACCCCCCACCCCCCGNTGGAAGATCCCCTGGAGGAGGGCATGGCAACCCAGTCCAGTATTCTTGCCTAGAGAATCCCATGGACAGAAGAGCCTGGTGGGCTACAGTCCATAGAGTCATAAAGAGTCAGACACTATTGAGTGACAGAACACACACACACAACATATACAACAGTGAAACAAGACTAAGGACTGAAACTGATCAGTGTTAAACAGACATGAAGAGGTGAGAAATATGAAAAAGTCTCATTTGCTAAAGATGAATATGCCTAAAAGATTAATGTCAAACAGTCTAAACCTAACCCCACAGACCACTTTTCTACAGAGCTCCACTGACTTTCTTCAAAGGGATAGGTGGATCAAACAGAATATGACTAAAAGGAAATAGAATTCATTATTTTGTTCACAGGAAATAAAGAGCAAACAATACTAAAGGCAGGCATAAGGGTGATTAGTCTGAGGAGAAAGCACCATCTAATTATGTCAGTCCGGGTCCAGTGGAGAACACGAGGGAAAAAGTGGCCAAGTGTGTGGCATTCCAGCTGTCAGTCAACTCCAGATCCTACAGTGCAGAGAAACGAAGCAAGTATTCACCAGATTTCCTTGCAATGGGGCTGACAGCACCTTTCACATCCCAAATGCAAATAAATTCACAGTGAAGCACAGTGAATTGAATAATCTAGTGCTACAATAGAAGTTACAGGAAAAGCAACTGTGCCCCTTCAGGCAGCCACATTTCCTTAGATGAACCTTTTCAAGGACTGCAAGTCAGTTGGCAAAGTATGAGATCTCTGACTGGACACACTAATTTACATCTTGGTTTCTTGTGCCTTGGATTATCTTTTTGCAAAATACAGTATTAATTCGAGCCAACTCAGTATATCAGTATGACTGCTCACTTAGTTCAGTTCAGTTCAGTGGCTCAGTTGTGTCCGACTCTTTGAAACCCCACGAATCACAGCACGCCAAGCCTTCCTGTCCATCACCAACTCCTGGAGTTCACTCAGACTCACGTCCATTGAGTCCATGATGCCATCCNTGAGCTTTTAAGCCAACTTTTTCACTCTCCACTTTCACTTTCATCAAGAGGATTTTTAGTTCCTCTTCACTTTGTGCCATAAGGGTGGTGTCATAAATCTGAGGTTATTGATATTTCTCCCAGCAGTCTTGATTCCAGCTTGTGTTTCTTCCAGTCCAGCGTTTCTCATTAGGTACTCTGCACCCTTAACTAGTATGCAAGCCGAGTATATTGTAGTATGAGTCCTCAAACACAAGGCATGCTCAATGAGCTTAGAACAGAGTCCCACTGCCACTCACTTCTAAAATAAGATAGAGCAGAATAAGATGTATGCAAAGCATGCACACCTGCTGAAATGGCAGTTATTTGGGAACTCCAGTCACAAATGAGCATTGAAATGCACTATCAGTCTGACAGAGCCAAAACCAGATGAAACTCAATTACTTGAGTGGCCAGAAACCACCATTGCACTCTGTGAGGGCTTTTAATCACAACTCAAGTCATCAACATTTCTTTGGAAACCATTCTGTATCTTGAATACTGAAAATTCAATGAATGGTTCTTACTATTTCATTATTAACTTCACTATGACATTCTATCCTTATAATCACCTTTATAAAAAGGTAGGTGTGATCACCATACTCTTGTTTAGCTAGGTAAACTGTGGTGACAAGAATTTAAATGACATATCCAAGTATTACAGCTAGTAAACAGAAAACTTCAGGGCTATCTGATACCAGTGATTTTTCAAATATATCCTGTTACTTCCCCAGCCATCTCAACATGGCTCAATCTACATCCAGTATAAAACATCAAGAACAGCTATATAGTAGGCAAATGTCCACATCTTAATGCTCAGAACCTGTATTGTTTATGACATAAATGGAGATTAAGGTTATAGATGAAATTAAGGTTGCTAATCAATTGACATTGAGATGGGGAGACTGTCCTGGATTTTCTGGACAATTATTGTAGCCAAAGGCAATCAGAAGGGGAAGGCAAAACAGGAGAACCCTCTGGTACCATTTCTCTAAATGGTAACAAGAGACTCAACCAGCCGCTGCTAGTTTTGAAGATGGAAGGGGGCTATCAAGCCAAAGAATGAAGACAGCTTCTAAAGCAAAGAAAGGCCAAGAGACAGATATCCCATAGTAAATCAAGAAATAATGAAGTCCTGATGACAGTCTTGATTTAGCCCACTGGGATTCATTAGAGAATTCTGTCCACCAGAATTATAGAATGAATTTACATGTTTATTAATCAATGTAAACAGGAAATAAATCCTGGGAAGCTTAAGCATTCATAAATGTGAAAATATTTGCAACCTCATTCATGTTTCAATCTTCATTTCCCTGAACCAGATAATCTTTGGCCAAACCTCAAGAAAGAAAAAGCTTCCCTGGTGGCTCAGATGGTAAAGAATCTGCCTGAAATATAGGAGATCTGGGTTTGATCCCTGGTTTGGGATGATACCCTGGAAAAGGAACTGGCAACCTACTCCAGTAATCTTGCCTGGAAAACTCCATGGACAGAGGAGCATGGCGGATTACAGCCTATGGGGTCGCAAAGAGTCTGACACAACTGAGTAACTAAAACTTTATTTCATGTTTCTTTGTCAAGGAAGAAAATGATTAACATTTGGTAAGCCTAATCTTGGCAAATTCTAACACAAATTTAGTGTCTTGAACAACACAAATTTATTATCTTACAGTTGGAGGTGGGAAGTTTGAAATGAGTCTTAAGAGGACTAAAATCAAGCTGTCAGTGGGCTAAATTCCTTCTGGGGAAAGAGAATCCCTTTCCTTGCCTTTTCCAATTTCCAGAGGCCACTCACATCCTTGGGTTCTCAGTCCCTTACTTGCATCACGTCTTCACATTTTACTCTGAGCCCAATCTTATCCTTCCTCTTGTTACTTATTTGTATGCTTTCTATATATCCTTGATACATATTTGTATGAGATTTTTAATATATATCTAATATGAATACCTTTTAGGACATATATTGATGACATTTATTCCAGTGTTTTATGTGCCTTTTTAATTTCTAAGTGGTACCTTTGATTAACATAAGTTTTGCTAGGTCCAGCTAATCATGTTATTCCTCCATTATTATTGCTTTTTTGTATAGTAAAAAATATTTTCTTGTCCAAAATAGCAAAGTTAGTTAGTTATCTTCCCCTAAAGCTTTCTCTTAGGACTTTTATTGATATAACTTTCACCTTTGTAAATGTTTGCAAATAATTTCAATGTTTCTGTGTGGTATGGGGTCTGAGTGACTTTTTATTCTTTATATTCAATTGTTCCTGCATCATTCTCTGAAAATATTTTCTTCTCATTATGAATTGTATTAGTACCTTTGTTAGAAAAGATTTGACCATATATGAGGGTCTGTTTCTGGACTCTTTCCATTTCACTGATCTATTAATATTTATCACCTATTCCTTTTTTTTTATTTTTTTTTAATTTTTTTATTATTATTATTTATTTATTTATTTATTTTTATCACCTNTTAGTATTTTGTTAAAGATTCTTGCATTTGTATTCATCAAGGATATAATTAATTCTTTTCCTATAATATTTCATGTTTTGCTATTAAGACTACACTGGGCTATACTAAATTGTTCACTAAAACAACTTAGAAAACATTCTCTATTTTGTGAAAGAGTTCATGCAAAATGGCATTATTTCTTCCATATGTTTGAAAGAATTATGCAATTATGCCTTCTGGACCAGAGTTATCTGTAGGAAATGTTTTTAACTGTCTATTTCTTCATATATCAATTTTGGTAAGGAAATTTAAAAATATATGAAACAGGCAAGATAAATGAGAATCACAAAACAGTATTTTACTTTTCTCATGTTATGTGCCTTAGAAAACCTTGAAACCAAACTTAAACAATGACATTTAAGAAGTACAAGTATGTTAGTCACATTCATGAACTTCAATCTAAAAAACTGTAAAATGAAACCAACCAATTCCAATAATACATAAAAATGTGTCAAGACCTGGTTGGGTTAATGCCAGGCATGCAAGTTCTGCTTAACATTAGATAATTAATGTTGTTTGCCATAACTAAACACTAAATAAATCAAAATAGAAAAGCATGATTATCTCAAAAACATAGAAAAATGTATCAATTTTAGCCCATCTGTATTTAAAAACAAAATATTTTACCTAGGAATAAAAGTTAACTGCCTTAATATGACAAAGATTTCTATAAAACATTAAAAGTGAACTGCTTTAATATGGCAAATGTATCTATAAAAACATTAAAGCAAATATATTCAATGGTAAAATGTTGAAAGCTTTCTCTTGGAGATCAAGAACAGAACAAGCATGCCTGCCATAATTCTATTTACCATTGTCTTATTAGAGCTCTTAGCCATTACAGTCAAAGCCAGGGGAAAAAAAGAATAAGAATTGGAAAGTAAAATACCAAGAATTTGGTATTTTAATATTAATTAAATATTTACTGAATTATTAATATTTATTCACTCAATATTAATAAATGGTACTATTGCCTACATAGGAAAGTCAAAACTATCTGACATATTAGCATACATTTAACAGGTACATACAGCAAATTGAGTGGATGATAAATCAATTTAGAAAAATCTGTTTTTGCATTGTAGCCATGGATGGTTAGAATGACACTTTAAAAGTTAAATTTTTAAAGGCATAAAAATATGAATTCCCTACGAATAAATCTAACAAAGTATGTATAAAACTCTAGGGAAATTATAAATTTTACTTCAATGTATTAAAGAGAAGCAAAATAAAGGAGAGTTACACTATATTCCTGGATTAGAATATTCAAGTATATAAAAGTTATCTCCCAATTTATCTGAAAATTTGACACCATCCCAATTAAAAGTGTGACACAGCTTCGTGTGTTTGCAATGTGAAAATCTAATTCTCAATGCTTAGGAAAATGCAAAGTAGAAATCAAAGTATTAATGCAATCAAATATACTTATAGTTGAGTTATAGCCACATGGCTTATATTCACGCCAATTTGGAAATAACTTCAAAAACCATAATATGGATAAACTGTGACATACTTGAAAAATTGAAATTATTAGATATACAAGTGACTTAACTACAGGTACAAGTATTAACATATTGATCTCACAAAAAAAGGAACTGTTAAAGGAAGGGCTTAACACATAGAATTATTATATTAAATTATATCTTAGGAATATATGAAAATACAGTGTCAGGATAAGCAGGGAGATAATTCTCACAAAAGTTAGGATCATGGTTAACACTGGGGCTGAGGGTTAGGAAAAAAAGTGAAAATAAATGAGACTACACAGAACTAAAAAGCTTCTGCACAGCAGAAGAAACAAATTGGTAAATGAAAAGACAACCTAAGGAATGGGTGAAAATAGTTACAAATCATATGTGATAAGAAGCTAATATATAAGGAACTCATACAATTCAAGAGTGGAAAAAAAAATCAGCTTAAAAAATAGACCAGGATTTAAAGAAGACACACAAATGGCCACCAGGAATGTGAAAAGATGTTATATATCATGAACCATCAGAGAAATGCAAATCAAAACCACAATGAAGTATCACCTCATGCCTGACAGAATGGCTATTGCCAAAAATACAAGACATAACAAGCTCCGTAAAGGATGTGAAGAAACTGTTTTTAATATCAGCACTGCCATTTACTTACTAAGGATTACTGTTAATACATATATAAAATATTTGAAAGAGTGCCTGGTGTTTATTAAGCCTATGTAAAGGTTATCAATATCTTATCTATTGTGACTATTATTTCTTTTACTACAAACCAGTAGAGTAAGAATGGATTATTCAACTAGTGCTTTTGCAACAGCTGGCTTTCCACCAATTAGAAATTCAATCCAAATGGATTAAAGAAACCAAAAACAAACTTTAAATTATGAAAGAAAATATAAGGGTTTTTTGATAGGAACAAAAAAATGCAAAAATCATACAGGAAATACTGAGGAAATTTAAGCCTGATATAATCATATTTAATCATATATAATCATGTATGAAAATCAAGATCATAACGAAGTTAGAAAAGCAATAGCCTTGGGAATGATAATCATATATCCTAGGAAATGCAATGACTCAAAAATGTTACAAAAATATCTACAAATTACAGAGAAAAAGACAATCAGCTCAATAGAGAGAAGAGTAAAGGATGTGGGCTTGCAATTCATATAACTCACAGACATGGAAATGACAAACAACAGTGATATACTATTTCACACATACTATATTTTGTTTCCAGTATGATGGCTCTTTGATAACTGATGGGGTCATAATGGTATGTTGTCAAGGATGTAGGGAAATGATAAAACTCATACTGTCCTGGGTTTTATACATTAAAGAGGGATTTGGTGATATCTATTAAATTGGAAAACATTTTTACTCCATGACCCAATTTCTCATAGTCGTACACAAGAAAGTATGTAGGAGGATGCTTATTGTCCTACTGTTTACGTTAACAAAAAATACTTAAAGTAATACAATGGTCTTAAGTATTTGATAAACAGTTGTATACATTTTAAGTTAATTATACAGCCATTAAAATGTTAATATATCTTTCTCTCATATATACATATATACACAAATATGTAAACATATACAAATGGATGTGTGTATATATATGTACATAAATGTGTCTATGAACTGGAGAAGGCAATGGCACTCCACTCCAGTACTCTTGCCTAGAAAATCCCATGGGCGGAGGAGCCTAGAAGGCTGCAGTCCATGGGGTCACCGAGGGTCAGACACGACTGAGAGACTTCACTTTCACTTTTCACTTTCATGCATTGGAGAAGGAAATGGCAACCCACTCCAGTGTTCTTGCCTGGAGAATCCCAGGGACAGCAGAGCCTGGTGTGCTGCCGTCTGTGGGGTCACACAGAGTCGGACACGACTGAAGTGACTTAGCAGCAGCAGCAGCAGTGTCTATGAACACAAATATGCCTGAAAAATATTAAGTGGGACAAGCAAGTTGTGGAAAATGTAATACAATATACATGTTTAAAATAAAAATACTGCATAGAAGAAACCTGCCTCAACATAGTAAAGGCCATATATGATAAGACTACAACAAACATTATTCTCAATGGTGAAGAACTGAAAGCATTCCCCCTAAGATCGGGAAGAAGACAAGGGTGTCCACTTTTCCCACTATTATTCAACATAGTTCTGAAAGCCCTAGCTACAGCAACCAGAGAAGAAAAAGAAATAAAAGGAATCCAAATTGGAAAAAAAGTAAAGCTCTAACTGTTTACAGATGACATGCTACTATACGTAGAAGACCCTAAGGATAGTATCAGAAAATTACTAGAGCTTATCAGTGAATTAGCAAAGTTGCAGGGTCAAAATCAATACAAATCACTTGCATTTCTATATACTAACAATGAAAAATCAGAAAGAGAAATTAAGGAATCAATTGCATTCACCATTGCAACAAAAAGAATTAAATATCTAGGAATAAACTTACCTAAGGACACAAAAGAACTGTACACAGAAAATGATAAGACACTAATGAAAGAATCAAAGACTACATAAACAGATGGAGAGATATTCCATGTTCCTGGGTACGAAGAATCAATATTGTGAAAATGCCTATATTACCAAACGCAATCTACAGATTCAGTGTGATCTCTATCCAATTACCAAAGGCATTTTTCACAGAACTAGAACAAAAAAATTTTGCAATTCATATGGAAACGCAAAAGACCCTGAATAGCCAAAGCAGTCCTGAGGAAGAAGAATGGAGCTGGAGGAATCAACCCTCCTGACTTCAGATTANTGCAACAAAAAGAATTAAATATCTAGGAATAAACTTACCTAAGGACACAAAAGAACTGTACACAGAAAATGATAAGACACTAATGAAAGAATCAAAGACTACATAAACAGATGGAGAGATATTCCATGTTCCTGGGTACGAAGAATCAATATTGTGAAAATGCCTATATTACCAAACGCAATCTACAGATTCAGTGTGATCTCTATCCAATTACCAAAGGCATTTTTCACAGAACTAGAACAAAAAAATTTTGCAATTCATATGGAAATGCAAAAGACCCTGAATAGCCAAAGCAGTCCTGAGGAAGAAGAATGGAGCTGGAGGAATCAACCCTCCTGACTTCAGATTATACTACAAAGCTACAGTCATCAAGCCAGTATGGTACTGGCACAAATATAAAAATATACACCAATGGAACAACATAGAAAGGCCAGAAATAAACCCATGCACCTATGGGTGACTTATTTTTGACAAAGGAGGCAAGAATATACAATGGGCAAAGACAGCATCTTCAATAAATGGTGCTGGGATAACTGGTGGAGCTACATGTAAAAGAATGAAATTAGAATACTTCCTAACAACATACACAAAGATACACGCAAAATGTACTAAAGACTTAATGTAAGACCAGAAACTATAAAACTCTCAGAGAAAACATAGGCAGGACACTTGATGACATAAACCAAACCAAGATCCTCTAGGACCCACCTCCTAGAGTAGCAGAAATAGAAACAAAAGTAAACAAGTGGGACCTCATTAAACTTAAAAGCTTTTGTACAGTAAAGGAAAGTATAACAAGATGAAAGGACAACCCTCAGAATTGGAGAAAATAATAGCAACTGAAACAATTGACAGAGAATTAATTTCCAAAATGTACAAGCAGCTCATACAAATCAATACCAGGAAAACAAACAATCCAATCAAAAAGTGGGGAAAAGANTAAAAATATGAATTCCCTACGAATAAATCTAACAAAGTATGTATAAAACTCTAGGGAAATTATAAATTTTACTTCAATGTATTAAAGAGAAGCAAAATAAAGGAGAGTTACACTATATTCCTGGATTAGAATATTCAAGTATATAAAAGTTATCTCCCAATTTATCTGAAAATTTGACACCATCCCAATTAAAAGTGTGACACAGCTTCGTGTGTTTGCAATGTGAAAATCTAATTCTCAATGCTTAGGAAAATGCAAAGTAGAAATCAAAGTATTAATGCAATCAAATATACTTATAGTTGAGTTATAGCCACATGGCTTATATTCACGCCAATTTGGAAATAACTTCAAAAACCATAATATGGATAAACTGTGACATACTTGAAAAATTGAAATTATTAGATATACAAGTGACTTAACTACAGGTACAAGTATTAACATATTGATCTCACAAAAAAAGGAACTGTTAAAGGAAGGGCTTAACACATAGAATTATTATATTAAATTATATCTTAGGAATATATGAAAATACAGTGTCAGGATAAGCAGGGAGATAATTCTCACAAAAGTTAGGATCATGGTTAACATTGGGGCTGAGGGTTAGGAAAAAAAGTGAAAATAAATGAGACTACACAGAACTAAAAAGCTTCTGCACAGCAGAAGAAACAAATTGGTAAATGAAAAGACAACCTAAGGAATGGGTGAAAATAGTTACAAATCATATGTGATAAGAAGCTAATATATAAGGAACTCATACAATTCAAGAGTGGAAAAAAAAATCAGCTTAAAAAATAGACCAGGATTTAAAGAAGACACACAAATGGCCACCAGGAATGTGAAAAGATGTTATATATCATGAACCATCAGAGAAATGCAAATCAAAACCACAATGAAGTATCACCTCATGCCTGACAGAATGGCTATTGCCAAAAATACAAGACATAACAAGCTCCGTAAAGGATGTGAAGAAACTGTTTTTAATNAGACAGGTTCTATATTATGAACAATCAGAGAAATGCAAATCAAAACCACAATGAAATATCACCTCATGCCTGACAGAATGGCTATTGCCAAAAATACAAGACATAACAAGCTCCGTAAAGGATGTGAAGAAACTGTTTTTAATATCAGCACTGCCATTTACTTACTAAGGATTACTGTTAATACATATATAAAATATTTGAAAGAGTGCCTGGTGTTTATTAAGCCTATGTAAAGGTTATCAATATCTTATCTATTGTGACTATTATTTCTTTTACTACAAACCAGTAGAGTAAGAATGGATTATTCAACTAGTGCTTTTGCAACAGCTGGCTTTCCACCAATTAGAAATTCAATCCAAATGGATTAAAGAAACCAAAAACAAACTTTAAATTATGAAAGAAAATATAAGGGTTTTTTGATAGGAACAAAAAAATGCAAAAATCATACAGGAAATACTGAGGAAATTTAAGCCTGATATAATCATATTTAATCATATATAATCATGTATGAAAATCAAGATCATAACGAAGTTAGAAAAGCAATAGCCTTGGGAATGATAATCATATATCCTAGGAAATGCAATGACTCAAAAATGTTACAAAAATATCTACAAATTACAGAGAAAAAGACAATCAGCTCAATAGAGAGAAGAGTAAAGGATGTGGGCTTGCAATTCATATAACTCACAGACATGGAAATGACAAACAACAGTGATATACTATTTCACACATACTATATTTTGTTTCCAGTATGATGGCTCTTTGATAACTGATGGGGTCATAATGGTATGTTGTCAAGGATGTAGGGAAATGATAAAACTCATACTGTCCTGGGTTTTATACATTAAAGAGGGATTTGGTGATATCTATTAAATTGGAAAACATTTTTACTCCATGACCCAATTTCTCATAGTCGTACACAAGAAAGTATGTAGGAGGATGCTTATTGTCCTACTGTTTACGTTAACAAAAAATACTTAAAGTAATACAATGGTCTTAAGTATTTGATAAACAGTTGTATACATTTTAAGTTAATTATACAGCCATTAAAATGTTAATATATCTTTCTCTCATATATACATATATACACAAATATGTAAACATATACAAATGGATGTGTGTATATATATGTACATAAATGTGTCTATGAACTGGAGAAGGCAATGGCACTCCACTCCAGTACTCTTGCCTAGAAAATCCCATGGGCGGAGGAGCCTAGAAGGCTGCAGTCCATGGGGTCACCGAGGGTCAGACACGACTGAGAGACTTCACTTTCACTTTTCACTTTCATGCATTGGAGAAGGAAATGGCAACCCACTCCAGTGTTCTTGCCTGGAGAATCCCAGGGACAGCAGAGCCTGGTGTGCTGCCGTCTGTGGGGTCACACAGAGTCGGACACGACTGAAGTGACTTAGCAGCAGCAGCAGCAGTGTCTATGAACACAAATATGCCTGAAAAATATTAAGTGGGACAAGCAAGTTGTGGAAAATGTAATACAATATACATGTTTAAAATAAAAATACTGCATAGAAGAAACCTGCCTCAACATAGTAAAGGCCATATATGATAAGACTACAACAAACATTATTCTCAATGGTGAAGAACTGAAAGCATTCCCCCTAAGATCGGGAAGAAGACAAGGGTGTCCACTTTCCCCACTATTATTCAACATAGTTCTGAAAGCCCTAGCTACAGCAACCAGAGAAGAAAAAGAAATAAAAGGAATCCAAATTGGAAAAAAAGTAAAGCTCTAACTGTTTACAGATGACATGCTACTATACGTAGAAGACCCTAAGGATAGTATCAGAAAATTACTAGAGCTTATCAGTGAATTAGCAAAGTTGCAGGGTCAAAATCAATACAAATCACTTGCATTTCTATATACTAACAATGAAAAATCAGAAAGAGAAATTAAGGAATCAATTGCATTCACCATTGCAACAAAAAGAATTAAATATCTAGGAATAAACTTACCTAAGGAGACAAAAGAAGTGTACACCAAACATTATGACACAAAAGAAAAATATCAAAGACTACATAAACAGATGGAAAGATATTCCATGTTCCTTGGTAGGAAGGATTAATATTGTGAAAATGTCTATACTACCAAATGCAACTACAGGTTCAATGAAATCCCTATCAAATTACCAATGACATTTTTCACAAAACTAAAACAAAAAATTTCACAATTCATATGGAAACATAAAAGACATTGAATAGCCAAAGCAGTCTTGAGAAAGAAGAATTAAACTGGAGGAATCAACCTTCCTGACTTCAGATTATACTACAAAGCTATAGTCATCAAGATTATATGGTACTGGCACAAAAAGAGAAATACAGACCAATGGACAATCTAGAAAGCAGAGAAATAAACCCATGCACATATGGGTACTTTATTTTTGACAAAGGAGAAAAGAATATACAATGGGGCAAAGACAGCTTCTTCAATAAATGGTGCTGAGAAAACTGGACAGCTACATGTAAAAGAATGGAATTAGAACACTTCTTAACACCATACACAAAGATAAACTCAAAATGGAGTAAAGACCTAAATGTAAGACCAGAAAAGAACTACAAAACTCTTAGAGGAAAACATAGGTAGAACACTCAATGACATAAATCAAAGCAAGATCCTCTATGACCCACCTCTTAGAGTAATGGAAACAAAAACAAAAGCAAACAAGTGGGACTTGATTAAATTTAAAAGCTTTTGCACATCAAAGGAAACTATCAGTTCAGTTCAGTTCAGTCACTCAGTCATGTCCGACTCTTGGCAACCCCATGAATTGCAGCACGCCAGGCCTCCCTGTCCATCACCAACTCCCAGAGTTCACTCAGATTCATGTCTATCGAGTCAGTGATGCCATCCAGCCAACTCATTCTCTCTCGTCCCCTTCCCCTCCTGCTCCCAATTCCTCCCAGCATCAGAGTCTTTTCCAATGAGTCAACTCTTCGCATGAGGTGGCCAAAGTACTGGAGTTTCAGCTTTAGCATCATTCCTTCCAAAGAAATCCCAGGGTTGATCTCCTTTAGAATGGACTGGTTGGATCTCCTTGCAGTCCAAGGGACTCTCAAGAGTCTTCTCCTACACCACAGTTCAAAGACATCAATTCTTCAGCTCTCAGCTTTCTTCACAGTCCAACTCTCACATCCATACCTGACCACTGGAAAAACCATAGCCTTGACTAGACAGACATGTTGGCAAAGTAATGTCTCTGTTTTTCAACACGCTATCTAGGTTGGTCATAACTTTTCTTCCAAGGAGTAAGTGTCTTTTAATTTCATGGTTGCAAACACCATCTTCAGTGATTTTGGAGCCCAAAACAATAAAGTCTGACACTGTTTCTACTGTTTCCCTGCCTATATCCCATGGGGTGATGGGACCAGATGCCATGATCTTTGTTTTCTGAATGTTGAGCTTTAAGCCAGCTTTTTCACTCTCCGCTTTCACTTTCATCAAGAGGATTTTTAGTTCCTCTTCACTTTCTGCCATAAGGGTGGTGTCATCTGCATATCTGGGGCTATTGATATTTCTCCTGGCAATCTTGATTCCAGCTTATGATTCTTCCAGCCCAGCGTTTCTCATGATGTACTCTGCATATAAGTTAAATAAGCAGGGTGACAATATACAGCCTTGACGTACTCCTTTTCCTGTTTGGAACCAGTCTGTTGTTCCATGTCCAGTTCTAACTGTTGCTTCCTGACCTGCATATAGTTTTTAAGAGGCAGGTCAGGTGGTCTGGTACTGCCATCTCTTTCAGAATTTTCCACAGTTTATTGTGATCCACACAGTCAAAGGTTTTGGCATAGTCAATAAAGCAGAAATAGATGTTTTTCTGGAACTCTCTTGCTTTTTCCATGATCCAGCAGATGTTGGCAATTTGATCTCTGGTTCCTCTGCCTTTTCTAAAACCAGCTTGAACATCTGGAAATTCACCATTCACGTATTGCTGAAGTCTGGCTTGGAGAATTTTGAGCATTACTTTACTAGCGTGTGAGATGAGTGCAATTGTGTGGTAGTTTGAGCATTCTTTGGCATTGCCTTTCTTTGGGATTGGAATGAAAACTGACGTTTTCCAAGCAAGTTGAAAAGACAACCCTCAGAATGGGAGAAAATAATAACAAATGAAACAACTGACAAAGGATTAATTTCCAAATCATACAAGCAGCTCATATTACTTAATGCCAGAAAAATAAACAACCCAATCAAAAAGTGGAAAAACTACCAAAACAGACATTTATCCAAAGACGACATACAGATGGCTAACAAACACATGAAAAAAATGCTAAACATCACTCACTATTAGAGAAATGTAAATCAAAACTACAATGAATTATTATCTCACAACAGTCAGAATGGCCATCATCAAAATGTCTACAAACAATAAGTGCTGGAGAGTGTGTGGAGAAAAGGGAACACTCTTGCACTGTTGATGGGAATGTAAATTGATACAGCCACTATGGAAGACGGTATGGAGATTCCTTAAAAAACTAGGAATAAAACCACCATATGACCCAGCAATCCCACTCCCAGGCATATTCTCTAAAGAAACCAAAATTTAAAAAGTCACATGCATCCCACTGTTCATTGCAGCACTATTTACAATAGCTAGAACATGGAAGCAACCTAGATGTTCATCATTAAAAGAATGGATAAATAAATTGTGTTACATATACACAATGAAATATTACTCAGCCATATAAAGTAATGCATTTGAGTCCATTCTGATGAGGTGGATGAACCTAGAACCTATTATACGAAGTAGAGTGAGTCAGAAAGAGAAAGATAAATATTGTATTCTGATACAAATATACGGAATCTAGAAATGTGGTACTGAAGAATGTATTTACAGGGCAGCAACGGAGAAACAGACATAGAGAATAGAATTATGGACATGGGGAGAGGGGAGGAGAGGGTGAGATATATGGAGAGTAACATGGAAGCTTACATTACCATATGTAAAATAGTTAGCCAACGGATATTTGCTGTATGGCTCAGGAAACTGAAACAGGGGCTCTGTATCAACCTAGAAGGATGGAATGGGGAGGGAGATGGGAGGGAGTTTCAAGAGGGAGGGGATATATGTATACCTATGGCTGACTCATGTTGAGATTTGACAGAAAACAACAAAATTCTGGAAAGCAATTATCCTTCAATTAAAAAAAAAAGAAAACCTTAGGTAATACAAATATTGGTTATCTTGATTGTGGTGAACATTTCATGAGTATGTGTATATATATGTCAAAATTCAAAGTGTATACTATAAATTACTGCAATTACATTAATGATACCTCAGTAAAGTCATTTTTATAAAGCTATATTTAGGATGCAGGAAAAAAAAACACTTAAGTAACAGAAACTCAGTATTCAAGAAAGAAAAGCATGTGAAGATTATGGAAAAGATAAAATCTTTCAACAACTATTAACTATAATTTTCTTAATCATCATATGCTTTTATGAAATCTTGCTTGTTTCCTGTAAATAACTTACATCTATTCGTAGTTATACATTTATTAAACAACAGGATTATTATCTGCAACTACCACTGAAAATAACTGGTACTACCTATGAAGGTAAGAATTTGTATCTCTCTTCATTTTCACTATCATTTCTCAGTGCTAATTCACTGACCAGTTATTTTCAGGTACTCGGTAAATATTCTCTGAAAGAATACTAGCCTTATGTTCTCAAATATATATATATACATACAGACAGACATATATGGGACTTCCCTGTAGCTCAGATGGTAAAGAATCTGCCTGCAATGCAGAAGACCCAGGTTCTATCCCTGAGTTGGAAAGATCCTCTGGTGAAGGAAATGGCAACCCACTCCAGTATTCTTGCCTGGAGAATCCCATGGACAGAGGAGCCTGGAAGGCTACAGTCCATGGGGTTGCAAAGAGTCAGACACGACTGAGCGTCTAACACTACACTGCTGCTGCTAAGTCACTTCAGTCGTGTCCGACTCTGTGTGACCCCATAGACGGCAGCCCACCAGGCTCCCCCATCCCTGGGATTCTCCAGGCAAGAATACTGGAGGG
>SJYX01012248.1:71766-99387 GCA_006410675.1 Oreotragus oreotragus | reverse complement strand
CAGTCCATGGGGTTGCAAAGAGTCAGACACGACTGAGCGTCTAACACTACACTGCTGCTGCTAAGTCACTTCAGTCGTGTCCGACTCTGTGTGACCCCATAGACGGCAGCCCACCAGGCTCCCCCATCCCTGGGATTCTCCAGGCAAGAATACTGGAGTGGGTTGCCATTTCCTTCTCCAATGCATGAAAGAGAAAAGTGAAAGTGAAGTAGCTCAGTCTGTCCAACTGTTAGCGACCCCACGGACTGCAGCCCACCAGGCTACTCCGTCCATTGGATTTTCCAGGCAAGAGTACTGGGGTGGGGTGCCATTGCCTACCCCTAACACTACACTATATATATATATATATATATATATATATATGTATATATGATAGTCCTTAACCTCAAGAAGCTCATAGTCTTAATTATTAGCTTTTAGTAAAGCCACTATTAGTAAGTAGAATGAGGTCTAAAAATAGCACTTCAATTCATCAGTAAGTTAGACTTTAATGGTTTAAAAAAGAATGGTGATAAGACAGAAAATCAGACAGCCCTCAAATGTTTTGTTGTGTGGGTGTTATAGGACTAAAATTAGGTCCCTATCTTAACTTCTGCAAAGTCAAGAAGCTTTCGTATCAATAACACCTTGATAGTTTGACTCGGCTGATACATGATTTGGATCCGATAATCACAGGTTTGATAGGTCTGGAGGAACTCATTTTTAACCCTATACAGGCATAACTGAGAGACACTGCCACTTCTATTGCAAACCACTCTGATAAAGCAAATCACATGAATTTGTCAGTGCACATAAAAGCTATGTTTACACTATACTACCCTAACTGAGTATTATGTCTAAATAAACAGTGTACATACCCTAATTTAAAAATACTTTGTGTGTGATAGTCGTGAAGTTGGGTCCCATTCTTTGTGACCTCATGGACTGTAGCCCATAAGGCTCCTCTCTCTATGGAATTCCCCAGCAAGAGTACTGGAGTGAGTTGCCATGCCTTCCTCCAGGGGATTGTCCCAACCCAAGGATGGAATGTGGGTCTCCTGCATTGAAGAAAATAAATAAAAATACTTTATTGCTAACAAAAATGCTAACTATCTTTTGGAAAAGCAGGATTGCCACAAACCTTCAATATCTGCAAACTGCAATAATGCAGGGCATGCCTGTGGTTGTTTTCTGAGACATGTTCTTAAGGTACCAGTATGGGCTCACAAATATAATTATTAAAATGCTACTGTCAAAATAAAAACCAAGTAGAAGAAAACTGTTGTCCTGTATGGTACTGGTCCTATTATCTCTCAAAGAATAACACAGCATAGATCACAAGCATAGAAATACAGTGGACATATCATTTCATCATGGACTCTTCACCAAAATACTATTTGGTTGGTGCAAATGTAATTATGGTTTCAGACCATGATTCATTATAACTAGGTTCAAACACATCTTTATTATTCAAAATAGGAATCATTACAGTCAACACAGTTTTGCCAGTGAGAAATAAGTTGATTCTTATAGCTGAAAAATCCATGTTTCATGATTACATGAACACGTGGAGAGCATTTTCTGTGTCCTGCTGGCTGTGGAAGTGTTTTCTCTGCAAAAAGTTGTTGAGATGCTTGAAGAAGTAGTAGTTGGTTAGCGAGATGTCAGGTGAAGATGGTAGATGAGACAAAACTGGTAAAATTGGCACCAAATTCTTTCAACTTCTGATGCACTGGTTGTGTGATGTGCGGTCGGTTATTGTCTGTTGTGGAGAAGAACTGGGCCGTTTCTGTTGACCAGTGCTGGCTGCAGGCATTGCAGCTTTCAGTACATCTCATCGATTTGCTGAGCAGACTTCTCAGATGTAATGGTTTTGCCAGGATTCAGAAAGCTCTAGAGGATCGGACAGGCAGCAGACCACCAAACAGTGACTGTGACGTTCTTTTGGTGAAAATTTGGCTTTGGGAAGTGCTTTGGACCTTCTTCGTTCAACCACTGAGTTAGCCATTGCTGGTTGTCATATGAAATCCAGAAAAATCCATATAAAATCGACAAAAATCGCGTGTCACAATCCGATTGAGAAATGGTTCACTGTTGTGTAGAATAAGAAGATGACATTTCAAAAATGACAAGTTTTCTTGATTTTCGGTCAGCTCATATGGCACTTACTTCTTGAGTTTTCTCACCTTTTCACTTTGTTTCAAATGCCAAACAATGACAGAATGGTCAATGTTTAGTTCTTTGGCAACTTTTCATGTAGCTGTAAGAGGATCAGCTTCTATGATTCCCTCAATTGGTTGCTATCAACTTCAGATGGCTGACAACAACACTCATCTTTAAGGCTCTTTTCTGCCTTGCAAAACTTCTTGAACCACTACTGCACAATATGTTTGTTCCTCGCCCAAATGCATGGCTGATGTTTCAAGTTGTCTCTGTTGCTTCATGACCCATTTTGAACTCAAATGAAAAAATTACTCAAATTTGCTTTTTGTCTAACATTTCCCTCGTCTAAAGCAAATATAAAATAAACAGCAAGTAAAAAGTCATTAGCAAAAAACAAAGCAAGAAGTTTACATTAAAATGATGTATAATATAAGCACAGTTATTTAGAATGTATTCCAATATCAAACGCCAAAGTGCAACAATGCAAAACTACAATTACTTTTGCACCAACCTAACATTTCTGAAATTACATTCTATCTCTAGAATTTTATAGCCTTTGTGGCACTTCAGCTCATTTCTAATTTTTTTTTAACTCTTTCCCAACCTTTCTGGATGTATCTGTCAGGATACATTAGAGTATGGTACAGTAACAAATGCCACCCCCTCAAAGTTTAATGGCATGAAAAAACAAAAGTTTATTTCTCACACAATTTATCGATAAAGGGTTGGATATGGAGTTCTAATCCTTTGTATCACAGCAATATCCTCACTCAGAGACCTGGCTGATGGCTCAGCCACCATCTTGAGCACTGCTTCTCACTACAAAAGAGTCACGGATTTAAGCAAAACCTGTACCATTTTAAAACTCCTCCATCGAAGGGGCACTCACACTTCACTGGCCAAATCTTCTCATATGACCACTCCTGAGTTCACCTCAGTTGGCATGTAGAAACCTTCCATAGAGAGACACCCTGGCTATTGGTGAACAGAGATAGCTTACCACACTGAAGTTTTACCATATTTCATTGGATTTGGTTGACTCATTGAGCAATTATTACAGCAGGGAACATGAACAAACAGGTTGTGTTGAATAAGAACTTAGATTCTGGAGTATGCATACTGAGGGTTTATTTTTGCCTCTGCCACTGATTAGCCTTTTGATTTCGACTAATTACCTTCTCTGTACATCCAATCTTTAATTTTGCAAAATAGGGATGTTGTTGTTTAGTTGCTCAGTCATGTCCGACTCTTTGCGACCCCATAGACTGTAGCCTGCCAGGCTCCTCTGTCCATATGACTTCCCAGGCAACAATACTGGACTGGGTTACCATTTCCTTCTCCAGGGGATCTTCCTGACCCAGGGGTCAAACCCAAGTCTTGCTTGGCAGGCAGATTCCTTACCACTGAACCACCAGGGAAGCAAAATTGGGATGGTAACACTAATACACACCTTGTAGGACCACTGTGAGTTTTAATGTAGATAGTATATGTGACTCTCTTAGAAAAATATATGAGATATAGTAAGTGCTCAATAAATTCTTGCTGACATCATTATTATGGCTACTACTATTACTACTGCTACTACAACAACATACTAGATACTAGAACACATTTTATCTAAATTTATTCCAATATTTCTATGGCAGAGGTATTCATATATTCATTTGACAAATGAGAGAACAGAAGTTAAAACAGTATTACAAGAAGAAAGATCTAATTATAAAGCTCACATTTAGCAAAGCTGCAATTTGAATACAGATCTGCCTGACTCCAAACCCTTTGCTAGTCTCTATGGTGTTCATATATTTATCAAATACCTATTGTCCAATACTTTTATGTGGAACATAAATTTAATATTTATAATTTCTCCAGCTGACTATCATACAGGCACTTTCATACTGTACAGAACATTCTTTATGTACAAAACTTGCAAGCCCTGCATTTTCACAGTTGCTACATACAGTCTTTGATCATAAACACACAAGACAGACTTTCTTGACTCCAAACCCAAAGAAAACCCTGACACTGCAGAGATGGAAACTCAAGCACTTCCCTTTATCTCTTCTTAATGCTGCATCCAGTGCTGTAAGGGCTTAAAAGTCTGTGTAATTTTTATTGCCAAGGTTTCATAGAGCTTGATAATCCCTGTTATTAAGTGCCTGATTAGAAAAAAAAATAGGCTTTGCAAATGTCTATTTTTCTTGCTTATATCAACAATACTTATGATGGTGTGCAAAGCCATGAATCCATCACATACATGACATGTAACAATTATATTTCACAATTAGCTGCAACTCAGTCTTGCTTTAGTTGTTGCCATGTAGCAACTATTAACCTCCATTCGGTCACTCAACAGATAATAAAGCAACTAGCAACTGTAAATATATACAGTGTTGAGTCAGATATATTCCCTGGTTTCAGAGAGTGCATAGTTCAGAACAGCATGTATAACTGAAACATTGCAGCATTATAGTGATTTGTTCAGATGGATTGCGGGCCTCAGCCAGCCTTAGAGAATCATCTCTTCTCAGAATGGGCCTCAAGAACATTGACATGTTGGTAAGACCTTTGAAGTCATTTTACAGAATAAAATGCAAAGCCTATGGATTACTGCCAAATTCACTTAAATATCAGTACTGGTTGAAATATTCTAGCTGAAAAATAACATGATAATCTTCTGTTGTCACATACAACTTCATTTTACACATGAGAAACATAAGATCCACAAAGTGGCTTGGCCAAAGTCATTTGCCCTTTCTCTGGGCATATCCACAACTAAACACTGGGTCTTGTCATCCTAGGTTGACACATAATTTATTGTCCAAACTGAGGCAATTTTGAGAGGTAAAGGGTGAACTATTTTGTTTAGAACACTGGGATGATAGATAAAAATTGGAACTTTCCTGGGCAAACCAAGTCTTATGATAACCTTCCCTAATCTCCAAATTAATGTTTCATAATTCTACATTCACATACAGGGAATCCTACAACTGAATGGCTTCCTTCTTTTAGAATTAATTTCTTATTTTCCAGCATAGACACTTTCAAGTTCTCTCACTGGACACTCCTTCTCCACTTGAACTTAGTGGAAATATACTTGCCTTCCTCCAGCAAAGAATAAATGCTACCTTGACATTAACATGTCAATATAGAGTTCATAGTAGATTATAGGTTTTAAGAGTTCAGGCTCTGGAATCTTATAGTTTTGAGTCTGGATCATAGCTGAATCAGAAATTAGAGGTATGACCTTGAGATATCATAATCCTCTTGGGGCTCAGTTTCCCCACTGCAAAACTGAGAGACTTAATGAAGTGATCAGAAAAAAATGGGTGACACATGGTAAGCACTTAAGATATTCCTCCTAATTATTGCTGTTAATAAAACTTGCCAATTTGACCTTTTAAAACATGTTCTGGACAGGAGATATATGTAAAAAGACTAATAAGAATATCAGACATGTTGTATTCTCTCAAGGGTTTCAAATCAGGCCAACCCAATTTTAAATTCCAACTTAACAATTCCTATGTGCCCTTGATCAAGTTACTTTCAAGCCCTGAAATCTCAGTTTTTCCTAACTATAAATAAGTTGTACAGTCGTGTTGTGTCACCTGTCTTATAGTCATGTTGTAACATGTAAAACTCATCACAATTAATTTCCACAGAACCCTGTAGAGTTGTTGTTGCTCATCTGCTAAGTCATATTTGACTGTTTGTAATCCCATGGATTAAAGCATGCCAGGCTCCTCTGTCCTCCACTATCTCCTGGAGTTTGCTCAAATTCATGTCCATTGAGTCAGTGATGCTGTCTAACCATCTTATAATCTGCTGCCCACTACTTTTGCCTTCAATCTTTCGCAGCAGCTGAGTCTTTTTCAATGAGTTGGCTCTTCACAGCAGGTGAGCAAAATATTGGAGCTTCAGCATCAGTGCTTCCAAAGAATATTCAGGGCTGATTTCCTTTAGGGTTGAATGGCTTGATCTCTTTGCAGTCCAATGGACTCTCAAGAGTCTTCTCCAGAACCACAATTCAAAAGCATCAATAATTTGGTGCTCAGCCTTCTTTATGGTCCAACTCTCCCATCAGTACGAGACAATTTTTGACTATACGGACCTTTGTCAGCAGTGATGTCTCTATGTTTTAATACACCATCTAGGTTTGTTGTAGCTTTCCTTCTAAGAAGCATCTTTTAATTTTGTGGATGCAGTCACCATCCACAGTGATTTTGGAGCCCAAGAAAAGAAAATCTGTCATTGTTTCCACTGTTTCTCCATCTATTTGCCATGAAGTGATGGGACTGGATGCCATGATTTTAGCTTTCTGAATATTGAGTGTTAAGTCAGCGTTTTCACTCTCTTCTTTCACCCTCATCAAGAAGCTCTTTAGTTTCTCTTCACTTTCTGCCATTAGAGTGCTGTCATCTGCATATCTGAGGTTGTTGATATTTCTCCGGGCAATTTTGATTTTAGCCTGGGATTCATCCAGTCTGGCATTTTGCAAGATGTGTGCACCCAATAAATACCAGATCCTATTATTCTTTTAATATTTTTGTTATTATACATCAATACTTGTCATTCAGCTTTAAAATAAAAAGGAATTATAAACAGCAAAATGTTTAGAATGTTTGATAAATATCCTTATTTAAAACCTAACTCTTAAGACTGGCAGCTTTTGTATACATATTTATTTTTACAATCGTATTTTCATAAAACAACTTCTGGCTTGCCCACTCCAATTATTATTTTTTTTTTAATAAGTGAGTTTGAACAAAGACAAAGTTGAGTGTTCAGAATGTTTCTCAAAATACATGACCAAATGCTCACCCTCATATGTGCAGTAATATAATTTTTGTTTTGTTTTTGTTTTTGTTTTTTGCTTTGGTAAGGATGACACATAATTTAAGTTTCATTTTATAAGTACCAACCAAAAAGCATATTCCTTTGAATACTACTACTAATTGTTTTATAACACTAGATATCAGCATAATCCAATTTGAAAACAACCTTCTACTCTCTAAATATTTTATCATTACTAGTGAGATAATGAGAACTTAACTAGAAATTATAAATTTTTGAAACGAGCATTTTTAAGAACTTGACTACAACTCAAGGTCAATGAATGAGATCATTAACAAGCTTTCATTACTTAGTCGTGACCTCTAATGGTATTCATGTTAACTTTGCCTTTGGGGGTTTTAATTGTTCTTATGAGCTTGTGATTTCTCATTATTTTAATATCATACATGTCATCATAAACATTAAAAATCTCATTCTGAGGAAGATTTCAAGAATGATATTAGAATGAAACTTGACCTTCAAAAGTTATACCATGTACTTGAGGCATTAGAATGATATACTGCTCCCCAAAGAAGGTATGCTTCCATGTGAGCACACAAGAATGTATGTGTGTATACAATTCCATACTGTATGTAAAAAACATTTTAACCCTAAACATTGAGAAAACAAAATTATATTCTTTATAACTGTATCAGTTTGGCATCTGAAAATCTCATAGCTTCTCTATCCTCAGTAATATATGCACTCAGTTGTTCTTCCAAGGATGGGGATGAATTTGCACAAACAAATCAGGGGTTTGGGCATGAATGCTTTTATGGAAAACATTTCTGGAAAACACCAGGTTCAATTTAGATGTACTGACCCTGGCTCCAGAATAAAGTTTCACAAACACAAGGTTAAATGAATATTCCATATGACAATTTAACTAACTACCATGTTTAAAACCTAAGATTTATTACTTCATCAGCCCTAATTATTATATGCATGAGGGATTTAGAAGAAATATCCTTTTTGTTTTAGGATTCATGTATGATTCTCTCTTTCTTACACAGTTACCCCCAGGTTTGAAAGTGTTATCTGTTCAGTTGTATCCAACTCTTTGCAACCCTATGGAATTTAGCCCACCAGACTCCTCTGTTCATCAGGTTTTCTAGGCAAGAGTACTGAAGTGGGTAGCCATTCCCTTCTCCACAACATATTCCCAACCCAGGGAGTGAACCCAGGTCTCCCACATTGTAGGTGGCTTCTTTATTGTCTGAGCCACTACAAAGTCCCAGATTTAGGTATTGTTTAATTATAGTTACTAATGACCAGCTCCCCAAAATTGACTTGATTTCAAAGATTACAGGTATATTTTAAGCAAGCTCTCATAATAATACTAAGTTTAGATACTGGATAAAAATGCTTATTCAAAGAGTATCATTGTTTTTTGTGTCATTTTACCCAAGCAAATGTATGCTATAGCAAGTGCAGAGTTGCACGTCCTTGTCATGATTGTTCTGCTTAAGAAGACTGGAGACATTCATGAATATTTCATAGGCACACAGTCTTAGGAATTTCTAATTGCCAACATAATTTTTTAACAGTAGAATATAGAAATGATACACTAGAAGTACAGGGCATTTTTAGAGGTTGTTACAGTACATATGTGCCATTTCTATTCTATAACCTCGAGCCATTAATTGGAATAAACAAGGTTGCCATTCATCCAAAGAATTCCTGAATACTCACTATGTATCAGGTACTTTTCTGAGAGATGAGGATAGAAAGGAATGGATATAGTCACAAGCCTTGAGGTTACAGCAGAGTTCAGACTCCATTAGTTTGAAATATTTTGTATGTTTTTTTATAAACCATTGCTAAATCATAGGATTGTGTCTCAACTGTACTTCCTCTCCACTAGAGGTGGAATTTCCCTTAAGGTTAAGACTATTATATACAAGGAAATGACATTGTCAACACACAGCATTTCTTTAATTTCTTCAGTTTTAGAGATCTTGGATGGATTTAAAATTGTATTTCCTCATCTGGCTCCTGTTCTCTGCCAGTTCATGTCTTGATCTTATTACAGTCACTATCTGGTTTTTCTCCCTCCCTCACCAGTCCTGGCATAAAGCATGATTTCTAGCCAAATGGCTTTGGTATGCTTTATTCTTGAGAATTGTAACTCGGCCAGATGTTTCCTCAATTTGTCTTTTTGTTTTGTTTTGTTTTAGACTATGGGCTGGGGTTCAATCCAGATTTCACACTAAGTAATGTCATCCAGAGAATATGTAGAACCCGAATATAAAAATGATCAATAGGTCAAAGATCAACTAGAAAAGATCAAGGACAAAAATGTTTATAAATCCCCTCTCCTTATTGTAAAATTTATTTTACTTTTTAATCCTGGCTTATGTGCCATAAGAGAAAGTTTGCATTTGGATTACTGTTTTGTTAGTAAAATTTCAATAGTGTTACCATGACATTATGTGCTTAATGTATTATATTATTGGGTCATGTAGATCTTCAGATGTTAAAAGCAACTATGTAGTCAATGGTAAATAAATAACAAGAAGTAATAAAAGTTGTAGTAAAGATCAAATCTGAAGTATGTCTATAGTTTATTGAAGCAAATATATACATAATTATTTACTTTTGATAATAAGTGTAAAGACAACACAACTTTCCAAAATCCCTTGACCCAGAAAATAAGCCTTTAAAGAGTCATATTCATTTCAGGTTTAAAATAATAGGAACATCAGTGCAATGAGATATTGCCCTTAGAATCAAGAGTCTAAACTGCTGACAGTGAAGAAGTCTTAAATAATAAAACACCAGTCGAAGTATTTATTTTCATACTTCTAAACAGAGTGAAGCCTATTTAATGGCCTTCTTATTTAAGAGGAACAGGTCTGTAATAATTCTGCAGGCTGCCATATAAAACAAAAGATGTTTCAACATACCAGTTTGGCAAATACTAAAGAAACTGACAAACACAAGATATGCTAATGGGGATTAAATAGGTATAACCCTTATTGAACTCAATTTGCTATTCATATTACTTAAAGCTTACATACATTTTGACCCTGCAACTCAATTTTCAGAATTATATCTGAATAATTTTAACATAAAAGTTAACAATAAAGAAGTAAATGAAAAACACAGAGTCATTAAATCCCAAAGGAAAAGAGCAAGAAAGGGAAAAACAAAACAAAACAGGATGTACAAAAAAGACAGCAATTATTTAAGCTCCTACCTATAAAAAATCACTTTAAATGTAAATGGATTAAATTATCTCATCAAAAGATATATAGTAATCAAAACAATATGCTACTGGCATAGTAACAAATACATAGGCCAATACAACAGAATGGGAACTCAGAAATAAATCCACACATGGATGGTCAACTAGTATTCGACAAGGAAGTTAATAATACTCAACAGGGAAATGATAGAGTTTTCTCTACAAGGTTCATGGAAACTGAATATTCACATGCAAAAAAGAAAGAAAGAAACTGAACCTCACTTTTACACTACTCACTAAAATTAACTAAAATAAATGAAAGACTTAGATGTAAGACCTGAAACATAAAACTCTTAGAAGAGAATTTAGGAAAAAAGCTCCATGACATTGGTCTCAGCAGATTGTTTTATAGTCAAAGCTATGGTTTTTCCAGTAGTCATGTACAGATGTGAGAGTTTAACCATAAAGAAGGCTGAACACGACTGAACAATTTTCACTCTTCATATCAAGTAGTAGATGTGGTAACCACCCTTATTGTGATAATCATTTCACAGTATATACACATATCAGATTATAATGCTATACACCTTAAACTTATATAATAGTAGGTACATCTCAATAAAGCTGGAAAAATTATACTTCAACACAGGTGTTTATTTCCCCCTGAGGCAATTAATTTTAACACTTCTTTAGGAGTTATTTTCCTTTCTCTGCACTCTAGGAAGAGTATGACCTTTACAGGAAAAGAGACAAAATGGCATAAATACACTGTAAGGTACTGCCTGGTCCTAGACTCTTCAGAAGTTCCTGACTTCGACTAAGGATTGTTTTGCTGCCAATGTCATCAGTGGAATTTTGTGCACAGTGAAAATTAATACAAGCCCATTTGATTCATGCCCTAAAATCAATGTTGAGTTAATTCATGGCCAGACTTTAAGGAACATTCAGATCCTTCTAATCTAACCTATTTCACTTTATAGTAAAAATCAAGCCCAGAGAAATTTCTTATGCATGAGCACAGAGTAAGTCAACAATTGACCTAAAAAATGAATATATATTTCTGTTTCAATTCTAATTGAGCTCATTTTTCCCCTACCACACCATGTTATCTGTATTTCTCAAAATGAGCTCAATGGTATCTATATTCATTTTTAATTTTAATCATGTATCAACATGTACTCCTAATAAGGGCACATGCCTGTTTATAATACTTTTACATAATGACATTAGAGCATAGGGTGGTCACAAAACAGATGTTTGCCAAGACATTATCTACATAAAAGAGCTACCCCCAGAGAGGTAATAACTAACAGAGGTGATAGAAACAGAAAATCTGAGTTTGAGCCTTGGCTCTGTTCCCACTTGTTGAGTAGGCAAAAAAGGAAGAACTAATGAAGTGGCCAAAGAAGGAGAAAATCTATACCACGTTTGCAAGGAATCCAAGTCAGGAACCTGAAGAACTAGTTTATACAGCTCTGGAGGGCAGAGACTCTCCAGAGGGTCTCATTTGCAACATCATCACATTTGACTCATATAACCCCTAAGCCTCCCAGAGCCACATCACAGCCACTTACGTTGTAGAGAGAAACTTCTTTTCACAGGCAAATATTTGACCTGTTTAATGAAAATGAAGTCTCTCAGTCGTGTCCGACTCTTTGTGGCCCCATAGACTGTAGCCTACCAGGCTCCTCTGT
This sequence comes from Oreotragus oreotragus, assembly GCA_006410675.1. Lineage (NCBI taxonomy): Eukaryota > Metazoa > Chordata > Mammalia > Artiodactyla > Bovidae > Oreotragus > Oreotragus oreotragus. The sequence goes on along the minus strand of SJYX01012248.1, from coordinate 87,531 downwards.
CCATGGGATTTTCCAGGCGATAGTACTGGAGTGGATTGCCATTTCCTTCTCCAGGGGATCTTCCCAACCCAGGGCTCGAACCCAGGTCTCCTGCATTGTAGACAGATGCTTTACCATCTGAGCCACCAGGGGGTGTAAATTACAAAGATTTCTTCCAGTGTAAGCAATTCAAAAACTTTCTATCATGCTGCCAACACCATGAGTGAGCATATGTTTAGTAAGCATTTTTTAATGCTGACAAGAAAAGTTGTCTTGGAGTACTGTTTGCTCATGCAGACGTTACATGAAAGAACCTTAGGCATATAATGATCAAGATATCTGTGGCTAGAATAATAACTGAGCTAGTAGAATCTTCCCTGAAGCTCTGTAGGGTCACACCACACAGATTCCTTACAGGACACATTGGAAAGTGAAACTGAAAGTCGCTCAGTCTTGTCCGACTCTTTGTGACCTCATGGTCTGTGGTCCATGGAATTCTCCAGTCTTGAATACTGGAGTGGGGTAGCCGTTCCCTTCTCCAGGGGATCTTCCCAACCGAGGGATCAAATCCAGGTCACCCACATTGCAGGAGGATTCTTTACCAGATGAGCCACATTGGACCTTGGCCTCAATTACTGTGTAGCACATTATGGGTTGAGTAGTAAGACGAACACTGCTGCTGGTACTCAACCAATAGGAGCTCATTTGTGAATGTAGTATTTCAAGATAGAGTAATTAGATTCTAACTAAATATTACATTTAAGGTTATTATTTCTAGGTTCTAGTCATTTCCCTGTATTTGGAAAACAGATGACTTGCTTCTCAGAAAGCCAGAACTGAGAAAACTACATTGTTGATCTTCCTCAAAATGCAGAATATCCTTACTTTCTAGGCCCCATTGCTGGTAGCATCCTTTAAGTGTGAGCAGGGACTTCCCTGGCTACTCAGTGGTAAAGAATCCACCTGTCAATGCAGGAGAGATGGATTCAACCCCTGGTCTGGGAAGAATACTCATGCTGCAAAGCAACAAAGCTCATGTGCACAAATATTGAGCCTGTTCTCTAGAGCCTAAGAACTGCAACTACAGAGGCCACGTGCCACAACTGAAGCCCTCGCACCCTAGAGCCTGTGCTCCACAACAACAGAAGCCACTACAATGAGAAGCCCATGCACCACAGCTAGAAGGTAGCCACCCACCCATTTGCCTTAACTAGAGAAAAGCCCATGCAGCAATTAAGAACTAGCACAGTCCAAAAAAAAAAAAAAAAGGAAGGAAAGAATTAAAAATATTTTATAAAAAAGAGTAAGCAGGTCTCCTGATGCAAATAAAGTAAAGTTAAACACAAAGCCCATCAACTACTATTTTGATGAATCTAATGCAAGCTACAAGAAACTGAACAAGACCTCCTTTAGTGAACTATCAAATGTAAATGATATGCATCTTTTTTTTTACTATTTTCACTTAAAATAAGACCAAAAAAAAAAAAAAAAAAAAGGAAGGAAAGAATTAAAAATATTTTATAAAAAAGAGTAAGCAGGTCTCCTGATGCAAATAAAGTAAAGTTAAACACAAAGCCCATCAACTACTATTTTGATGAATCTAATGCAAGCTACAAGAAACTGAACAAGACCTCCTTTAGTGAACTATCAAATGTAAATGATATGCATCTTTTTTTTTACTATTTTCACTTAAAATCTTTTGCCATCAACCATTTCATTAATACAAGAAATAGATCAACTTATTATACATGGTATAAATTATCTGGATAGAGACATATCATTACATAAACTAAATTTCCAGTGACAGGCAACTGGTGGAATAGTGTTTGCAGCAAACCTATTCCACAATGATTTGGCACAATTGACACTTAGGAAATAAATTTCTTACTAAGTTGAAAGTGATAAATTTGGTTTATAGTAATTATACATAGACCATATATTCAAAATATAATAACATTTCAAAACTTAAAAATGGGTTCTATTTGAGACTTTTACATTGTGGCAACTTGGAGATAGCATGAAATATAAACTTATTTTTAATAGTTTTCTAAAAATTCTAATTAAGGGGAGAACACGGTTCTGAAGCTAAAATATATCAATAATGCAGTGGAAATCTCAGACAACTGAATAGGGCATACAGAACAGAGAGATAAAAGACTTTTTAATACTATGAAAATACCTCATTCTGACCTCAATTACCTGTGTATAACATAGAGGGGAAGAACTGCATAAAGTATAGTTTTGTTTTGTTTTTTAACTATCAGATAATCCAAAAATAATTCACACTTACATTCTGGGAAACACAACTTTTCAAGTAAAATAGTGAACTATAACTTAAAGAAAAACTTTAGGGACAAAATATCCATTCATTTTAACAGTTATTGAATGCCTACCAGGAGCTCAGAAGGCTCTGGAGGTATAAAAAACAGTTAAGATCAAGATTCTTGCCCCTGAAAATGGCAGACATGAAGGAAGTCAGATGTGTAAACAAGCTTTTTTTTTTTTTTTTTAAGAAAATGTGATGACTGCTATACTCCTCAGAGGCACATAATACCATGAGGACAGAGATGAGGAATTAATTCATTCAACATGGTTTGAGGGATCCAGGGGAAGCTACAGAGAGTGAAGACCCAAGATCAGACTTCAGAAATGAGTTCAGCAGGTGGAGAAGTATGGAAAGGACATTCTAAGAGTAAGATATCATGATCAAAGACATAGGAGGACTCAGTGTGCTTGCAGAAGAGCATGGTAGGAGCTGAAGACATTTATTTTCAAAGTGTGTGTGTATGTGTGTGTGTGCTCTCAGTCATGTCCAACTCTATGGGACACCATGCACTGTAGCCCACCAGGCTCCTCTGTCCATGGGATTTCCCTGGCAAGAATACTGGAGTGGGTTACCATTTCTTCCTCCAGGGGATCTTCCTGACCCATGGAGTGAACCCAGGTCTCTGTGTCTCCTGCATTGCCAGGGAGATTGTTTACTTCTCTGCAACCTGTGAAGCTCTTATTCTCCAACTGGAATATGACAATTAGTTTCATCAGAATCCCCTGTGGAGTTAAATGAGAAAATAAAAGATTCTTTGGTTCCACTTCTGAAGTTTGTTTCAGGAAGACTGGGATATGGCTCAAAACCTCTTTAAAATCTTTCTGTATGCGAGACAGCAAAAGAGACACAGATGTATAGAACAGTCTTTTGGACTCTGTGGAAGAGAGAGAGGGTGGGATGATTTGGGAGAATGGCATTGAAACATGTATAATATCATATAAGAAACAAATCACCAGTCTAGGTTCGATGCAGGATACAGGATGCTTGGGGCTGTTGCACTGGGATGACCCAGAGGAATGGTATGGGAGGGAGGTGGGAGCGGGGTTCAGGATTGGGAACACGTGTACACCCGTGGCAGATTCATATTGAAGTATGGCAAAACAAATACAATATTGTAAAGTAAAAAAAAAAAAAAAATCTTCTTAGCTGATGCACAGGGCTTTTGATTCAGTAGATTTACCTTGGTCTCTGGGATTCCCTGGTGGCTCAGTGGTAAAGAACCTGCTTGCAATGCAGGAGATGCAGGTTCAATCCCTGGGTCAGCAAGATCTGCTAGAGGAGGGCATGGCAACACACTCCAGTATTCTTGTCTGGGAAATCCCATGGACCAAGAGCCTGACAGGCTACAGTCCATGGGGTCACCAAGAGTCAGACATGACTTAGCTGTTAACACGTTCACTTTTTCACTTTTCTGGACCATATGGCAGTGACTGAGAGCATTGGCAGTGGAGAGGTGGAGCGTCTGGAAACCTCGATCTTGGCGGGAGATGGGGGGTGATGTAGGAAATTTTCTTAATTCACAGTAGAGTCTGGTCTTTATCTTGTGACAATGGGGAGTTACCGAAAAAGAAGTGGCTTAGCTCAGGATTCTGCATATTGGCTCAGCTGGTGTTTCCTCTGAGCTTGGCTAGGCTCCCAGGTGCATCTGGGTACAGATGTGGGTCAGGTGAGCAGCTTTGCTGATCTCTGCTAGCCCTGAAGCCTCTGGTGCTTTAGCTGGAACAAAGGGATGGACTCTCCTCTAGTAGGAGGCTAGCCCAGGCTTGTTCCTGTTATAGGGACTGCATTCCAAACAAAGAGTGGAAGCACTCCAGAACTCTTGGAACCTAGCATTGTAACTGTGAAATGAAAATATCGAATGAACAAGAAATGTCACAGCCATCAGTGATTTCTGTCCTCCAAAGGTAGCAGATGCTACAACCTGCCATGGTGATTGCTGAGGAGCTGGGGGAGTGCAAGAAGGAAGATAAACAAGCAAACAGGAAGCCTGACTTCCTCTCCTGCCTCTTTGGAGCAGTTTTCTTATTGAATATGCTGTTTCCTGGGCTTGGAGTCTTAAACATTCGTACCAAATCAAATAACTCTCTACTTTTAGGTTGTGACCATATTTTTTAGTCAACATAACTGATATAGCATTCAACGTGCCATGTTCTTTTGGTCAAAGCAAGCTATAGATCCACCCCAGATTTAAGGGCTGGGGTGTGTGGACTTTAAAATTACTTACAACCTAAAAGTTGAGAGTTATGTTAGTACTTCAAGCCTGGGAAGCAATATCACAAGATACAGAAAGAACTGCTCTAAGGAGCTTCCCTATTGGCTCAGTGGTAAATCATTCGCTTCCATGGCAGGAGACCTGGGTTTGATCTCTGGATTGGGAAGATCCCCTGGAGAAGTCAATGGCAAGGACTGAGCTATTAACATTCACTTTAGCTGGAAATAGCTAACTTGATTACTGATATGCACCAGACTGCTATTAAATTTTGAGCTTTAATTTAATGTCTAGTTGAAAACTCTTATTTCTGGCATCTTTCAAGTCAGCTTTTTTCCCTAGGTCTATAATTACATAGACTAGAGATCTCTTCAAGAAAATTAGAGATAACAAGGGAACATTTCATGCAAAGATGGGCTCAATAAAGGATAGAAATGGTATGGACTTAACAGAAGCAGAAGATATTAAGAAGAGGTGGCAAGAATACACAGGAGAACTGTACAAAAAAGGGGTTCAAGACCAAGATAATCATGATGGTGTGATTGCTCACCTAGAGCCAGACATCCTGGAACGTGATGTCAAGTGGGCCTTAGAAAACATCATTATGAACAAAGCTAGTGGAGGTGATGGAATTCCAGTTGAGCTATTTCAAATCTAGAAGATGATGCTGTGAAAGTTCTGCACTCAGTATGCCAGAAAATTTGGAAAACTCAGCAGTGGCTACAGGACAGGAAAACATCAGTTTTCATTCCAATTCCAAAGAAAGGCGATGTCAAAGAATGCTCAAACTACCACACAATTGCACTCATCTGACACGCTAGTAAAATAATGCTCAAAATTCTCCAAGCCAGGCTTCAGCAACACGTGAACCATGAACTTTCTGATGTTCAACCTGGTTTTAGAATAGGCAGAGGAACCAGAGATCAAATTGCCAACATCCACTGGATCATGGAAAAAGCAAGAGAGTTCCAGAAAAACATCTATTTCTGCTTTATTGACTATGCCAAAGCCTTTGACTGTGTGGATCACAATAAACTGTGGAAAATTCTGAAAGAGATGGGAATACCAGAGCACCTGACCTGCCTCTTGAGAAACCTATATGCAGGTCAGGAAGCAACAGTTAGAACTGGACATGGAACAACAGACTGGTTCGAAAAAGAAAAAGAAGTACATCAAAGCTGTATATCATTACCCTGCTTATTTAACTTATATGCAGAGTACATCATGAGAAACGCTGGGCTGGAAGAAGCACAAGCTGGAATCAAGATTGCCCGGAGAAATATCAATAACCTAAGATATGCAGATGACACCACCCTTATGGCAGAAAGTGAAGAGGAACTAAAAGGCCTCTTGATGAAAGTGAAACAGGAGAGTGAAAATGTTGGCTTAAAGCTCAACATTCACAAACCTGAGATCATGGTATCTCCCATCACTTCATGGGAAATAGATGGGGAAACAGTGGAAACAGTGTCAGACTTTATTTTTTGGGGCTCCAAAATCAATGCAGATGGTGATTGCAGCCATGACATTAAAAGACACTTACTCCTTGGAAGAAAAGTTATGAGCAACCTAGATAGCATATTCAAAAGTAGAGACATTACTTTGCCGACTAAGGTCCGTCTAGTCAAGGCTATGGTTTTTCCTGTGGTCATGTATGGATGTGAGAGTTAGACTGTGAAGAAAGCTGAGCACTGAAGAATTGATGCTTTTGAACTGTGGTGTTGGAGAAGACTCTTGAGAGTCCCTTGGACTGCAAGGAGATCCAACTGGTCCATTCTGAAGGAGATCAACCCTGGGATATCTTTGGAAGGAATGATGCTAAGCTGAAACTCCAGTACTTTGGCCACCTCATGTGAAGAGTTGACTCATTGGAGAAGACTCTGATGCTGGGAGGGATTGGGGGCAGGAGGAGAAGGGGATGACAGAGGATGAGATGGAAAAAGTTGGCTTAAAACTCAACATTCAGAAAACGAAGATCATGGCATCCGGTTCCATCACTTCATGGCATATTGGTAGGGAAACAATGGAAACACTGAGAGGCTTTATTTTGGGGGGCTCCAAAATCACTGAAGATGGTGACTGCAGCCATGAAATTAAAAAACACTTGATCTTTGGAAGAAAAGCTATGGCCAGCCTAGACAGATTACTATAAAGCAGAGACATTACCAACAAAGGTCCGTCTATTCAAGATATGGTTTTTCCAGTAGTCATGCATGGATTTGAGAGTTGGACTATAAAGAAAGCTGAGTGCCACAGAATTGATGTTTTTGAACTGTGGTGTTGGAAAAGATTCTTGAGTGTCTTTTGGACTGCAAGGAGATCTTACCAGTCCATCCTAAAGGAAATCAGTCCTGAATATTCATTAGAAGGACTGAGGCTGAAGGTGAGACTCCAATACTTTGGCCATCTGATGCAAAGAACTAATTCATTTGAAAAGACCTTGATGCTGGGAAAGATTGAAGGCAGTAGGTGAAGGGGACGACAGGATGAGATGGCTGGATGTCATCCCTGACTCGATGGACGTGAGTTTGAGTAAGCTCTGGGAGATGGTGATGGACAGGGAAGCCTGGGGTGCTGCAGTCCATGGAGTCGCAAAGAGTTGAACATGACTGAGTGACTGAACTGAACTGAAGGTACATGCAGTGAAGTGTAAAAGATCGTGTGAACATGAACAACAGGAAAAATTAATCTATTCTTTTTGGCTTAAATTCCTTGCTTTTCCTCTAATCTAAGTTGTCTTAAGAGAAATATTTGGATGCATCAATGTAAGAAATCTGAATGAATGTGGGTTATTTAAACATGTCCTTTGCCTTCTAAATGATTATTTTATAGTCTATAGACAAATTTTCCTTAAATCCAATTGCATACTACCATTGGGTTTGCAGGTCTATCTTGCACTCCCATAACATAAGGCATTCCCACATTTATGCCTCTGAGTATCAAAATCATTTACATAAAGGATCTTACAGACTAAATTTACATTATGTGACTCTAAAGGAAAATCTAAACTCAGTAGAATGTTAATTGCATAGCCTGATATTGGCATCCTAGAGATTTCTGAATACTGGAGGGAAGTTTGATCTTTTTTAGTAGTTCATATTCAACTATTTGTCCTGCCATCATTGTCAAAGTCTTATGATATCTGAAAGCTCCAAAGCATGCTTTTTTTGTAGACTGATGAGTAGTTTAATTGGCTGCCATGTTTCATGGGTTGACATCATACCAAAGAGGGCAACAGAAGCACACTAGATCTTTATAATTGCAGGGATGCTCAAAGGAGAAAACGATGGCCATCAGCTGTCCCCGTCCTGTGCATAGATGTGTGCTAGATGTCAGTCATTAAGCCGTGTCCGACTCTTTGCAACCTCATGGACTGTAGCCTGCCAGGCTCCTCTGTCCATGAGATGTTTCAGGCAAGAATGGATTGCCATTTCTTTCTCCAAGTCCTGATCCTGGCACATATTAAAGTCAGGAGAAGGAAGAGTGGTGAAGTTGTCCAGAATCAAGTCTCTACGTATGAAATGAGGTTATATTTCTGAACTGTCATCCTTACACTCTATCTCCTCACTGCTTTTATATTGAACTGTAAACCTGGTAACTTGGCCTCAACTCTAGATTATGCTTTTTGCTGCTAGTAGGGTTCAACTGTATCTGGACTGAACCTACATCCTGTAAACTGAACCCCTTACCCTACAAACAATATATTATCTCCATAATAATCAATAAAGTTAATCAGAATGCTATTTGCCTCCAAAAGAATCTCTTATGAACAATAAAATAACACAAAGTGAATTGATCAATACTTTAGGTTAAGATGAACTTCCAGAAAGCTAAACATTGCCTTTGGTCTTCTCATTTTTGTTTATCTTAAGGAATATAAATCATAATAATTAAGCTTGCTCTTCTGAATTGGATGGCATTATAAACTAGGGAGACATGACTGAAAGAGGGAAATTGGAAATGGCTGAGGAGCGTTAGTAAACAAAACACACAGGATCCATTTCAGACGAGGAAAATCAGCCTCCTAGAAGAAATATTTTCTGTTTATTTGGTAACACTTCAAAAAGAAGTAATGCAAGTAGAAAAACCACAGAAGCTCTTACTGATTAAGCTGCAATTTACAGAGACAGACTACAAACACGTGAAGCTACGACCTGGAAGGGAAAGGCTAAACTGACTTCATTAATGTCCATGCTACTGTGCTTGATCTTTTGCTTTCCAAATCTTTAATACCTAGAAAATATGGATGCTTATACGTGAACAATCCAAGTAGCTGTCCTAGATACACATTTCCTTTGCTCAGGGTCCTAATCTGGGTCCCAGGAAACAGTCTATCCCTTGCAGATTTCTATCTATGTGATTTTGGGTAAAATACTCATTCTCTGAGCTGCAAATACCTTATCTAAATAAGGACAATAATCGTCTGTACTTTGTAGGATTATTTAAGAATCAGATAAGATAATGCATGTCAAAAGCCTGAAAAGGTCTTGTGTACTAACAGTTCAGTGCATGCTAACACTTTTTTAAAGTAATTTTTTAAATGTTAAGGTAGACATGTACACACAAAAGGTTGAAACCTGTCAACTGAGGTGTAAAAGTCTAAATTTAGCAACTAGAAAGGAGTAATGAGGCTGTGTCATAGGCAGGAAGGACTAGAGAAATAAGTCAGAATATCTGCCCTCTAAACTTTCACTGTCTAGAGAAAATGCAACTGAGTGTGAAGGAATGTGTTGATTTCAGCAACAAAAGCAAACCTCATTGCTGTGAAATTCCAAGGGGAAAATCACTAAATCTGTATTGGGAAGTTTAAAAAAACTTCAGAGAGGAAATTATAGTTGAGTTGACGCATTAAAGATAAGTGAGAGTTTTGCAAGTGGAGAATGGTAGAGGGGGAGCCTAAAGAGGGAGAACAACATTTCTGAGATCAGAAAGCTTTTTTTTAAAGCATGAGATGAGTATTTTGATATATTTGAAGACTAGAGAGTTAAACCAAAGAGAATAACAGTGTTAAGATTCAGTTTGGATTCATCTTTTTGATGGATCCAGTTTGCAAATAACATTAAATGGCACTTTGAGAGGTTAGACACGATGTTGAAGGTTATTCATCTGGAGATAAGTCTTTAGAATACAAACTTGAAATAAGACAGCAGGAAATCTGTAAGACATAGGTGATATTTTCTACTCAAAGGAAGAAAATCTGCAAAGGAGGTATCAAATGTTCAATACAGGAGCATACATGGTTCACAGAGCTCTGAGGAAAGAGAGCCCAGGATTGAAGGCAAGAGAAGGGGACGACAGAGGATGAGATGGCTGGATGGCATCACCAACTCAACGAACATGAGTTTGAACAAGCTCTGAGAGTTGGTGATGGACAGGGAAACCTGACGTGCCGCAGGCCACAGACATGACTGAGCGACTGAACTGAACTCAGGAAAGAGAAGGTGGAGTACAACTTATAGATCCTAGAGCTTATCATGCTGGATGGACACCTGAGGCACAGTCTAAATAAGAATTTTTCTGATGTAGCAAAATGCTGACTCCTTGATCCATTGGCCACGAAGAGTTTGTATGGAATTTTCCTAAGGACTCACAAAGCCAGGTTCATTATAGACTAGGAAAGACAGGAGGTTTATCTGAAGTACCCTTAAGAGGTAAAAGAAGCTGCTGAGAAGAGACTTTGGAAAGAAACACCAGAGCCAGTGAAAAGTATTGCCCTCATTACCCACAGAAAGAGTTCTCTTTCTTGAAAAAAAAGAAAAAAAGAAAAATCTGAGAGGGGGCGGTTAAGGGGTAAAGGAGAGGCACATATATCAGAAACCAAGTTTGGAAAATAATATTCTCAGGAAAAGAAGGCAAGGAAACAAAACTGGGTTTTGCAAACCTAATACCAGAGATTGAATTCCAATCTATCGTTCAATAACTATATAATCCTGAATATACTATTTAATAGTCTTAGCTTCACCTTCTTCGTCTGTAATGTGGGGATTGTGGTACCTATGTCACAAGGCTGTTGTAAAGATGAAGCAAGATAGACTACATCAAGCATGTAGCACAATAATAGATACACCATAGCCAGTCCACACACATTAATTTTGTTCATTCATTCTCAGCTCTACCCTCAACCAGATCTAAGACCAGAGGTGTGTACCTTGCTTAGTAAGTTTGTCCCAGCTCTCAGCCGTATTCAAAAGTGCAGAAGGGACTGAGGCATCCAATCCTTGAACACAAAGGAGACCAACAAAACCGGTCTTGGCTCCTCAATTGCCCTTTGAGAGGCCTTTTGCATCACTCATCTCTGTATCTTGAGGAGAGAAATAAGTGGTTGTGGTTGCTTTCAGTGTAAGTGCTTTTCTAATAAGCATAGGGCTCATTTTAATATGGCTTCGAAAGACCAACAATAGAGTATAGACTTGAAAATAACTCAGAAGAACCAGAGATCAAATTGCCAACATCCGCTGGATCATGGAAAAGAGCAACAGAGTTCCAGAAAAACATCTATTTCTGTTTTGTTGACTATGCCAAAGCCTTTGAATGTGTGGATCACAACAAACTGTGGAAAATTCTGAAAGAGATGGGAATATCAGAGCACCTGACCTGCCTTTTGAGAAATCTGTATGCAGGTCAGGAAGCAACAGATAGAACTGGACATGAAACAACAGACTGGTTCCAAATAGGAAAAGGAGTATGTCAAGGCTGCATATTGTCACAGTGCTTATTTAACTTATATGCAGAGTACATCATGAGAAACGCTGGACTGGAAGAAGCACAAGCTGGAATCAAGATTGCTGGGAAAAATATCAATAACCTCAGATATGCAGATGATACCACCCTTATGGCAGAAAGTGAAGAAGAGAAGTAAAGAGCCTCTTGATGAAAGTGAAAGAGGAGAGTGAAAAAGTTGGCTTAAAGCTCAACATTCAGAAAATAAATATCATGGCATCTGGTCCCATCACTTCATGGCAAGTAGATGGGGAAACAGTGGAAACAGTGTCAGATTTTGTTTTGGGGGGGCTCCAAAAAAAGGTGATTGCAGCCATGAAATTAAAAGATGCTTACTCCTTGGAAGGAAAGTTATGACCAACCTAGACAGCATATTAAAAAGCAGAGACATTACTTTGCCAACAAAGGTCCATCTAGTTAGTTCAGTTCAGTTCAGTCGCTCAATCATGTCCGACTCTTTGTGACCCTGTGAATCGCAGCACACCAGGCCTCCCTGTCCATCACCAACTCCCGGAGTTCACTCAGATTCACATCCATCGAGTCAGTGATGCCATCCAGCCATCTCATCCTCTGTCATCCCCTTCTCCTCCTGCCCCCAATCCCTCCCAGCATCAAAGTCTTTTCCAATGAGTCAAGGCTACGGTTTTTCCAGTAGTCATGTATGGATGTGAGAGTTGGACTATAAAGAAAGCTGAGCCCCAAAGAATTGATACTTTTGAACTGTGGTGTTGGAGAAGACTCTTGAGAGTCCCTTGGACTGCAAGGAGATCCAACCAGTCCATCCTAAAAGAGATCAGTCCTGGGTGTTCATTGGAAGGACGGATGTTGAAGCTGAAACTCCAATACTTTGGCCAGCTGATGCGAAGAGCTGAGTCATTTGGAAAGGCCTTGATGCTGGGAAAGATTGAGGGCAGGAGAAGAAGAGGACTACAGAGGATGAGATGGCTGGATGGCATCACCGACTCGATGGACACGGGTTTGTGTGGACTCCGGGAGTTAGTGATGTACAGGGAGGCCTGGTGTCCTGCAGTTCATGGGGTTGCAAAAAGTCAGACACGACAGAGCAACTGAACTGAACTGAATTGAACTGAAAATAACTCTGGCTGTTTTATTAAAACAACATTGCTAATCTCTGACAGTAGCTATGCCTGATAATTTTTGACTGTCAATTTCTCAACAGGAAGTTCAAGCAAATGTATGAATTAATTTTAGTCATCAAGTGTTGGGAATTTGTAGCATCACTCAAAAGCCACTAGAAAAATAAAATTTACTGCTATTATTTACTGAGTCCCAGACTATATTACCAATAGGAAATGACTAATTCTCTACCTCTAATTCACCCCACTGCACCCTGATTTCTCATCAGCTTATTAGCACAGAACTCTATCACCTAAACTTGCAGAGTTTATCTATAAATAATAGTCTCTAAAGCACAGGCTTGCAACTTTATGAATAATCATAAATTATTAAAATTAAACTACAGTCATGTCTTGATTTCCTCATTGAATACAATAATAAGAGTTTTCTCATCATTGTTAAGGGGACTGAAGATGATGAAGTGAAAATTGCTGATAAGAATCAAGTGAGCTGGCCTCTTTGTTCATTTCTCTAGAGCCTGAAGCAAGTCAGTTTCACTCTCTGGCATCTCAGTTTACTCATCTACAAAACCAGGGTGATGGTTGCCCTGGTTACCCTCAGGATGCTTGATACTTTTTAAATGTTATTGAAAATTATAACGCAGAATATAAAAAAGTCTTCTGGAATTATTGGTATTGGAAACGGTGCAATTTATATTGAATTTTAAACTGTCAGTTTATCTAAGACTTGTTTTCAGCACTGGGTTTGCTAATGCCTGACTCCCTCTAAAAATAACCAGCAATTTCAGTAAATTGTAAAAGGGGAACAATTTCATGGCTTCCTGTCAGTAAAGACCATTTATGTGCTTGAAAGAAATGCCATTTTGATATGACAAATATAAACCCTAAAATTCTTTATAACTAACCTTGCTAGGCAAAGAGAAAATTTCCTTAGAAACTTATCATGTCAGCAAGATCTGGAAAAAAAAAAAAAAGACCTTTATTACAACAGGTGAAAATGAAGTGAGCTCATAAGACTCACAGCAATTTTTAAACTTCCTTTCAAAAGCAAGTTATTACCACCTTCTAATATAGCAGATGCTATCTATATGATGATGACTCTCCAAATTGTATCTCCAATCCAGGTTACTCTGCTGAGATCAAGCCTCATTCATTCAAGAGCTGATTGGACATTCTCTGTTTATCATATCCATGACTAAACTTATCAGCCTCCACATCAAACCTAGTCCTTCTCTTCTTCAGATGACTACGACTGGTTTGCACTAGCCAGAACCTATCCAACCAACCGAGCCAAGGCTATAGTCCTCTATCTAGGGTTCTGACTGCCATTTAAACATAAATTGTCTACCCTCTTATCACGTACATGAAGCATCTAAAATATGACATGAATAAACTTATCTACAAAACAAACCAACTCACACATGGAGAACTGACCCGTGGTTGCAAGGGGTGAGGGGAAGGAGGGAGGGAGGGATTGGGAGTTTGGGACTAGCAGATGCAAACTATCATATATGGAATGGATAAAAAACAAGGCCCTACTGCATAGCACAGGGAGCTAAGTTCAGTATCCTGTGATAAACCATAATGGGGAAAAAAACACACCCATCTTCCATATTTCTTGTATATCTAGCTCTGTGTCTAGTTACAGCTATAAGTAAAGCTACCTTAGTCCACTATTTCCATGTTCCAGTAAGTAGTATGTAGAGAAAGTATACAGGGAAATGAGAATGAAGCCAGTAATATTTTTGCTTTATCCTAGTATTTAATGTTTCTTTTCACTTTGATCATTTCTGGAGACTTTTGTCTCTTTTTCTACATCCAGATTCCTGTGTACTATCATATTCTTCTGCTTGAAGTATTTCTGTTAATATATTTTCTAGTGTAAGTCTGTTAATGCAGAATTATATCTTGTTTGAAAGTCTTTGTTTCTGCTTCACTGCTGAAATTTATTTTCAGGGGATGTAAAATTGCACGTCAATCTTTTTCTTCTCTCAGTGCTCTGAAGATATCCACTGTCTTCTGACTTGTATAGTTTCTGATGAGGTTATATTTTTATCTTTGTTCTTCATAAGCTGCCTTAAATATTGCTTCTTGGTTTTGGTTTTCAGCAGTTTGAATACTGTGAGTGTGTATGTGTGTGTGTGTGTTGATTTTATCACACTTGGTGTTGTCTGAGCTCTCTAGATATGTGGGTTTTTGGGTCTTTTGTATTTTGGAAAATTATCAGTCATCACTTATTTAAGCAATCATTTTCTTTATTATCTTACTTTTCTCCTTCTGGGATTCAAATTACATATATCTTTTGATGTTATCCCACAGTGCTTAGATGTTTTGTTTGCTTTTATTTTTCCACTGTCATTCTCATTGTGTTGAATTCTGGATAATTTATATTGATCTATTCACAGATATTTATATTCCCTAAGTTTGTTGAGTCTCCTATGATTTAGTCAATAATATGCTTCACTTCTACTATAATTTAATTCTAGTTCCCAATTTGATCTTTTTTTTGAACATATATGGATTTATTTGTTGATTATAAAAATGAAAACATGGGATTAAAATCTACACTTACAAATGTTACAACAGGGTCCAACTAACTGCATAGAGGAATATTATAAAGCATGACTGATAATATTGCTTCAGCAATAATGGTGTGGTCTTCTTGTGGTTTATGGAATCATGGTAGAGCCTAAGGTCCAGTATTGAAAGTTTATTTTCCTTTTTTCTATAATTGCCCTTCTATTTCTTAATCTACTAATGATCCTGAGAGTTCTACCTGATAGCCATTAAAAATGATATAATTTAGTCTTCCATATTACTCTGAAACCTAAATTGGAAACAAATATTTCCTAAAAGGCAATTACATTTTTCTGTGCTTATTATACTTGTTCTACATATATTATAAAAGTTGAGTGCTGTATGTTAGAGAAGTTACTCTGAAATCATTCTTAGTTAAATTCATCATTCCCTGTACTTGTTAGAAAAAGTAAAATGAACTGGTAGGAACATTAAAGGTAGAGCATTGTTATTGTATCTTTGGCAAACTATGAAAATTAACATTTGAAAAGTACTTCACTGTGCTGACATTTTATTATTTTTTTTTATTTTACTTTTTTTTTTTTTTGCATTTTTATTTTACTTTACAGTACTCTACTGGTTTTGGCATACATTGACATGAATCTGCCACGGGTGTACACGAACTCCCAAACATGAACCCCCCTCCCTCCTCTCACCCCCCATCATCCCTCCGGATCATCCCCATACACCAGCCCCAAGCATCCTGCATCCTGCATCGAACATAGACTGGCGATTCATTTCCTACATGATAGTACACATATTTCAATGCTATTCTCCCAAATCATCCCACCCTCTCCCCCTCCCTCTCCCTCAGAGTCCAAAAGTCCACTCTACACACCTGCGTCTCTCTTGCTGTC
>SJYX01012248.1:41450-67757 GCA_006410675.1 Oreotragus oreotragus | reverse complement strand
CGAGCGACTTCACTTTCACTTTTCACTTTCATGCATTGGAGAAGGAAATGGCAACCCACTCCAGTGTTCTTGCCTGGAGAATCCCAGGGATGGGGGAGCCTGGTGGGCTGCTGTCTGTGGGGTTGCAAAGAGTCAGACATGACTGAAGTGACTTAGCAACAGCAGCAGCATAATAAAATCAGTATGTTCATGAGGTTAAAATGTCTATACTGAAGGGTTAAAGAGCATTTTAAATATTTCACCTCCTTCCTTACACTCCCAGTTTCACTCTTCATTTAAATTCTCTTTTAACTGTTGGCTTATTTTAATAAAGTTGGTAGTTCTTGCAATTCTAAAGTATATACTCAGAGATCCATTTCTGTAGTTATACATTTTGTTTAAATATTGGCTCCCTACATAAAAATGAAAAAATTAGCTTAGTATTATTTCTCTTCTCTTCAACCTTATTATTTATGTAATTAATTTAAATCATTATTATTAAGATTTAATTATTATCTCAAAGTTTAAAATAGCATGCTTAAAACTACTTTTTTCCAACCATTGGATCTTTAGCTATTAAGACTGTCTTCATCCATTAGGTCATTATCTACTAGATTAAGACCCTGATGTCTTACTGTTTAAACTCTATCAAATACTTAAGGAAGACATAATCCCAAATACTTAAGGAAGAAAATACTCAAAGAAATATACAACAACAAAAAAAACTTTCAGTCTGATAAGCAAATTTAGCAAGGTAAAAGGAAATAAAACAATTAAATAATGCATTTTTATATTCAAGAATCAATGGGAGAATGAATCTTTAAAATTTTATAGGAGCATCAAAAATACATAAGTTCTTTGGAATAAGTTTAAGAAAAAACGAGCAAAAGCTCTAATGAAAACTATAAAATATTGCTAAAAGAAACCAAACAAGATCTGAGGAAGTTCAGGAATAGGCTATTTTTATGAATTAGAAGATTACATACTGTTAATGTGTCTGTAGATTCAACAAGTGCTAATCAAGATCTCAAGTGACTTTTTGGTACAAATTGACTATTCTAAAAATTCTATGAAAATGTAAAGCATTGACACTAGATGAAACCATATTTAAAAAGAAGAACAAATCTAAAGGACTCACTCTCTGATTTTAAAATGTGTTATAAGGTTATATTATCAAGACAAAGTGAGATGGGTGAAAGAGTAGAGAAACAGATCAATGGAACAAATTGGAGTCCACAAAAAGACCCATACCTAAGTGACTAAACGATTTTAGATGAAAGCGCTTGGGTAATTCCATTGGAAAATGAATGCTTTCTCAGCAGCTTTTACTGGAACAACTTGATAAATGCATGGGGAAAAAAATATTTCAACTTCTCCCTAATATTGTGCACAGCAATTACTTTGAGGTGTATATATCTAAATGTAAAAAGTACAAATTAATACTGTAATACTTCTAGAAGATAATGTAGGAGATGTTTTCCCAGCTTGGATTAGGTAAAGATTTATTAGACAGTATACAAAAAGCTCTAAGTGGAAAATTAAGTAATAGTAAATTGGATATCATTAAAAATTGAAATTTCTCCATACAATACAAAATTGTTATGACAATCAAATACTATAATAGATATGGAAATAGTTTAAAGGATATAAACACTAAAACTTATTTGCCTTTAATGAACAGTCTATTTACATAGTTGAGTTTATAGTTGTTTAATCAATAAACATTTATTCGTACCTACTATATCACTAAGCTAGGATCTTGGAACAAAGAATTAAGCAGATTTCTGACCTCAAAATATTTTCTATCTAGTAATTTACATTGACAGTTGAATGTAAGAAAGTTTGTCCTTGGCAGGGGGTAAATAGAGGATATTGTGGTCATTAATTGAAGGTTATATAAGTCTGTCTTAACTCAGGGATTGATAGACAAATGGGATTTGCTTTCCCCAATTACAGTCCTTTTCCTTCTATTCATAGTTTACATTAAAAAATGTATCAAATTTAATATGACTTGTTCTCCTCCTATTCACTCTTCTAACTACTGAAATTCATCTTCTGCCCCATCACTTACTCCCAATGCTGGAACAAGGATCGTCTCATTATTTCACCATAGACTGCCTTCTTGCTCAAACTCATGTAAGGAGAAATTAACCAGGTGTAGAAATAGAAATGATGTTTGGGAAATGAAGGCAAGGAGAGATTGAAGTGCAGAAGAGATATTTCAGGCAGAAAAAACAACACAGGCAAAATTCCTGGGAGAGAAAAACAGGGAATATATTGTAGAGATGAAATAACCTTCAAGATGACTGTGGGCAGATTGTAAGAATGATGTGGTGGTAGGTGAAAAGAGAAATTAGAGAGAAAACTGGATATAAAAACAGGGATTTCATTTTTAAAAATTATGTTTGGGGAATTAGATTTTATTCTGAGGACAACAGGAAGATGGTGAAGGACTTTGTTTGCTTTTATTAGGAAGTGACTAGATGTACTTGGNGAGAATCCCATGGACAGAGCAGCCTGGTAGGCTACAGTCCACGGGGTCGCAAAGAGTCAGACACGACTGAACGACTTCACTATACTCACTATGATCTGTTATATGACCTGGCTATTTCTTATTGTTATGGTAGGGTCAATAATCTTTCCAACATTTCATATCCTAATTGGAAGTCAGAAGTTCACTAATTTCTTAACACAATGAAAACAATGTATATTTGTATATGTACTAATCAAACCAATCTAGGGAAATCAAGAAGAACTTTAGTTGTAACAAATTCTTAAACAGAAATAGCAATGTGTTTATGGCAATTTTAAAAATGCATGGAAGAATGAAAAATCCATTTTGCTATTGAAAAGCTTGTAATCTACCGGGAGAAATTAGAATGATAAGGGGAAAAGTACAAAAGCGAGTGTCGAATTCCTTCTGCTATCCCCTCTATCACCTTTAAACAATAATAATAAAGTAAGTTGTCTGCTATAAAAGACTGTGGCTTGGATCCTGACCTTATGGAAACTCAGCCAGCCATCTCTGAGAGACGTTAACGAGTTTCTAAAGAACATGGCAGAAAGTGAAGAGGAACTAAAAAGCCTCTTGATGAAAGTGAGAGAGGAGAGTGAAAAAGTTGGCNACGCGAAGAGTTGACTCATTGGAAAAGACTCTGATCCTGGGAAGGATTGGGGGCAGGAGGAGAAAGGGACGACAGAGGCTGAGATGGCTGGATGGCATCACTGACTCGATGGACGTGAATCTGAGTGAACTCCGGGAGTTGGTGATGGACAGGGAGGCCTGGCGTGCTGCGATTCATGGGGTCACAAAGAGTCAGACACGACTGAGCGACTGAACTGAACTGAATACCAAGTGATATTGAACATCTTTTCATGTTTCTACTGACCATCTGTATGTCTTTGGAGAACTGTCCATTTAGCTCTTCTGCCCACTTTTTGATTGGGTTGTCTTTTTGATATTAAGCTCTGTGAGCTGTCTAATCTCATAGCTCTTGCTGACCTTAAGGCTTTGTACAAACATCAGTGACCACTAAGTGGTCGGAATTGTAAAGTCCCTGAGTGTTGAAGACATGCATAAAAAGGTACAAAACTCCTCAGCAAAAAGAGATTGACTTACTGGTTTGAGAAATCTAAGGAAATCTCTGTCTAGTTATTGGACTTTCCTGGTTGCTCAGATGGTAAAGGATCTGCCTGAAATGTCAGAGACCTGGGTTCAATCCCTGGGTGAGAAAGATTCCCCTGGAGAGGGGAATGGCAACCCATTCTAGTCTTCTTGCCTAGAAAATTCCATGGACAGAGGAGCCTACCTAGTTATTACCTGACCACTAAGCTAACAAAATCACTGCAGATGGTGATTGCAGCTATGAAATTAAAAGACACTTACTCCTTGGAGGGAAAGTTATTAAAAGGCCTCTTGATGAAAGTGAAACAGGAGAGTGAAAATGTTGGCTTAAAGCTCAACATTCACAAACCTGAGATCATGGTATCTCCCATCACTTCATGGGAAATAGATGGGGAAACAGTGGAAACAGTGTCAGACTTTATTTTTTGGGGCTCCAAAATCAATGCAGATGGTGATTGCAGCCATGACATTAAAAGACACTTACTCCTTGGAAGAAAAGTTATGAGCAACCTAGATAGCATATTCAAAAGTAGAGACATTACTTTGCCGACTAAGGTCCGTCTAGTCAAGGCTATGGTTTTTCCTGTGGTCATGTATGGATGTGAGAGTTAGACTGTGAAGAAAGCTGAGCACTGAAGAATTGATGCTTTTGAACTGTGGTGTTGGAGAAGACTCTTGAGAGTCCCTTGGACTGCAAGGAGATCCAACTGGTCCATTCTGAAGGAGATCAACCCTGGGATATCTTTGGAAGGAATGATGCTAAGCTGAAACTCCAGTACTTTGGCCACCTCATGTGAAGAGTTGACTCATTGGAAAAGACTCTGATGCTGGGAGGGATTGGGGGCAGGAGGAGAAGGGGACGACAGAGGATGAGATGGCTGGATGGCATCACTGACTCGATGGACGTGAGTCTGAATGAACTCCGGGAGTTGGTGATGGACAGGGAGGCCTGGCATGCTGCAATTCATGGGGTTGCAGAGTAGGACACGACTGAGCAAATGAACTGAACTGAACTGATAATTACATAATTTGCAACGGTGATGCAATTTTCATATTTTTTCACTGCTGCTGCTGCTGTCACGTCAGTCGTGTCCGACTCTGTGTGACCCCATAGATGGCAGCCCACCAGGCTCCCCCATCCCTGGGATTCTCCAGGCAAGAATACTGGAGTGGGTTGCCATTTCCTTCTCCAATGCATGAAAGAGAAAAGTGAAAGTGAAGTCGCTCAGTCTGTCCGACTGTTAGCGACCCCATGGACTGCAGCCCACCAGGCTACTCCGTCCATTGGATTTTCCAGGCAAGAGTACTGGGGTGGGGTGCCATTGCTTCCCCGGCTAGGTGTTTGTAGATACAATGAAAAGTGTGCTTCCTAGTGCTGGGAATCAGTGCTTTCTTCTAGTCTCAAATGGTGATGGCAAAAGTCATTGGCTCCACTGCCTTACAGCAGCCACTTGTGCCGTGATCTAACTATGAACTGTTAAGTACATGAAGCTATAAGGGAAGGTTACCATTTGTCATGGTCAGTGGGAATCATGGGACATTACAGGTTGTGTCTAAGAAATATAGGGTGGAAATTGGGGCTAACCAGCCATACTATAGTCTATAGACAGAGTAATCCACATGTGGTTCCTATTTGGAGTTCTCATTTTTTACAAAGTAATTTTTTTTGAAGTTTTTGTGATTCACCTTTTCTTTAGCTTTGAGTTCCAAAAAAATAAAAGTGCATATTAAACGCAAAGAGTAAGTACTCAATATTGATCTTGCAAGAAAATTGATGATAAAAACAAATATCCCTTGCTATTACCCACTTCCTCTTTGGGGTGGCAGTGGTACCATTGATCAGGTGAAGATCAGAAATCACCAATCTGCTGAAGAAGCATCAGCAATGACGTGAAAGTTAATCATCATTTGAGAGTGTTTCAGAGGATGATAGTTTACTACTAACACGTTTCGTTGCAAAAAAATGTTTTCATGTTACTCTGTAAAACATGATTGGAGAGTGAAATCACTATTCTAATTTAATTTTGCTCATTTTCAAATTCAAAGTGTTTGTGAATGCAGGGAAAATAAAAGGACAATTTATACTGTGTGGTTCCAATAGCAGAAGATCTTTGCAGTTAAAAGAGTTGAATTTTACCTCAGTATTATCAGATGCTCCAAATAGAAAAGAGCTTATTTCAATAATAGTACCATTTTTAAGAAACCAAATTTATGGAGCTTGCCTTGGCAAGCCTTTGTGAATATCACATTTTCAGAGACAGTGTATCTGCCTTTATTGTAAATGTTACTGTAAATTCACTTTGGAATTTCAAAACTGAAGAAAAAAAATTTTCTGTTGTAATTAACATTTACATGTAAGTGTATTTACATCTAAATAAATTTAAAATACAAATGCAATTTATTTTGTGGTGAAATACAAATATGGTGATAATAAAAAATACTGGTAGAGCCCAGCATGATGTTAAAAATAATATTCCTACTCAAATAAGAAAGATAGGGAGCAGAAATGTGCTTGACTTTAGTGGTAGTACATAGATAGTTTATAGTTACATCTATAAAAACAAAGTATTCTACCAATTCAAATAGAAGTTATACTTCCCCAAATTTAAAAATAGCATTACATATATATATATATATATATATATATATAAAGTATTTGGTTTATAACGTTTTTCTGCAAATACTGGTATGGTGTCAATACAACAAAAAACATCAACATTATCTTTTAGACATGTTTGCTGCCCGTGGTCAGTCTGAGGTTCAAAATGATGGCATCTTTGAAGGACTGGTAAATTAACCCAGGTTATCTTTTTTTTTTACCTTCCTGGATGTCTTCTAAATTTGGGGTACATCTTGTTCAAAATCAATAAAAGGAGGAGGCAGTCCTGAGATGGAGGAGGAATAGGTTGGGAGACCACTTTCTTCTCCACAAATTAATCAAAAGAACATTTGAACGCTGAGTCAATTCCACAAAACAACTTCTGAATGCCATCAGAGGACAACAGACACCCAGAAAAGCAGTCCATTGCCTTCAAAAGGAGGTAGGAAAAAATATAAAAGACAAAAAGAGAGACAAAAGAGGTAGGGACAGAGCTCCGTCCCCAGGAAGGGAGTCTTAAAAAAGAGAGAAGTTTCCAAAAGCCAGGAAACACTCACTGCTGATTTTGTGGCGAGGCTTGGAACCACAGAGGGCAACATAACCGAGAGGAAAAATAAATAATTAAAACCCACAGATTATGTGCCCAATAGTAACTTCCCCAGTGGAGAAGCAGTGCAGAAGCCTGCATCTGCCACTAGCAAGTGGGGGCTGGGCAGGGAGATGCGGGCTGCATTGCTTAAAGACTGGCCTGAATACCCTGAGAGCAATCTGAGGGAACTAACTTGGGCTAGCAAACCAGACTGTGGGATAGCTACCACACAAAAAGCCCTAACCTAAGACACCGCCAGACCCGCTCATAGAACAAAGAGCTACACGAAAAGTCCTAACCTAAGACACCATCAAGCCAGCTCACAGAACAAAGGACTGAGCAGAGCTAGCCAGCTGCAGACCATCCCCCTTTGGTGACAGGCAGCCAGAGCCAGAAGGGGGAAATTGCGGCCCCAGACAGGCATTATTTACCAAACTGCAAGTAGGCTTCATTGCTAACTAAGACTTCTTGGGATTCTGGACGGTCAACATCAGCCTGAGAAGGCGTGCCAATTATACATGCAGAAAACCAAGAGGTTGGGATGGGGGAGGTGATAAATCTCAGCGACCACGCTCGCCAAACACCTGGTCACCTGAGCTGCTAGGACCTGGGAAGGGCACAAAATGCAGGCCCAACTGAGTCTGTGCCTCTGAGGACTACCCGAATACCTGAATCAGAGTGGCTTAGACCTGGGAAGTGCATACAACCCGGGGCCGGCCACAGGCAGTTACCAGCAGAGCAACCTAGAACCTAAGCAGTGTAGACAGGGAAAGCACACACGCTGTGAGCAGGGGCAAACCCAATGTGGCCAAGACACTGTGAGCACACGCCAGTGTTATTTGTTTGCAGAGTGCCTCCCTTCTCACTGCACGACTGAACAAGTGAGCCTAAAAAAAGTGTCTACTACCACCGCCTTGTGTCAGGGCAGAAATTAGACACTGAAGAGACCAGCAAACAGAAGAAGCTAAAACAGAGGGAACCTCCTTGGAAGTGACAGGTGCAATAGATTAAAACCCTGTAGTTAGTACTGACTACATAGGAAGGGGCTTCTGCTGCTAAGTCTCTTTAGTCGTGTCCGCCTCTGTGGGACCCCATAGAGGGCAGCCCACCAGGCTCCCCGTTCCTGGGATTCTCCAGGAAAGAACAATGGAGTGGGATGCCATTTCCTTCTCCAATGCATGAAAGTGAAAAGTGAAATTGAAGTCACTCAGTCGTGTCTGACTCTTAGCGACCCCGTGGACTGCAGCCTACCAGGCTCCTTCATCCATGGGATTTGCCAGGCAAGAGTACTGGAGTGGGTTGCCATTGCCTTCTCCAATTAGACAATGAATAGTCCAGCAAAGAGAAGAAGCTAAAACAGAGGGAACCTCCTTGGAAGTGACAGGTACAATAGATTAAAACTCTGTAGTTAGTACTGATTACATAGGAAGGGGCCTATAGATCTTGAGAAATACAAGCTGGATCAAGGAACTATCCAAAAAAGAACTGACCCCACACTGCCCACAACAACACCAATGAAAGTCCTAGATATATTTTTACAATTTTTACTATTATTCTTTTTTTTTCTTTTATAAATGTATTTAATAATATATAACTCAGTGTTCAAAAATTAATTTTAATATAAAAGTTTAACATTCATTGTTTATGATTTCTTTATGTTTTATTTTTTTAATTGTTAAGTCCTCTATTACTCCTTCAATTTCCATTTTTATAACCTACTATTACTTTGCAAAAAAAAAGAGACCCTATTTCTTAAAGCAAACTATATATATATATACATATATAATAATTTTGTGACATTTTTTCTTTAATATTGTATTTTTGAAAATCCAACCTCTATTCTAGATTTTTAATCTTTGCTTTTTGATATTTGTTATCAATTTTGTACTTTTAAGAACCCAATCTTCAGTACCCTTTTTGACTTGGAAGGAAGATTACTGGCTTGACTGCTCTCTCCCCCTTTGGACTCTCCTTTTTCTCTACCAGGTTGCCTCTATCTCTTCCCTCCCCCTTCTCTTCTCTACCCAACTCTGTGAATCTCTTTGTGCATTCCAGATGGTGGAGAATACTTAGGGAACTGATTACTGGCTGGATCTGTCTCGCTCCTTTTGATTCCCCCCTTTATCTTTCTGGTCACCTCTGTCTCCTTCTTCCCTCTTTTCCCTGTATAACCCCATGAACACCTCTGAGCATTCCAGACTGTGGAGCACACATAAGGAAGTGATTGCTGGCTAGCTTGCTCTCTCCTCTTTTGATTCCACTTCATCTCATTCAGGTCACTTCTGTCTCCCTCCTCCCTCTTCTCTTCTCCATGTAACTTTGTGAACCTCTCTGGGTGTCCCTCACTGTGGAGAAACTTTTCATCCTTAACCTACATGTTTTTATAAATGGTGCTGTATAGATGGAGAAATCTTGAGGATACTGTAAAAATAAGTCTGAAAACCAGAAGCAGGAGGCTTAAGTCCAAATCCTGAGAACACCAGAGAACTCCTGACTGCAGAGAACAAAAATTGACAGGAGCTCATGAAACGCCTCAATACCTACACTGAAACTAAACACCACTCAAGAGCCAACAAGTTCTAGAGCAAGACATACCTTGCAAATTCTCCAGCAGCACAGGAACACACCCCTGAGCTTCAATATACAGGCTGCCCAAAGTCACTTTAAACCCATTGACATCTCACAATTCATTACTGGACACTTCATTGCACTCCAGAGAGAAGAAATCCAGCCCCACACACCAGAACACCAATACAAGCTTCCCTAACCAGGAAACCTTGACAAGCCACCCGTAGAAACCCACCCACAGTGAGGAAACTCCACAATAAAGAGAACTCCACAAACTGCTAGAATAGGGAAAGGCCACCCCAAACCCAGCAATATAAACAAGATGAAGAGACAGAGGAATACCCAGCAGGTAAAGGAACAGGATAAGTGCCCACCAAACCAAACAAAAGAGGACGATATAGGGAATCAACCTGATAAAAAATTCTGAATAATGATAGTGAAAATGATCCAAAATCTTGAAAACAAAATGGAATCACAGATAAATAGCCTGGAGACAAGGATTGAGAAGATGCAAGAAAGGTTTAACAAGGACCTAAAAGAAATAAAAAAGAGTCAATATAAAATGAATAATGCAATGAATGAGATTAAAAAATCTCTGGAGGGAACAAATAGTAGAATAATGGAGGCAGAAGACAGGATTAGTGAGGTAGAAGATAGAATGGTAGAAATAAATGAATCAGAGAGGAAAAAAGAAAAATGAATGAAAAGAAATGAGGACAATCTCAGAGACCTCCAGGGCAATGTTAAATGCCCCAACATTCAAATCATAGGATTCCCAGAAGAAGAGAACACAAAGAAAGACCATGAGAAAATACTTGGGGAGATAATAGTTGAAAACTTCCTTAAAATGGGGAAGGAAATAATCACCCAAGTCCAAGAAACCCAGAGAGTCCCAAACAGGATAAACCCAAGGCAAAGCACCCCAAGACACATATTAATCAAAATTTAAAAGATCAAACACAAAGAACAAATATTAAAAGCAGCAAGGAAAAAACAACAAATAACACACAAGGGGATTCCCATAAGGATAACAGCTGATCTTTCAATAGAAACTCTTCAGGCCAGGAGGGAATGGCAGGACATACTTAAAGTGTTGAAAGAAAATAACCTACAGCCCAGATTACTGTACCCAGCAAGGATCTCATTCAAATATGAAGGAGAAATCAAAAGCTTTACAGACAAGCAAAAGCTGAGAGAATTCAGCACCACCAAACCAGCTCTCCAACAAATGCTAAAGGATATTCTCTAGACAGGAAACACAAAAAGGGTGTATAAACCCGAACCCAAAACAATAAAGTAAATGGCAACGGGATCATACTTATCAATAATTACCTTAAACGTAAATGGGTTGAATGCCCCAACCAAAAGGCAAAGACTGGCTGAATGGATACAAAAACAAGACCCCTATATATGCTGCCTACAAGAAACCCACCTCAAAACAAGGGACACATACAGACTGAAAGTGAAGGGCTGGAAAAAGATATATCATGCAAATAGAGACCAAAAGAAAGCAGGAGTGGCAATACTCATAGCTGATAAAATAGACTTTAAAACAAAGGCTGTGAAAAGAGACAAAGAAGGCCACTACATAATGATCAAAGGATCAATCCAAGAAGAAGATACAACAATTATAAATATATATGCACCCAACGTAGGAGCACCACAGTATGTAAGACAAATATTAACAAGTATGAAAGGGGAAATTAACAATAACACAATAATAGTGTGAGTCTTTAATATTCCATTCACACCTATGGATAGATCAACTAAACAGAAAATTAACAAGGAAACATAAACTTTAAATGATACAATAGACCAGATAGACTTAATTGATATCTATAGGACATTTCACCACAAAACAGTGATTTTCACCTTTTTCTCAAGCACACACCGAACCTTCTCCAGGATAGATCACATCCTGGGTCATAAATCTAGCCTTGGTAAATTAAAAAAAAAAATTGAAATCATTCCAAGCATATTTTCTGACCACAATGCAATAAGATTAGATCTCAATTATAGGAGAAAAACTAATAAAAATTCCAACATATGGAGGCTGAACAACATGCTGCTGAATAAACAACAAATCACAGAAAAAAATCAAAAAAGAAATCAAAATATGCATAGAAATGAATGAAAATGAAAACCCAACAACCAAAACCTGTGGGACACTGTAAAAGCATAGCAATACAGGCATACCTCAAGAAACAAGAAAAAAGTCAAATAAATAACCTAACTCTACACCTAAAGCAACTTGAAAAGGAGGAAATTATGAACCCCAGGGTTAGTAGAAGGAAATTAATCTTAAAAATTAAGGCAGAAATAAATGCAAAAGAAACAAAAGAGACCATAGCAAAAATCAACAAAGCCAAAAGCTGGTTCTTTGAGAGGATAAATAAAATTGACAAACCATTAGCCAGATGCATCAAGAAACAAAGGGAGAAAAACCAAATCAATAAAATTAGAAATGAAATTGGAGAGATCACAACAGACAACACAGAAATACAAAAGATCATAAGAGACTACTCTCAGCGATTATATGCCAATAAAATGGACAACTTGGGAGAAATGGACAAATTCTTAGAAAAGTACAACTTGCCAAAACTGAGCCAGGAAGAAATAGAAAATCTTAACTGACCCATCACAAGCATGGAAATTGAAACTGTAATCAGAGCGCTTCCAGCAAACGAAAGCCCAGGTCCAGACGGCTTCACAGCTGAATTCTACCAAAAATTGAGAAGAGCTAACACCTATCCTACTCAAACTCTTCCAGAAAATTGCAGAGGATGGTAAACTTCCAAACTCATTCTATGAGGCCACCATCACCCTAATACCAAAATCTGACAAAGACGCTACAAAACAGGCCAATATCACTGATGAACATAGATGCAAAAATCCTTAATAAAATTCTAGCAATCAGAATCCAACAACACACTAAAAAGATCATATATCATGACGAAGTATGCTTTATCCCAGGGATGCAAGGATTTTTCAATATCTGCAAATCAATCAATATAATACACCACATTAACAAACTGAAAAATAAAATCCATATGATTATCTCAATAGATGCAGTGAAAGCCTTTGACAAAATTCAATATCCATTTATGATAAATACTCTCCAGAAAGCAGAAATATAAGGAACATGCTTAGTCGCGTCAGTCATGTCCAACTCTGTGCAACCCCATAAACGGCAGCCCACCAGCCTCCTCTGTCCCAGGGATTCTCCAGGCAATACTGGAATGGGTTGCTATTTCCTTCTCCAATGCATGAAAGTGAAAAGTGAAAGTGAAGTCACTCAGTCATGGCCAACTTTTTGCAACCCCATGGACTGTAGCCTACCAGCCTCCTCCGTCCATGGGATTTCCCAGGCAAGAGTACTGGAGTGGGGTGCATTGCCTTCTCCAATACCTCAATGTAATAAAAGCTATATATGACAAACCCACAGCAAACTTTATCCTCAATGGTGAAAAATTGAAAGCATTTCCCCTAAAGTCAGGAACAAGACAAGGGTGCCTACTCTCACCACCACTATTCAGCATAGTTTTGGAAGTTTTGGCCACAGCCATCAGAGCAGAAAAAGAAATAAAAGGAATCCAATTTGGAAAAGAAGAAATAAAACTCTCACTGTTTGCAGATGACATGATCCTCTACATAGAAAACCCTAAAGACTCCACCAGAAAATTACTAGAGCTAATCAATGAATATAGTAAAATTCATGGATTTTACTATAAAAAATATAAAATCAACAGGATTTAAAATCAACACGCAGAAATCCCTTGCATTCCTATACACTAATAATGAGAAAATAGAAAGAGAAATTAAGGAAACAACTCCATTCACCATTGCAATGAAAAGAGTAAAATACTTAGGAATGTATCTACCTAAAGAAACTAGTCCTATATATAGAAAACTATAAAATACTGGTGAAAGAAATCAAAGAGGACACTAATAGATGGAGAAATATACCATGTTCATGGATCAGAAGAGTCAATATAGTGAAAATGAGTATACTACCCAAAGTAATCTATAGATTCAATGCAATCCCTATCAAGTCACCAATGGTATTTTTCACAGAGCTAGAACAAATAATTTCACAATTTGTATGGAAATACAAAAAACCTCGAATAGGCAAAGCAATCTTGAGAAAGAAGAATGGAACTGCAGGAATCAACCTGCTTGACTTCAGGGTCTACTATGAAGCCACAGTCATCAAGACAGTATGGTACTGGCACAAAGTCAGAAATATAGATCAATGAAACAAAATAGAAAGCTCAGAGATAAATCCACACACCTATGGCTACCTCATTTTTGACAAAGGAGGCAAGAATATACAATGGAGAAAAGATAATCTCTTTAACAAATGGTTCTGGGAAAACTGGTCAACCACTTGTAAAAGAATGAAACTAGATCACTTCCTAACACCATACACAAAAATAAACTCAAAATGGATTAAAGATCTAAACGTAAGACCAGAAACTATAAAACTCCTAGAGGAGAACATAGGCAAAATATTCTCCAACATAAATCACGGCAGGATCCTCTAAGACCCACCTCCCAGAATACTGGAAATAAAAGCAAAAATAAACAAATGGAACTTAGTCAAAATTAAAGCTTCTGCACAACAAAGGAAACTATAAGCAAGGTGAAAAGACAGCAAATTTCAGAATGGGAGAAAATTATAACAAATGAAGCAACTGACAAAGAATTAATCTCAAAAATATACAAGCAACTCCTGGAGCTCAATTCCAGAAAAATAAATGACCCAGTCAAAAAATGGGCCAAAGATCTAAACAGACATTTCTCCAAAGAAGACATACAGATGGCTAACAAACACATGAAAAGATGCTCAACATCACTCATTATCAGATAAATGCAAATCAAGACCACAATGAGGTACCATTTTACGCCAGTCAGAATGGCTGTTATCCAAAAGTCTACAAGCAATAAATGCTGGAGAGGGTGTGAAGAAAAGGGAACCTTCTTACACTGCTGGTGGGAATGCAAACTAGTACAGCCCCTATGGAGAACAGTGTGGAGATTTCTTAAAAACTGGAAATAGAACTGCCTTATGACCCAGCAATCCCACTCTGGGCATACACACTGAGGAAACCAGAATTGAAATAGATATGTGTACCTCAATGTTCATTGCATCACTGTTTATAATAGCCAGGACATGGAAACAACCTAGATGTCCATCAGCAGATTAATGGATAAGAAAGCTCTGGTACATATACACAATGGAGTATTGCTCAGCCATTAAAAAGAACACATTGAAATCGGTTCTAATGAGGTGGATGAAACTGGAGCCTATTATACAGAGTGAAATAAGCCAGAAAGAAAAACACCAATACAGTATACTAATGCATATATATGGAATTTAGAAAGATGGCAACAATAACCCTGTATGCGAGACAGCAAAAGAGACACAGATGTATAGAACAGTCTTTTGGATCTGTGGGAGAGGGCAAGGGTGGGATGATTTGGGAGAATGGCATTGAAACATGTATAATATCATATATGAAATGAATTTCCAGTCCAGGTTCGATGTCTGATACAGGATGCTTGGGGCTGGTGCACTGGGATGACCCAGAGGGATGGTATGGGGAGGAAGGTGGGAGGGGGTTCAGGATGGGGAACACATGTGCACCTGTGGTGGATTCATGTTGATGTATGGCAAAGCCAATGCAATATTGTAAAGCAATTAGCCTCCAATTAAAATAAATAAATATTTAAAAAATCAATAAAAGTATTTCTATTTGCAACCAGGATGTGGAGGCTCTGTAATATGGCAACCTGGCTAGGCCACATTCCTTTGTCACAGAATTTCCTTCCCTGAAAGTTTTTGCTCAGTTGGAATAGGAGTTTTGGTGGTTGGAAGACCAGCAGCAGCAAGGGAGGTGTTTCCACCTGCGAGAAGTGGAGGCACGTGCTCTTGTAGTTCACAGGCCTTTTCACTCATCCATCTGCTGGTTACCTTGAGGATTGAGGGCAGCGGGAGAGGTGGGGCCTGAGGCTGCCCCAGCTTCCCCTGGATCCTGCTCCTTTCACTGCTAGCTCCTGGGGTGAGAGTAGATCTTCCCAAAGAGCGCCTTTTCCTTCCAAACACTCACTGTATGAAGCTTGGAGGTAAGGGGAACTCCAACCACATTGTCTGCCTTTGTGGGTTCCTGCAAGAACTCATGGGCTGCCGCTTCCGTTTGTTGGTTTTTTTCTTTTTCTTATCTTCTTCGTTTTACCTCCATCTTCTTTTCCTGCCGTCCTGGTAAATATCATGTTCCTAAATCAGACAGGAAGAGCTTAGTCTACTCCCGCATTTCCCTAGTGTTAAATCCCTGTAACAAGTCATTTTAATGCTTCGGTGTATGTGTATTATGTAGCTGAGAAATCGCAAAACATTGCCCTTATTAATAAATTGGAAATAATAATTGAAGAACCTGATGCTGGGGAAAAGTCTGTGTGGTTGGAACTGAAAGAAATAGAGTGTGGTTGGTTGGTGGCAATGGGGGAGATGGTCAGAAAATTTTGGAAAAATGGCTAGGAGCTGGATGTTGGAGTTTTGATTCATTCTCAGTGCACTGCCAGGCTCTTGTATGTTTCAGCAGGAAAGTCATATGATTTGGTTTACATTCAAGAAGATTCTTCTGAGAAGTGATTGAAGGGGTACAAAATGGAAATGAAGAGACAAATTAGGAGGCTCTTGGTATAGACCATGCAGGAAATGATGAAATCTTGGTCCAAGGGAGATGACAAAGGAGACAGATCCAAAGATGGATTTCATATATATATATATATATATATATTCATTTTATAATTGACAAGATTTGCTAATAACAGGTTCAGTGTGGGGTGGGTAGGTGGAGTTCTTAGGTAAGAGAAAGGAGAACCTTAGAGGATAATCCTTAACTTTTAGAGTTTTGAGTATTCGGGTAGACACAGATGATGGTTATTACTGAGAAGTAGCAGGTGTGTGTTTGTATGTGTGGTATGTTTATGAGCAGACATGTTTGGAAGAGTTCAGTTTATGCATGTGCAGTAGGCTGGTCTGTCTTTAACTCTCTGCTGCCCTCCCTGCTCCTTTGGAAACCAGAAAGCTCAGAAAAAATACTTGAGGTTCAATAGAATCAATCTTTTTAGTCCTTAATCTCTTCATACCTCAACTCCTCTTCCACTAGTTTTGGATTTTTATTCATCTGTTTCCTTGGTGATGATGATGCTTATATTTTATTTGTATTTTATTGTATGTGTATTTGCAAGATATTTTGAATTCTTCATGAAAGTAAACACCTGTGGTTTTCAACATGGGGCAGCTCCCATCTCCCCCCACAATTGGAAATATATGGAGACAGTTGTGGTTGTCATAATTGGTGGGCAGGATGCTACAGGCTTCTAGTGGGTAGGGATCATATGAGCTGTTGGACATCCTGCAGCACACAGGACTGCATCCCCACAACCAAAAATTTCCTGGTGTAAAATGTCAATAGTGCTGGATTGAATAATCCTCATGTCAAATATAAATAATTTAATGCATGTGCTGTGTGTGCTCACTTGCTAAGTTGCGTCTGACTCTTTTGCAACCCCATGAGCTATAGCCCGCCAGGCTCCTCTGTCCATGGGATTTTCAAGGCAAGAATACTGCAGTGGTATTTCCTTCTCCAGGGGATCGTCCCAACCCAGGAATCGAACCCACATCTCCTGTATTGTCAGGCAGGTTCTTTACTGCTGAGCCACCTGGGAAGCAACCCCACACACACACACACACAACCACCACCACCAAATAATTTAATAGATAAATATAAATTTTAAAATTTATGAACACTTGGTGATGAAATGTAGAGCTTCACTTGAAGGAAGAAGTTATGCCATATTGATCTTTCTTTTTCCTTTCCTCTCCCTCTCTCCTTCCTTTCTTTTTTCCTTTTAATCAGCTATATTAATTGGACTTGAGATAAAAATAGGTCCCTTTATCCAATCCAGTATAGTCACCAATAAACCTGGTACCTAGGCAAGCATGCTACAGTTCTAGAAGTATGCTATAAAGGAAACAGCTTCCTGGCTCTGAATAGAATTTGAGCTGGAAAGTGAGGTTTTCACCTGGTTAGAAAGATGGATTGAAAATAACTGATTCATGGACCTTTCAAATGTAAACTTGTTAGTTTTCTATGCTTCCAGGTTTAGTTTGAATAATTACTTGCAGGCTTCAAGAATACAATCCCAAATGATTTCCATGGCTGAAAGATGCAGTGGAACTTGGTATGTCTTGTGTACTGTGGCATGCCTTTTAGATGTTTGGGGCTTTTTTTTTTTTTAATCTACAAAGAAAATGGGTAAGAACCTTTTGATGCCTACTATGTCAGAATATAGAGGTGGGAGGATAAGGAAATGATCCACGAACAGGACAATCTAGTGAAAAAAGGGATCTCAGAGTCAGAGGCAACCATGAGAACCTGAAGCCCCTGAGGGGGAAATGTAGAAGGCTTCCAGGGGTCATTGAATTCTCAGAGTGTGTATCCAGAAGGTTAGGGCAGCCTCTGGGTCCACACTTTGTAATAAAACTGTGCTATCCTGTATCAGGTGTGATTACCACACAGTGTAACACTTTTCAAGACAGAAGTGGCTGCCTGAGTGAGGTGACATTAGTTCAGTTCAGTCGCTCAGTCGTGTCTGACTCTTGGTGACCCGTCAGGCCTCCCTGTCCATCACCAGCTCCCAGATTTCACTCAGATTCATGTCCATCATGTCAGTGATGCCATCCAGCCATCTCATCCTCTGTCGTCCCCTTCTTCCCCCAACCCCAGTCCCTCCCAGCATCAGAGTCTTTTCCAATGAGTCAACTCTTCACATGAGGTGGCCAAAAAGTATTGGAGTTTCAGCTTTAACATCATTCCTTCCAAAGAAATCCCAGCGTTGATCTCCTTCAGAATGGACTGGTTGGATCCCTTGCAGTCCAAGGGACTCTCAAGAGTCTTCTCCAACACCACAGTTCAAAAGCATCAATTTTTCGGCTCTCAGCCTTCTTCACAGTCCAACTCTCACATCCATACATGACTACTGGAAAAACCGTAGCCTTGACTAGACGGACCTTAGTAGGCAAAGTAGTGTCTCTCCTTTTGAATATACTATCTAGGTTGGTCATAACTTTTCTTCCAAAGAGTAAGCGTCTTTTAATTTCATGGCTGGAATAACCATCTGCAGTGATTTTGGAGCCCCCCAAAATAAAGTCTGACACTGTTTCCACTGTTTTCCCATCTATTTCCCATGAAGTGATGGGACCGGATGCCATGATCTTTGTTTTCTGAATGTTGCGCTTTAAGGCAACTTTTTCACTCTCCTCGTTCACTTCCTTCAAGAGGCTTTTTAGTTCTTCCTCACTTTCTGCCATAAGTGTGGTGTCATCTGCATATCTGAGGTTATTGATATTTCTCAACCAAGATAGCATATTCAAAAGCAGAGACATTACTTTGCTGACTAAGGTCCGTCTAGTCAAGGCTATGGTTTTTCCAGTAGCCGTGTATAGATGTGAGAATTGGACTGTGAAGAAGGCTGAGTGCTGAAGAATTGATGCTTTTGAACTGTGGTTTGGAGAAGACTCTTGAGAGTCCCTTGGACTGCAAGGAGATCCAACCAGTCCATTCTGAAGGAGATCAGCCCTGGGATTTCTTTGTAAGGAATGAGGTTAAAGCTGAAACTCCAATACTTTTTGGTCACCTCATGTAAAGAGTTGACTCATTGGAAAAGACTTTGATGCTGGGAGGGACTGGGGTTGGAAGAAGAAGGGGACGACAGAGGATGAGATGGCTGGATGGCATCACTGATGTGATGGACGTGAATCTGAGTGAACTCTGGGAGTTGGTGATGAACAGAGAGGCCTGACATGCTGCGATTCAGGGGGTCACCAAGAGTCGGACATGACTGAGCAACTGAACTGATGTCACCTCACTCAGCAGCCACTTCTGTCTTGAAGTGAAAAGTGTTACACTGTGTGGTAATCACACCTGATACAGGATAGCACAGTTTTATTCCAAAGTGTGGACCCAGAGGCCTCCCTAACCTTCCAGATACACACTCTGAGAATTCAATTACCCCTGGAAGCCTTCCACATTTCCCCTTCAGGGGCTTCAGGTTCTCATGGTCACCTCTGACTCTGAGATCCCTTTTTTCACTAGATTGTGCTGTTCATGGATCATTTCCTTACCCTCCCACCTCTATATTTTGTCTATGCCTGGGTGTACCTCAGACCCTTTCTTTGCAGTGCTTGACATGCCCCCCTCTACCCCTACACACATAGACATGCATACACACACATGCACATAAATTACAAACAATATACAGTGTGTTGCTGAGTGTACAACTCTACACAAAGTGTAAGAGAAGGGAAGTGATGTGGCAGCAGTATGGCTGAGTTTTTGAGATTAAGTGCCCTAGGTGATTGTCATCTACAGCCAAGACAGAGAACCACAGCTTAAAAGTAATTCCAGTATTGCCTCTTAAGGTGTATTTTTTTTTTCCACTTTGGTACATACACTGTAGGCAGCTTTAATCAAATTTCATTATATAAACTTCATGAGAGCTGGATTTCTATTTCTTGTTCATTTCTTCCCAGCACCTAAAAACAGGCCCTGGTACATGGTACATATGAAATGAGAATTGTTGAATATATGCATGAATGAATCAGTCAATTGATATAGCCAAAGCCACAGACTCCAAAGTATTTTCAACCTGATAGTATATATCCTGGGAAGTTACTTTTGCTTCACATTTACTACCTTGAGTTTTAATACCCCTAATAAGTCATGCATCATAGAAGAAATTCTTTCTAAAGTCTAAGACTGTGAGGAAGGGTCTTTGAAGTTCCTAAAATTGTATGCAAATTTTCTCATCTGCCTTGATTTTTCTCTCATGCAGTAAGTTCCATAACTTTCCATATAGTCTGAAAGTGGTCCAATGACCCAGAAAGGTTAAGAATCACGAAGTGAGAGAATGTGTAGTTCTTTCATTGACAGGCATTTTGTTCTTAAAGAAGGTTTCAGTGGGGTTCCTTTATAACATCAACCTGCCTTGCACATTTAAAATAGAGTTTAGCAGGTGAAGATCCATCCATACATTTCACACACCGTTTCAGTAATTCATTTATTCGATAGTATGATACTCACTTGTGGTGCCTACAAAGTGGAAGGTAAAACTTGTAAGTAAAGGAAGCATTGCAGTGGCCTGAGTTTCTGGTGCTTTCATACCTGCTTCCCTGGACTCCAGGCCAATTTGGCCAATTACAGGAGCAAGGGTTTAAAAGGCATCTGACTCCCCATAGGTGTGATTGATTCTGCAAATGTGCCAATTCCCCTGCTCCCTCTAATTATCTGATTGAAATGCCAGTTGCTCAGACATGCTAAGCAAATAGTCCATTGTTTGCCCGAAGCTGTAGCAGGTAGGAATTTTATTCCTTACAGCTTTAGTGGATAGTCAGATTTCTGCTCTGTATGGAAACGGTTAAAAATCACTTTAGAAACTGGAAAAAAGAAACCGTGAACATATTTATATAGAGACATAATTAACATTCTTGGTTAAATTTTGAATGATACTGATTTTTGTAAAACAGTGAGAGTCATAATACTATCCTAAATTTTTACATAAGCTGAAGTTATACAGGAAAATTTTGAGCCTGTCTGTATTTCATTTCAGGTGGAATTTGAGATATATAAGAATATTAGTGAGAACTTAGGGTTTTTTTAAGATAAATTTTGTCCCCCTAGACACACATATGACTGTTGTAGATTTTAGAAATGTCGCAGACTATCGGGTTCTCTTCACTGTGAATTGAAGACTGATAAGCACACTCCAACTTTTAAATAGGGCCCTGGAGTGTCTGATTTTCATAGAAGTTTTGCATCCCTTGCAATTTATAGTAATATTCCATGACTGTGGCAGTCTTTACAGATTTCTTAACCATTAGGTCTTGAGTATAATCTCATGTCAAACAGAATCATCTTTTATCATCCACTGCCACTGTTTTGTGTGAAAAACAGTTTTTTATTTAAGGGGTAATGATATATTTAATTCTAGCAAAAGCTGTTACTCTTCAAGTTTTCAGAGTGGGATTCAGAGCTTAAAATTCTACAGTCAGAACGTATTTTCTAAAATTTTATTAAAATATAGTCAACTTACAATGTTGTGTTAATTTCTCCTGTACAGCAAAGTGATTCAGTTATACATGTGTATACATTTTTAATGTTCTTTCCACTATAGTTTATCACAGAATGTTGAATATAGTTCCTATGCTATGCAGTAGGACCTTGTTGTATATCCATTCTATTAGTTTGCATCTGCTAATCCCAAACTCCTGATCCATTCCTCCCCCTTGGCAACCACAGGTCTGTTTTCTGTGTCTGTTACTGCTTTGTATATAAGTTCAATTGCATTATTTTTTCAGATTCCATATATAAGTGGTATTGTATGGCATTTTGTCCTCTGTGTGACTTATTTCACTTAGGATGATAATTTCTAGATTCATCCATATTTTTACAGATAGTATTATTTCATTATTCTTTATTACAGTCTCAACATTTTATTTTATTTTTATTTTTTGTTTTTTTTTGTTGTTGTTTGTTTTTTTTTTGTATTTGTTTATTAAGAAANATGGCATTTTGTCCTCTGTGTGACTTATTTCACTTAGGATGATAATTTCTAGATTCATCCATATTTTTACAGATAGTATTATTTCATTATTCTTTATTACAGTCTCAACATTTTATTTTATTTTTATTTTTTGTTTTTTTTTGTTGTTGTTTGTTTTTTTTTTGTATTTGTTTATTAAGAAAATGTTAATTGGGTATGGTAAGTTTGTCTCTTAGAATAATAAATATGATATTTGACATGTCAGATTAAAATGGATTACTGAAATGAAGTCATCTTAACAGCAGTACTCTTTTCCACTTAAAATAATTCTCCCTTCTGCAATCAAAAGGGATCATAATATGGAATCACATCATTTCCAACTGGTTAAAATCTTATTAGTGATCAGTCTAACCCACATGGGACACATTGCTACACTCTTTAAACCAAAACAGAGAAGAAAGGTAACAAACATTAACTGAGAATCCCCCATGTGCCAGTCCACTACCTAACATAACTGTTACCTTATAGCAATAAAGTAAAGGCTGATAACTGTCAGGGATTTGAAGGTGGAACACATGTAGAAAGCAGAAGAGGGGAAACTCAAAAGTCATATCTTTCTCATTTATCAAGATCATGCTGTAGCCCATGGAAGTGCTGCCACAGAAAGGGTTCTAATGAGAGGACCCAGCACAGTAATCATGAAAACAACTTATTTATATAAAGTATTTGGCATTTGTTACTCTGCTTTTGCACTTGCTTTTCATTAAGCACCCTTTTATGGGAGTCAGACTTGTGAGTCCCCATGATAACCTTTAAAGAGGAATAATTTAAAGATGAACAATATATACTGTCTCCCCTTAAGAGTTTATAATTGAGTGGAAAGTTGGACATGTAAAAATGTAGTATGAAAGAGCACAGTAACAGGTGACTAAGGTGGGCTTCCCTGGTGGCTCAAATGGTAAAGAATCTGCCTGCAATGAGAGAGACCTGGGTTTGATCCTTGGGTTGGGAAGATCCCCTGGAGGAGGGCATGGCAACCCACTCCAGTTTCTTGCCTGGAGAATCCACATGGACAGAGGAGCCTGGCAAGCTACAGTCCATGGGGTTGAAAAGAGTCAGACATGACTGAGTGACTTTCACTTTCAGGTGACAAAGTTATCAGTAGATTCTGAATCCAGGACTGCCTCACTTCAAAATGCTATAACAGAAGTAAAAGAAAAGTGTCCTCAAATACAAAGTGAGTGAATGAATGAATGGCATCTTGAGAGGATTCACTTATTCAGTATTTCCTGATTGCCTACCTGTAACATGTATGAAGCTAGGTGTGGGGGACTTAAATATATCCATGATTTTGAAGAAGTTACAATTGTTGTATCAGGTAAATGTGCAAAGAATCATATGTGGATGGTTAGTGAAAAGAAAAGGAGCTAAGAAGTGGGTTCTTTATGGTGACAGGGCTAGTAAAGGACACACCTGGACTTTGAACTTGCATCTAACTCAAAACCCATCAGTCAGTGAAATTACCAAGGGAAATGGAGAGATAACATTTAAATAAAGAAGACTTAGGGAGCCTGGAACCCAAAAGTAAAGGTCAAGTGATTCAAGCATCATTGAAATGCTCTGTAGCGTTCGCCCAAGTAGAGGATGAAGGCAACCAGCACAGTACCTCCCGCTCATTCCTCATATGCAAAGAGAATAAAAAGATGGGTCTCAGCCCTTGAAGGCTTTCTCACCTAGTGAGGCATAAAAGAAAACCTACAAAGACAATTGCTGTAGTAGATGGCTTTGAGTGGAACAGTAAACTGAAGTTTCCCAGTGGAAGGAAGGAAGAAAAGGAAGGAAGGAAGAAAGAAAGGAAGGTGGATCTAGGTAGAGAAATTGTGACTGAAAGGCGAGTGGCTTGGAAGTCTGTGCCTTGTTGGAAATATAGTCCATAATCCAGCCATCTTCTAGCTGCTGACTGGAATCTTCGATGCTATTCAGGCAAGATATGTACAAGAGTGTGAAGACCCGTGTAAGTTAGTTTTATAGAAGTCAGACAAAGAGGAGATGAGCAGAATTAAATTAGGCTGGAGATTAAGGGTTGAGGCTATAGTACACTAATGATGATTGGAGTTTAAAATTAGATTATGTCCTGTGGGGACGTTTAAAGAATAGGCCAGGTGTCCTAACTGAAAGTGTTATGTATAGAGGCCTATAGGCAGAAAACCAGATTCCATAATGGAGATGTTCAAATAGCTTTGCTTTTACTAGGTGGTGATTGCCTAAAACGGTCTGGGAAACCAATTCAGAGGTTCTAGTTCTTAAAAAAAAATTGGATAAGACTTTGAATGCACTCATGCAAGCATGATAACAGCTATTTATAATAAAAAGTGAGTTGGGGCCAAACTCACTTTTTAATAAATAGCACAGAGTCTTCTGATAAATCATAACATGTTCTGTGTAGACTGGAAATAGGTTTATTTTTTGATCTTTGCAGGTCAGTGAAATAGAGGTGAGATATTTCTAACCTGAAGTAAAGCCATGGGGAAGGCCAACCTGTAATGATAGCAGATTGTAATGAGATATCCATTGCGATCAGCCAAGAGAGGTTTGTGATTGGAAATCGTTAGTGGAAAGGGAGCTTTGGCTGATTGAATGCTTACAGAGTGAAGTAAGCCAGAAAGAAAAACACCAATACTATATACTAATGCATATATATGGAATTTAGAAAGATGGTAACGATAACCCTGTATGTGAGACAGCAAAAGAGACACAGATGTATAGAACAGTCTTTTGGACTCTGTGGAAGAGGGAGAGAGTGGGATGATTTGGGAGAATGGCATTGAAACGTGTATAATATCATATATGAGATGAATTGCCAGTCCAGGTTCGATGCATGATACTGGATGCTTGGGGCTGGTGCACTGGGATGACCCAGGGGGATGGCATGGGGAGGGAGGAGGGAGGGGGGTTCAGGATGGGGAAGACGTGTATGCCTGTGGTGCATTCATGTTGATGTATGGCAAAATCAATACAATATTGTAAAGCAATTAACCCCCAATTAAATAAATTTATATTTTAAAAAATGTTTANTGGATGTGGGGGGCTGGTGCACGGGGAGGACCCAGGGGGAGGGCAGGGGGGGGGGGGGGGGGGGGGGGTTCAGGATGGGGAAGACGTGTATGCCTGTGGTGCATTCATGTTGATGTATGGCAAAATCAATACAATATTGTAAAGCAATTAACCCCCAATTAAATAAATTTATATTTTAAAAAATGTTTAAAAAAAATAAAATAAGCAAGTCTGAACCACTGTTAGTAATGTGACTGTGGCCTTCCCCAGGCTGTTTGCTCTGGAGTTGTCATGAGGATGAATAATGCTGTCTGGCAATCACTATACTATTTAGGACTCTATTAGCACGTTTCTCTCTGGGGAAGATTCTTCCTAAACCGTGTGGGGAATCTTCAAAATATCTTATTTTGAAATGCGAATGCAATGGACTTTGATTCCTGTGTTGATCCCCTTAAGCGAGTCTTCTAAAGCATAAAACATGCCTTCTAAACACATTTAGACTGTGAAAGAGTCCTGGCAAGTAAAATTTAAGAAACGCTCACATCTTCAAATGCAGCTATCCATTCTCAAGCATCTGCTCTTCATCAGGAGCTCTACTCAGGTATTCACATATATATATAAAATGAGGTATTAGAAATCGCCTCATGAGAAGGGTTTAATTGTCCTATTTTACAGCTGAGGAAACTGTTGGTCAAAGATGTAAAGTGATTTTGTTAGGTTCACACAGGGATTAAGCTAAAAGTGAACTTTGTACTCTTCTATATAAATATTCTACTTTCCTTAAAATCTCTAGGAATGCCTTGCCTTAAGATACTGTTAACATTAAGAAATGAAGGACAAATTATACATTTGGGTCACATCAACCAAGCAGAAGGAGGAAAAATTATTAAACTGAGAAAGTAGAAAGAGATCTATTTGTTTATAGTACTTTTATCTTCCATTGATTGAGTTGCTTAACAATATCAATATTAAAATTCCCAATAAAATGATCAAGTCAGGGCAGTTATGAGGTAAGGTTTGCAGACACCACATACTTAATATAGTGGTCCTATAGTCAGCATTTCTCAAACTTGTCTACCACAGAGTTGGCTTTTCTGTTCATGGAAATATATTACCTCACTAAGACTTAAGACAAGAAAATCGTAACATGTATACAATTTAAATGGAGAAGGAAATGGCAACCCACACCAGTATTCTTGCCTGGAGAATCCCATGGACAGAGGAGCCTGGTGGGCTATAGTCCATGGGGGCTCAAAGAGTCAGACCCAAATGAGTACATGTACA
>SJYX01012248.1:0-40351 GCA_006410675.1 Oreotragus oreotragus | reverse complement strand
GTTTCCCCATCTATTTCCCATGAAGTGATGGGACCAGATGCCATGATCTTCATTTTCTGAATGTTGAGTTTAAGCCAACTTTTTCACTCTCCACTTTTACTTTCATCAAGAGGCTTTTTAGTTCCTCCTCACTTTCTGCCATAAGGGTGGTGTCATCTGCATATTTGAGGTTATTGATATTT
Source organism: Oreotragus oreotragus (assembly GCA_006410675.1). Classification (NCBI taxonomy): domain Eukaryota; kingdom Metazoa; phylum Chordata; class Mammalia; order Artiodactyla; family Bovidae; genus Oreotragus; species Oreotragus oreotragus. The sequence goes on along the minus strand of SJYX01012248.1, from coordinate 40,169 downwards.
CTCCTGGCAATGTTGATTCCAACTTGTGTTTCTTCCAGCCCAGCGTTTCTCATGATGTACTCTGCATATAAGTTAAATAAGCAGGGAGACAATATACAGCCTTGACGTACTCCTTTTCCTATTTGGAACCAGTCTGTTGTTCCATGTCCAGTTCTAACTGTTGCTTCCTTATCTGCATATAGGTTTCTCAAGAGGCAGGTTATGTGGTCTGGTATTCCCAACTCTTTCAGAATTTTCCAGTCTATTGTGATCCACACAGTCAAAGGCTTTGACATAGTCAATAAAGCCAAAATAGATGTTTTCCTGGAACTCTTCCTTTTTCCATGATCCAGGGGATGTTGGCAATTTGATCTCTGGTTCCTCTGCCTTTTCTAAAACCAGCTTAAACATCTGAAAGTTCACTGTTCACGTATTGCTGAAGCCTTGCTTGGAGAATTTTGAGCATTACTTTACTAGCATGTGAGATGAGTGCAATTGTGCAGTAGTTTGAGCATTCTTTGGCATTGCCTTTCTTTGGGATTGGAATGAAAACTGACCTTTTCCGATTTGCAATTGTGATTCTAATATTCTCTTATATTTTAGCCCCAACTCTGGATATCATAACTTCAAATTGATTTTCTATAACATAATCACAATACAGACATATCATTAAACACAGGTTGAGTGAGAAGTGAGTATTAAAAGTCCATATATAAGGAAATTGAAAACAAACATAAAATCCTATCACTCTATTACCCTAATATTTTTTATATAACTGTATCCTTCATAAATCCTACAGAAAGCTTATAAAAAGTTTTAAAAATTCTTTGTCTTTCAAATGTGTGTACTTACTCAGTCATGTTCAGCTGTTTGCAACTCCATGGACTGTAGCTCTCATGACTCCTCTGACAATGTAATTTTCCAGGCAAGAATACTGGAATGGGTTGCCATGCCCTCCTCCAGGGGATCTTCCCAACCCAGGGATCCAACCCAGGTCTCCCGCAATAACACCTGAGCCACCAGGGAAGCCCTACTTACCTTTCAAGTAGGATTTATTTATCATTTAAATTTGCCTATTACTTTAAAACACAAAGGTTGTGGACTGATATTTGAGTGAATAAAATTTCTGTGATCAGATATGTGTAGGATATGGTCATTTGCATAAGCTATGGCACATGGGTCATACCCAGCCCTCTGTCTCTCTTTATAAACTTCTGTGAAACAGAGCCATGGCATTTGTTCAGGTATTTTCTGTGGTTGCCTTGTACTTCAAATGCAGGGTTGAGTAGATGCAACAGAGACCATTTGCCCTGCTAAGTCTAAAATGTTTACATCTGGCCCTTATAGAAAAAAAGTTTGCTAATCCTTTATCTGAATCAAGCAGTTATCCTTATGGTTGGAATTCATGGGGCCTTTAATTATCTACTGTGTTGTAATTTTCCAAGAAGAGGATGTGTTTAAATGCATATTATTTTCCAAACATGTTGGTCATACTTTTCTTTTTTTATTCAATCCATCAGCCCCTAGCATGAATGTCCTGTTACATGCTTTCAGAAATTCTGTTGATTAATTGGAAAAGACCAGCATATACAACTCACAGCTTGCTGTAACTTCAGGTTCATTTAGCCAAGGACACAAAATCCTATAACATATAACAGTGCAGCATCCCTCAGTCTCCAAAGAAGCAGCACCTAACCAATGACAGTGTCTGCAAAAGATTCAGAATTCCCAGAAGAGCAAAGCCTAATATTATTTTACAGTTCTTTCCTGTTTAGGACTCACTTCACTACTGAAGGAAAATGTACACATCTCTTTGTTTAGCGTTTCTAAGGAGAGGTTTGTGTTAGGATTTCTTAGATCTTGGTCCAAACTCGATATCAGTGAGATCACATTCTCCCCTAGGGAGTAAAGTAGTCTGTGCCCCTAAGTCCCTAAGAAGTACCTCCTTCTAGTTTCCCACCATCCTGGAAGGCCCATTTCTCCAAATCTGTGGAATAAATAAACCTTTTGAAACAATATTTTGAAGATTTTAGTGCAGATAGCACCAGTATATCATATTTTAAGACACACAGCATTTAGGGATATATGCTAAAACCAATACAACATTGTAAAGTAAAAAATAATAATAAATTTTTAAAAAGAAAGAAAACAAAGAAATCTGGAATTGGTGACAAATGTTACAAGATATCTTCTAGCATCTATCAAGATAATCATATATTTTATCTCATTTGACCCATCAAAAGGGAAATTGCTTCAACTTGATTCCTAATATTGAATAATTGTTTCTTCTGCCTGTTTACATACCCAATATTGAATTCATAGTCAAAACACTTAAAAGATTTTTAAAAAAGCAAATATCTCTTCAGTATCAACAGAAACAATCAAGTCCTAAAATGAAACCAAACTACCAAGACTGTGAACACTGGAATTATCAGAAAAAAAAATAATATACAATGAGTATATTTAACATGTTTAGAGAAATAGAGGGTATTGAAAATATGGCTAAGAAAAATAAATTATCCAATTGACTGATTTTGTTAGTGAAATTTGAAAAAAAGGGTAAAATTGATTTTCTAAAAATTACAAAACCTTGGTGTATGTTTTAAAAAATGTTAAACATCACTGAAGAGAATTCATAAACTTTATACATCAGAAATTACTCAGAATTCAGTACAGAGAAACAGAGATGAAAAATATAAAATCTATGTTGAGAATAATGCATGACAGACTTAGAAGGATTAACGTATCTAGTCAAAACACTAGAGGGATACAATAGGAAGATGGGAAGAGAGGAAATTTGCAATAGGTTTATAGTTAAGTATTTCCTGTAGTTCGTGAATGAAACTCTCAAACTGATCCCAAAATTAACAAATAAGATTAAACTAACACCTAAGCACATTGATAGATAAACTATGGAATACTGAAAGAAACTGAATTAAAACCAGCCAGAGGGAACATAGTAAGTTGCCTCCAAAGACTGACAGACCTGAGAAAGTGACCGCCAAGAGAATGAAAAACGGTATTCTCTTAACTGATTGAATTAGGTTTATGTACCTATTGGAAAAACCAGATAAAGGTAGTAGAAGAAAGGAAAACTGCATGCTAGTCTTGGTCCTGAAAATTGCTACTAAAATACTCTTAAAAATTGCAAACCAGCTCCATATTCTCTCTCACCATATAAATACCATATATGACACATAGATAACATACAGCTTATATACATTTATATACATAGAACATCATGTTTGTGTTTATTCCAGGAATGCAAACTTAATTCAACATTAGAAAAATGATTAATCATACTGAGAGATTAAAGGTAAAAAAGCTATGTGTTGATTTCAGTATATGCAGAAAAAGCTTTTGATTAAAATTTGTATTTCATGAATTACATAATTCATGATAAAATTTTGCAAACAAGAAATAGGAAACGCCTTTACTTGATAAAATTTATTGACAAAAATTAATCAGACACCATACTAAAATATTATCCCCTTAAAATCAGGGATAAGACAAGGAATGTAACCACTACCAGTTTACTAATGCAGTGATTAGTGGTCTGAGCTAGTGCAATAAGAGAGAAAAAAGCCACACTTGCTGAGCCAGTGGTTTAACAGCATGAGCTCTGCCACCAAATTGGCCTGGGTACAATTCTTGGTTGTGGTACCTACTGTCTTTATGCCCTTGGACATAATATTTGTGCCACAGTTCCCCATATGTAAAATATGGATAATAATTGTATTAGTATTAGGAATAAGTTACTTAGAAGTAAGAACTAATCCTAGCGCATGTGTCATGAAAATGATATATCTTTAAAAAGTCACAGAATTGGGACTTCCCTGGTGGTCCAGTGGCTAAGACTCCGTGCTCCCAATGCAGGAGGCCCAGGTTCGGTCCCTGGTCAGGGAACTAGATCCCATATGCTGCAACAAAAGATCACGTGTGCTCCAAATAAGACTTGGCACAGCCAAATAAATAAAAAATAAAAAGTCACAGAATTTTCTGAAGTTGACTCTGGCCTCTAGCAGTCACATACATCTTCCCCACTCTGCTTTTGGCTGTGTTTAGTCACTCAGTCGTGTCCAACTCTTTGCGATCCCATGGACTCTATAGCCTGTCAGGCTCCTCTATCCATGGGGATTTTCAGGCAAGAATAATGGAGTGGTTTCCATGCCCTCCTCCAGGGGATCTTACCAACCCCACTCTGCTACCTGTATATTATTCTATTTGTATCACCATATGAAAATGACTATTCTTATTTTTCAGTTGCTCAGTTGTGTCCAACTCTTTGCAACTCCATGGACTGTAGCCTGTCAGCCCCTCTGTCCATGGAGTTTCCCAGGCAAGAATACTGCAGTGGGTTTACATGTTCTCCTCCAGGGGATCTTCCTGATCCAGAGACCAAACCCATGTCTCCTGCATTGGCAAGTGGATTCTTTACACTGAACCACCAGGGAAGCCCAGGAAAAAGGTTAGGAAATGTTATATATTTTTTTATTCCTATGAGAAAATGAAATTTGATTTGACAACATGGACAGACATCTAGTTGGATTTAAGACAGTTCTGAAAGATATTGTGTTAAAATTTAGATAAAAACATAAGACTACATTGTTCATTATAGTCACAATACACATCTTGCAATTTAAGTGGATTAAATAATACCAAAAACTCAGTTCTTGATTCAGACCAGCTTTCTGAGGATCATCAGGATTTGTAGTAGGCAGTGGACATATTTTCGATGTATTAATGAAACATGGAAATCCCATTCTTGAGAATTGCACAGAAGCTGCTTTTCAAAGGAGTTTAACATTTGGATGTATTGTAGTTTTGTTTGCCACTTAGTGTTCCACTGTGTATCTTAAAATCTGTTTCTGGATAATATTAAGAGATTTTGAGTCTGTGTTGTTTATCTCATTGAAATGATTCAGCTCTCAATATTCTATATTTAAAAATATAAGATGCAAACTATATTGAAATTGTAGGTATCTGACATTTTATTTTTTTAATTTTTATTTTTACTTTATTTTGCTTTATAATACTGTATTGGTTTTGCCATACATTGACATGAATCAGCCATGGGTGTACATGAGTTCGCAATCCTGAACCCCCCTCCCATCTCCCACCCCATATCATCTCTCTGGATCATCCCCGGGCACCAGCCCCAAGCATCCTGTATCCTGTGTCGAACATAGACTGGTGATTTGTTTCTTACATGATAGTATACATGTTTCAATGCCAATTTCCCAAATCATCCCACCCTCTCCCTTTCCCACAGAGTCCAAAAGTCTGTTCTATACATCTGTGTCTCTTTTGCTGTCTTGCATACAGGGTTATCATTACCATCTTTCTAAATTCCATATATATGTGTTAGTATACTGTATTGGTGTTTTTCTTTCTGGCTTACTTCACTCTGTATAATCAGCTCCAGTTTCATCCACCTCGTTAGAACTGATTCAAATGTATTCTTTTTAATGGCTGAATAATACTCCATTGTGTATATGTACCACAGCATTCTTATCCATTCATCTGCTGATGGACATCTAGGTTGTTTCCATGTCCTGGCTATTATAAACAGTGCTGCGATGAACACTGGGGTACATGTGTCTCTTTCAATTCTGGTTTCCTCGGTGTGTATGCCCAGCAGNATTATCAGAGAAATGCAAATCAAAACCACAATGAGGTACCATTTCACACCAATCAGAATGGCTGCTTATCCAAAGGTCTGCAAGCAATAAATGCTGGAGAGGGTGTGAGAAAAGGGAACCCTTTTACACTGTTGGTGGGAATGCAAACTAGTACAGCCACTATGGAGAACAGTGTATCTGACATTTTAAATCAATTAAATTAGTCATTATCAGTAAAGAAAACTAGGAGAGAAAAAAAAAAACTCAGTTCCTCAAACCCATTAAGCACATTTCAGGTACTCAATAGCCACATATGGCTGGTGTCTATCATATGAGACCACACGGATTCTATAAAATTCTATCACCAAAGAAAATTCTACTGGTACAATGCTGACAAAAAAGATTGTCTTCATGGCCATAGGGCTGGGGTCTGCAAACTTCTATGTAAAGGAATACAAAGTAAATACTTTAGGCTTTACATATTATATGCTATCTCTGTTGCATATCCTTGATCAGTTGTTAAATTGTCTGACTCTCTGCAATCCCATTGACTGAGGTACACCAGGCTCCTCCACGATCTCCTGCAGTTTGCTCAAACTCATGTCCATTGAGTCGATGATGCCATCCAGCCATCTCAAAATCCTCTGTCACCCCCTTCTCCTCCTGCCCTCAATCTTTCCCAGCATCAAGGTCTTTTCCAGTGAGTCAGCTCTTGGATCAGGTGGCCAAAATACTGGAGCTTCAGCATTATGTATTTCGTAATGCATTGTAAAAGTGTGCTACAATGCCTAGTGCCCATTGTGAAAGTAATGCATTATTTAGTGACATGATAAGGTGTTTGCATATTAAGGGAAACATCTGGATACTTAATAAAATGTGTGCATTGATTCACATTTGGAAAAAGTAGTAAATGAAGAGGAAAGCTATACATACAGTATAATATGCAAAGGGCTAGTGAGTGTAAAGTAGTATTAATACTATTTGAGAAACCTGTGGGATGTGCATATAACTGTGTGTTGTTGGATTTACTTAGGAATCCTTAACATTTATGTTATAATTTAAACCGAGGGAATGGGTGAGATCATGCTTGGACAGTGCAAAGTGAGAAAACGGGCCTACGTAAGAAACTTCACACAAAGTTAGCATTTAAGGAATAGATCAGAGCAGTGAATCTGGCAATAAAGTTTGAAAGTTAATTCCCAGAGATGCTGGAAGAAAATAAAGAATGTGTTGTGGACAACAGGAGAATAAAGTATTTCTAGAAGCCAGTTGCATTCAATCAGACCATGGCTGAGGGATTGAGTAAGACAAGGCTGAGTATTCACTGGTTTTAATAATAAGAAAGCTGCTAATCTTGGTTAAAAAAAAAAAAAACTCAAATTGTGAGATGGGAAACATGTGGAGATGGAAGTAGCCAATGCAGACCACAATTTCAAGAAGTTTAGGAGTGAAGGAGTGAAGGAATGAAATGGCTAAGGAAAAAGGAAATTCGGTTGGAAGAAGCTTTTCTTAGCTAGTCTGTGAGTGGTATGTTTTTAGAATGAAAAAAAATTTGCATCTATAAATGTTAGCAAAGAGCTAATAGAGAGAAAATGATAAGCAGTAGTGGAGAGCACTCAGTCATCTCCAACTCTTTGCTACTCCATGGACTATAGCCTTCCAGGTTCCTCTGTCCATGAAATTCTCCAGGCAAGAATACTGGAGTAAGTTGCTATTTCCATCTCCAGGGAATCTTCCTGACCCAGGGATCGAACCCAGATCTCCTGTATTGGCAGGCAGGTTCTTTACCATCTGAGCCACCAGCAGAGCCCAGTAGAGGCAGTGGGATATACAACTGAAAATTCAAGTACTTATTGTACAATGAGACGTGAATACTAATTGCATTGTGTCTGGAAGGATCAAGCAAATGTTGGTTAAGGAAGTAGATCAAAGTGGGATGGGGCTGTGTTTTCTCTTAAAAGTATACTGAGGCTAAAGGTAATAGAGGTTTAAGAGTTGAAGTGGTTGATATGCCTCCTGAAATTACTGAATAACTTTATACCTATAGTATTTGATGAATTCATGTCACTAGTATTTTATGGAGGATTTTAAGAATATACGTTTAATATTTTTTTTTTGTTATGGGGAAATATGGTTTAATATATATGCATGTGTATAAATGCATACATTATCAAGCTCTAATGAGCCTGGAACCAACATTTGTTTCTCTTTTATAAGGAATCTATTTTGATTTGCTTTTATTTTTTGGACTAGATGATTGAAAGATGAATTATGCTTAAATTTCAGAAATTTAATCAGGGCATGTGTAGGTGTTCATCTATATTCTCTAATTTTACCCTTTCAATTTTTAAAGCTGAAGTCTTACTTCATTCAAGGAGGCTGTCTTCATGGATATTTTCACATATTACTTTTGTTATAATTGTTCTGGTGTCTTCTACGGGAATACCAGTTGAGAAGCTTCAGGGATTCCGTTTCTGCAGTAATTCTTTATTAGTGCTAATATTGTTTAAGACCACACACTGGTATTTTATTTTCCTGTAGGGTTTATTTGCTTTTGATGAAAGGTCTTAGATGGTGACTACAGTGTGATCTCATTTCCTGGAGTAAATATTTTTTTATAAGCATGCTCCTATTCCCTTTCTTCAGTGCTAGGATAATCTCCTCATTTTATGCAGCATTCTTTTCATAATTCTCTTAAAGTGAATTTCTTCAAAGCTTGTTCATAGGGCCCTCCTCACTTGTCTTCCCAAGCACTCCCAGCCATGCCTGAGATCTCAGTGGAGCATCTGTTTGCTTTCCTTTAGGGTTTGTAGTTCTGTGTTCTGTGATTCAGTGAGACTGAATCTCACTGAGATTCTCAGTGAGTGAGACTGAATTCTGTCAGTCTCACTTTGAAAGTGATCCTCTGACTTTCACTTGGTGAGAATTGCTCAGTTCATGGCAGGTGAGTGGTGACTTTTCTTCCAGTGCTGAGGAAGGTTGCCCTAATTTCTGAGTTCCGTGGCCAGTCCAGCAGGTACAGGAATGGTGGGGGGCAGGCAGCCTCACTTACATTAGCTCAAGTCACCTCATTTCCTCAAAGTCCTTACGTGGTATTTTTATCACATGCTTTAGATTCTCTCCAAACACACTTACATTATGGAGCATAAAAAAGGTGTAAGATTTGCCACTATTTTAGTATAGTTGAGCCTTGTATTTGCTGTTTCATTCTTATATAAATTATATATTTAGTCCTCAAGCAATCACTCAGCCTCACCTCCTGTGGCCTGTGAAAGTATTCGTGAGTTTTACTGGCTTCATGGGAAAGAGAGTGACTAGGGGACATACTACGGAAATGGTGTTACTGAAGAAGCAGATAGTTACGGAAATATTCTTGTCTCTCTCACTCCCTGTGAGCTATAACTTGAGAGGAATGTTGGTTCATTAAACCATTATGCCATTAATCTTTAACTTGGATTTAAGGCATGGGAGAGGAAGGTCTCTATAAATGAGTGTGTCTCAATGGGCTCTTAACTATGTGACATTTAGGAGAAAAATAGTTTCACCAATGCTGCTTGAGCACATCATATTTCACTCCTTAAAGCTCCTCAAACAAAATAGGATCAACATATCCTACTTTATTATACAACATTAATAGTAACTTCATGTAACAGGCAAGCGATTTTATGCTCATACTTTCTGTCCCACTTTCAGGCACAAACGGAGATATCAGAAACCACTGTGGACTTTTAGTTTGCAAAGTATTAGGTGATAAACTCATGGGGTCATAAAGCAGAAAGGAGAAAGAAAGCTTGGGCTCCGGCTCTGTCTCTTTGGACATAGCTTAGAGGAAAATATGTCTGCATTTTATTTGAAGTGCAAAATAATAGTAGACATTGCTTGTGGTCCTTTCTCAGAGGTTATGCCCATGGAGAATAGATATGTTTTTATTATACCTTAATGGGTTTTTTTTGTACCTTAAAAACAAAGTCTTATTTTTCTACAGAGTTCTTTGGTGAAAGGGACATGTGCTTTGGAATTTGGAAAAAGGTTTCAATGAGACTCCTGACGTTCATCATAGCTGTATTAGGATGAGAAGCTTCTCATTAGGAGAAGCTTCTTTCTTTTTAAAAACTTTATTTTAGATTGGAGTATAGTTGATTTACAAGGTTGTGTTAATTTCAGGTGTACAGCAAAGTGAAAAGTTATACAATGTTTAGTTAGTTTCAGGTGTGCCACAAAGCAATTCAGTTATGTTAACCCATGTGCATATATCTATTCTTTTTCAAAGTCTTTCCCCATATAGGCAGTTACGGGTAATGAGTGGAATTCTCTGCCCTATGCAGTAGGTCCTTATTAGTTATCTATTTTATATATAGTAGTGTGTATTTGTCAGTCCCACTCTCCCAATTTATCCTTTCCCCCACTCTTATATAGGAGGCTCCTTAAACAACCCGAACTTCAGTTTTGATATCTTGAAAATGGGCAGCCTATTACTGAACTTGGAATCCTAAACATTTTTCAACTCACTTAAAGCGACTTAACACCTGGAATTTATTTTAGAAGCAGTACAAAGAGTTCCAATCTTTCAAATCATAAAAGTCTCTGAATGAAATGTTTAAGCCTCAGCAGAGCTGTCTCTGAGGAAGGAAAACAAACGATGGAGGGCCTGGAGTTAGTTCTAATCCCCAAGCTTCTCTTGACTTCACTGCTATTTTTAGCAGTGCCTCTCTCATAACATATTGATAAGCCACAAAGAAAGGTAGTTGGCATCCTGACAGCTTGTTGCTTTAATACAGAGGATCCATCAAAATACAAAGGACTATTTCTTGATGAAGAAACATGGTGAATCATTACTTTTTAACATTCTATGCAAGTACTTTGTCCACATATGCCTAATTATAGCTTGTTAATTTAGAAAGGGAAGTCAAGTTGTCTTCCATTAAAAACCACTTTCTAAAGTGACAGCAGCCCAAGTGTACATCCACCTTGGGAATGAATGCCCCTTCTTGCTAAACTTGAGATTCTTGAATGTTTTACCCTGTTGAGCCCGCTCTGGCATTTGCATGGCTGCTGCTCTGAATCTTCAAGGATACCGAGTAGCAGGAGAGTCTGTCTTGGGAGACTTCATCTTCAAGCCCTTCCCTTGCCCACCAGGTTTCTGAGCCCTGGTGTGCCTCAGCCCACACATTCATCTGTATTTGTCCCACTGCCACGCTCCCCTGGCCTTTCCGTTTTCCATGGCTGCCCATTGTAATGGAACCAAAGGGCACCAAAAGCTATCTCTTCAGTAGGTCTAATTATCAAGGAGCAAAGAAGCAGACAGAGCCAAATAAAGGAAAATAGAGAAACTGTCCTCTGACAGAGTGGAAGTATAAATATCAAAATAGGTAGCATTATTTCCCTGAGGTCAACATAGATCTGAAGGTGAAAGTCACACAGTCATATCCAACTCTTTGCAACCCCATGGACTATACAGTCCAAGGAATTCTCCAGACCAGAATACTGGTGTGTATAGCTGTTCCTTTCTTCAGGGAACCTTTCCAACCCAGGGATCAAACCCAGGTCTTCTGCATTACGGGCAGATTCTTTACTAGCTGAGCCACAAGGAAAGCGCAAGAATATTGGAGAGGGTAACCTTTCCCTTCTCCAGCAGATTTTCCAACCCAGGGATCAAACCAGGGTCTCCTGAATTGCAGGTGGATTCTCTACCAACTGGGCTATCAGGGAAACCCATATAGATCTGAAGGAAAACAAATGCACCTGGGAGAAAGAAGTTTTCCTCATTGGTAAGTCTTCCAGCAGGTTAATCTTTTATGCCTGTCAAGAACTTTATACTTCTTGAAACACTGTTCCAGTCACCATCTGAACTTAGATTAACAAGTAATGTCCCTGTAGGTAGGACACAGAATCATATGAATATTTGTAGATTTATAGGCTGGGGTGCAAAATTAGATGATATTCCTAATGTTTTGAAGCTAGTTACTATACATGTTATTTGAATAACCAGGATTAAGCAGAGGATGAGTATTTATTAAACATAAAAATATTGATACAGCAGAAGACTTATTTCTATAATTTGACTTTCAGCACCCAAAGGGCTAAGATGGAGGTGCAAAGAGAAATTGATAACATGTCAAAACTCACAAGGGGAAAGACTGAGTAAAAGTGAAATGTGTTGGTCTGACAGAGGAGCAATTCTTTCATATATAAAATGAAGATGGTAACAGTATTTACCTCACACAGTTGTTGTGAGGGTTAAATGAAGTAATAGATGTACCTGCAGGTGTTTGTAGCTATAGGAAATGTTCCCTGGGTGTAGTATTTTATTGCCATTATCCATGTATGTAAACACTAACAGATCAACAAAATGAGAAGACGTGTGTTACTTCAGCACCAACAGTTCGAATCAGCAAAAGAGCCAAAGTGGTTGATCAGGCCCATGGTGCCAATTAGGATTAAATGCACACATGGGAGGGCATTTAGTATAATGCCAGGAGTGCACTAGGTGCTCAATAAACAGAACTGTCTTTTCCTGCTGTAAATCATGGTCCCTACCCAGCCAGGGACCCTGTTTTCTCATCAAATAGCCACAATTTGTACACTTGGTAGGTGTCTAACAATTAGAGGTATTGTGTCTCCATATGACAAATGATAGTAGACATTCCAGGAATTTATAAAGGTCTAGGGAGGCATTTTGTATGAGTCAAGTCTGGCGGGATGGCTTAGTGGCAATGAGTCAGTGAAGGCTTGAGGGCATTCCATTGTTTCCTTCCTCAGGTGGAAGTTTAGCATTGAATTTGTTCTCACTGAAATACAGATTCTTCATTATAACAAATCATCATTTTGTTCAGTGAATCAATAAAAACACTCTCTTGAGGGATGGATATTCACAGATTCAAGCAGTACATCAAGGCCACCCATATGATTGTGTCGGCTTCCCTGTCCAGCTTTGCCTTGTTCACTTCCTGGAAGCCTGGTTCTTCTACCAGAGTTCTAATGTTTGATTCCTTGGTAGATACCAGCCTTGGCCATTCCTTTTTTCTCAGCTTTTGTGCCAGCTATTACATTCTTTGGTAGCTTCCCATTCCCGCTTTTCTCTTGATTCACATCCCCTGCCCATTCTTTGAAACAGTCCTCCCCAACACGCAGATTTTATTTTATTTATTTATTTTTTGTATTTATTTATTTTTTTGCACGAACTCCCAAACATGAACCCCCCTCCCACCTTCCACCCCACATCATCCCTCCAGATCATCCCCATACACCAGCCCCAAGCATCCTGCATCCTGCATTGAACATAGACTGGCAATTCATTTCTTACATGATAGTATACATATTTCAATGCTATTCTCCCAAATCATCCCTCCCTCTCCCTCTCCCTCTCCTTCTCCCTCAGAGTCCATAAGTCCGCTCTACACATCTGTATCTCTTTTGCTGTCTTGCATACAGGGTCCTCATTACCATCTTTCTAAATTCCATATATATGTGTTAGTATACTGTATTGGTGTTTTTCTTTCTGGCTTACTTCACTCTGTATAATTGGTTCCAGTTTCATCCATCTTATTAGAACTGATTCAAATGTATTCTTTTTAATGGCTGAGTAATACTCCATTGTGTATATATACCACAGCTTTCTTATCCATTCATCCGCTGATGGACATCTAGGTTGTTTCCATGTCCTGGCTATTATAAACAGTGCTGCAATGAACATTGGGGTACATGTGTCTCTTTCTATTCTGGTTTCCTCGGTGTGTATGCCCAGCAGTGGGATTGCTGGGTCATAAGGCAGTTCTATTTGCAATTTCTTAAGGAATCTCCACACTGTTCTCCATAGTGGCTGTACTAGTTTGCATTCCCACCAACAGTGTAAAAGGGTTCCCTTTTCTCCACACCCTCTCCAGCATTTATTGCTTGCAGACTTTTGGATCGCAGCCATTCTGACTGGTGTGAAGTGGTATCTCATTGTGGTCTTGATTTGCATTTCTCTGATAATGAGTGACGTTGAGCATCTTTTCATGTGTTTGTTAGCCATCCGTATGTCTTCTTTGGAGAAATGTCTATTTAGTTCTTTGGCCCATTTTTTGATTGGGTCGTTTATTTTTCTGGAATTGAGCTGTATAAGTTGCTTGTATATTTTTGAGATTAGTTGTTTGTCAGTTGCTTCATTTGCTATTATTTTCTCCCATTCAGAGGGTTGTCTTTTCACCTTGCTTATAGTTTCCTTTGTTGTGCAGAAGCTTTTAATTTTAATTAGATCCCATTTGTTTATATTTGCTTTTATTTCCAGTATTCTGGGAGGCGGATCATTGAGGATCCTGCTGTGATTTATGTCGGAGAGTGTTTTGCCTATGTTCTCCTCTAGGAGTTTTATAGTTTCTGGTCTTACATTTAGATCTTTAATCCATTTTGAGTTTATTTTTGTGTGTGGTGTTAGAAAGTGATCTAGTTTCATTCTTTTACAAGTGGTTGACCAGTTTTCCCAGCACCACTTGTTAAAGAGATTGTCTTTACTCCATTGTATATTCTTGCCTCCTTTGTCAAAGATAAGGTGTCCATATGTGTGTGGATTTATCTCTGGGCTTTCTATTTTGTTCCATTGATCTATATTTCTGTCTTTGTGCCAGTACCATACTGTCTTGATGACTGTGGCTTTGTAGTAGAGCCTGAAGTCAGGTAAGTTGATTCCTCCAGTTCCATTCTTCTTTCTCAAAATTGCTTTGGCTATTCGAGGTTTTTTGTATTTCCATACAAATCTTGAAATTATTTGTTCTAGTTCTGTGAAAAATACCGCTGGTAGCTTGATAGGGATTGCACTGAATCTGTAGATTGCTTTGGGTAATATATTCATTTTCACTATATTGATTCTTCCAATCCATGAACATGGTATATTTCTCCATCTATTAGTGTCCTCTTTGATTTCTTTCATCAGTGTTTTATAGTTTTCTATATATAAGTCTTTAGTTTCTTTAGGTAGATATATTCCTAAGTATTTTATTCTTTTTGTTGCAGTGGTGAATAGAATTGTTTCCTTAATTTCGTTTTCTACTTTCTCATTATTAGTGTATAGGAATGCAAGGGATTTCTGTGTGTTGATTTTATATCCTGCAACTTTACTATATTCATTGATTAGCTCTAGTAATTTTCTGGCAACACGCAGATTTTAAAATGGAACCCTGCTATACATACATTTTCAACAACTGTTTTTCCAACCATGTACCATGAACACATGTCAATGCTGACATATAGACACTTCTACTGAATGATTTTTGAGAGCTCCATAAGAGTCTGTTGACTAGAAGTACCATTTTTTAACCAATCCCCTTTTGGGAAAAATGTTTTTTTTGCTTCATATGTGTTTTTTATCTTAACAACTGTACCCTATTATAAAGAGCACTGTACATACTCTTGAGAATAAATATTTGGAAGCAAAATTTTGGGGTCACATGGTGTGGGCGATTGCAAAATACACTGCTAAATTACTTTGTGACTCAGCCCTATCAGGAGTTAGAGTCAACTTCCTGGAATCTTTACCATCACTAGACATAGCGGGTGTGTATGGCTGTGAACACAATCTGTTCCATTCAATTTCTCAGTCATGTCTGACTCTTTGTGACCCCATGGACTGCAGCACATCAGACTTCCCTGTCCTTCACCAACTCCTGAAGCTTGCTCAGACTCATCCATTGAATCAGTGATGCCACCCAACCATCTCATCCTCTTTCAGCCCCTTCTCCTCCTGCCTTCAATCTTTCCCAGCATCAGGGTCTTTTCAAATGAGTCAGTTCTCTGCATCAGGTGGCCAAAGTATTGGAGATTCAGCTTCAGGATCAGTCCTTCCAATGAATATTCAGGACTGATTTCCTTTAGGATAGACTGATTTGATCTCCTTGCAGTCCAAGAGACTCTCAAGAATCTTCTCCAACACCACAGTTCAAAAGCATCAATTCTTTGGCACTCAGCTTTGTTTATAGTCCAATTCTCACATCCATGCATGACTATTGGAAAAACCATAGCTTTGACTAGATGGACCTTTGTCAGCAAAGTAATGTCTCTGCTTTTCAATATGCTGTCTAGGTTTGTCAAAGCTTTTCTTCCAAGGAGCAAGCACCTTTTAAAACAATACATTACCACAAACATATTGCCTTAACACACACATTGACCCTCTAACGGCTTCTGTTTGTTAGGCATCTTAATATAGTTCAGCTATGTTCTCTACTTCGGAGTCTCAGCAGCTATAATCAAGATGTCAACTGGGCTGTGTTCTTACCTGAAGAATAATCCACTTGTAGACTTCTCAGATTCATTGTCAGTAGGATTCATTTCCCCATGGCTCAAAGGCTGAGAACTACCTGTTCTCTTCGACTAGAAGCCTCCCTCAGCTCCTAGAGCCCTCTCAACAGTTCCTGGCCACGTGGCCCTCTGCAGAAGCAGTTCATAGCATGACATCTTACTTTATCAAGGACAATGACCTAGGATACAGCCAGCAAACAAGAGAGTCTTACATACAGTATATAATTGCGGGGGTAACAGCCCATCATCGTTATCATATTCTATTGGTTAAAAACAAGTCAGGTGTTCCGCGAGATGCTCTGCTGGGAGGTTTTCTACAGTGGCATGGACACAGGAAGGTAGGAGTCACAGATGTCACCTTAATGTCTGTTCACCACCCTAGATCCTATCATTTGTTTTCCTTTTTACAAATTCAACACATGGCTCACTGCTTTAATTTGCACTCGTTTTGCCTTGATAAGTAAAATGTTTAATGGAAAAAATGGTCAGTGTTAAGTGCTGCTCCCTCACACATACACACACACACACTCAAAAAGTAAGTAACATAAAAAGCTCACAGCTCTAGCACACATTAACCATGAATTTCCTAGAGCACTTTTTCCACTGAATTTAAGATGACCATGCACCAAAATAATATCAAGAAAGGTAGTATTTCATGATGTTTATGTGAATGTTCTCTGGAGCTAAAATGCCTGAGTTTGAATACTTGCCTCATTGTTTACAAGATATGACACTTTCAGCACTGACTTGGTCTCAGTCTGTGTTTCAATTTGTAATATTGTGTTTATGTTAGTCAATGCTTAGACTTACTGGGCACTTTCTATGTTCTTCACTCTTAAACACTTTAACATATGCTAACCCATTTATAAGAGTGTCATTCGAGTGTTTTATCTATAACACTTTCCATAGTGGGGACCCATACCCCTCTTAATCTCCTAACTAAAGGCCATAGAACAGCCCCTGGCATGGAGAAAACACTCAATAAATGTTAGTGATCATTATGATGATAAATGTAGGGCTGTGCTCATGTTCAGTGCTCTGGGTGACACAAAGAGTATAATACAATGTTTAACCCCCAAGAAGATTATCAAGGGAAAAAGACTTTTACTGGAAAAGAGCAGAATCAAGATCATAAAATTCTCACAGTAAGCTCACAAAATAGATATTGTGAAAGGTATCACCCCTGGGTATGGGGAGAATTAGAGTTAACTAAAGGCCATAGAACAGCCCCTGGCATGGAGAAAGCACTCAATAAATGTTAGTGATCATTATGATGATAAATGTAGGGCTGTGCTCATGTCCAGTGCTCTGGGTGACACAAAGAGTATAATACAATGTTTAACCCCCAAGAAGACTATCAAGGGAAAAAGACATTTACTGGAAAAGAGCAGAATCAAGATCATAGATATTTCCTTAGGCAGAATATGATTAAATGGCATGTATTATGGCTAGGTCCAGAGAATCTAAACTTCTTCTAGAAGAGAGGGGTTACAAGCATTTGGTCTTCTGCCTATTGCTAATATCAGCATCCCACCCTCGACTGGATTCTGGGGCAGCTGATGTCTAGAGTTGGCTATATGGTCTTCTAGTGGTAGCGGGACAGAGGACATATTCCTGAAACTTTTTTTTTGTTATTGAGTTGCTCAGTCATATCCAACTCTTTGCAACGCTATGAACTGCAGCACACCAGGCTTCAGCCCATCATCGTTACCATATTCTATTGGTTAAAAACAAGTCAGGTGTTCCATAAGATGCTCTGCTGGGAGGTTTTCTACATCACCACCGCAAGAGTTTGCTCAAACTCATGTCCATCAAGTCGGTGATGTCATCCTACCATCTCTTCCTCGGTTGTCCCTTTCTCCTCCTGTCTTCAATTTTTCCCAGCATCAGGGTCTTTTCCAATGAGTCAGTTCTTCACATCAGGTGGCCAACGTATTGGAGCCTCAGCCTCAGTCCCTCCAGTGAATATTCTTGAACCATATGGTGGTCATTTCTGCAAACAATGTGGCTTCTATGTAGATTGATTTTCTGGAACAGCTTTCATCTTTGTTCCAGATCTTTATATGGAGGATTGTCAAAGGGGCAGTATCTATGAAGCCCATGGCCAACGTATTGGAGCCTCAGCCTCAGTCCCTCCAGTGAATATTCTTGAACCATATGGTGGTCATTTCTGCAAACAATGTGGCTTCTATGTAGATTGATTTTCTGGAACAGCTTTCATCTTTGTTCCAGATCTTTATATGGAGGATTGTCAAAGGGGCAGTATCTATGAAGCCCTGGTCCTCATCATACACTTGTGGCACCCTCTCTGGTTGCATGCTCCATCAATCAGTTCAGAGCCTACCTGGTGGGCATGTCAGCTCTTGCCCTCAACTGACCATGTCCTCTGTCTTAGAATCGTGGAAACTTGCCAGACTGTAGGAACCTCAGCTTCCCACAGACAGCGATGAAAATCGTGTGTGTGTGCATCTCCCCACATTCCTTTCCACACAGATACTCCCTCACACCCTGCAGTTGCTGGAAAACTTTGTGAGGTCTCCTGCCATCAGCAAAATTTAAGCAGAAGCAGGTGCCAATTACTGAATCTCTGGCTGAGTTTCTCTCTCTGAGTGATCTTCCTATTTTCAAACTATGTGCCCTTTGCTTGAAACCTTGGATTTTGCTGTGGCTCTCACTTCTGTTCTTGGGTCTCTGAAATGGTCCAGATTTGGGAAGTGACAATGTCAGAATGTCAGGGCCACAGGTTGGTAGCATGTACAGTTTGCAAAGGTTCACTCAGGAATTAAAAAGAGTTTATTTTGAAGAACCTAGGTACTATTTTTAGCACACAGACTATCTGAAATTCATGTGTGGGTACGAATCTCAGTTTGCCAACTTGACAGAAACTGGCACTCATCCCACAAATTTGGTGGGAGATTCTATCACTAGCATTTTTGGATGTCCCATCTTCAACCCTGTGTTGGCACCAGACTCTCAGAGACTTGGATGGGAATGAGAAAAATGATGAAGAGGCTCTGACCTCTGCTCCAACATGGGTGGTGCTAACAGGCCTTTGTTCAAGGCTATGGAAATTCCTGGTGAGTAAGGGATCTCTGTTGTATTGCTGCCATGTCTTTGGAACCTCAGGCCCCGGATCCAGTTTTCTGTACCATTTAACCATTTGCTCTGAGGTCCTGCTACATTCCTGAGGTGCAATAAGAGTCGACAGCACAGATCTACCTTAACTGACCCATTGGCTCTTCTCCTTCCTCCATTTCCTGGAGGGAATCACTCTTGTTAGTCGTGGGGAAGACCATGCGTCATGGGCTTCTTCTATACATTTGCTATTCATTTATTCAAGCAGGGAGCTTGACAAGCTGTACCACCTCACAGCAGAAGCACATCTATTTTCTAAAACCATGAAACACAGAGTCTATTATCTGTTTGAACTGAGGTTAGTGAGAGGAGGAATATAAGAAGAAAGGCCTATAAATTAAAATCTTAAAATTTTCTAGTGGGAAATAGAAGGTATTAATCTTTAAAAAACACTTTGATTCTGCCTTGACTAAAAATATATATATATATGAGCCACAGTGAAATATGATGAGAAACCTAGAGATAAAATGATCTTGATATAAATACTTGGAGAATCCAAAGCCCTCTGTGCCCTTCTCTGGCAAGCTAAGCGAGGGAAGGAGAAGGGGAGCACAGAAAATTTACCATCTAGTGATGGGGAAACACAGAGAACAAAGCACTCCATTGGAGATTAACGAGGTTTGAAGCAAAGGTCTAATTTGAGAATAAGCTTTTGTTTTTACTGCAAAAGTTATTTACAAACAGAAGAATAATAACTTCCACAAGTGAAACCTTTAACCTCAACATATGTGGTGACCACAAAACCCATGCAATATATTTATAATAAGAAGTGACACCCACTTATTCCATTTAAGATAGAAAAGATTTTGCTGGACTCTGAGGGAGAAGAAGAGGGAGAGGGAGAGGGTGGGATGATTTGGGAGAATAGCATTGAAATATAAGCCATCCTTCCAATTTTTTTGGTGATACAGACAAACAGAAAATAAATGACCATAAGAAAGCAGAGTGTATACCTATTTTGGTGAGAAGATGAAACATACAGAGGCAGTAACTGGGATGCAATAGAAAACTGTGTATTAAAGGATCACTGGTTTAAAAGAAAATGTTGAAATATTGCAGTATAGGCTTTCCCTAGCATATATTGCATACTTTTGTAGCCATGGTACATATCAGGAGGGCTGTTTATCCCTTTCAGTGTCTCTGTTGCTATGGACTTGTGAGATATCCAGGTGGAAATGTCTATACTATTGATATGTGTTCCTCTTCACAGTCACTGATATTTCCTATTTCCCTAATATCCAGAAATGGCTCTGCCCTGTAGCTAGTCATACAACTAAGATATCTGAGTCATCCTTAATTGATTCCTTGCTCACCTCTGAATTTCAGTCTTCAAGTCTTAAGCGAAATCGAAGTCTATATCCTTACCTCCGTGATATAATTCAGTCATGATGATTATCAAGGTTCAATTACAGATCAGTAATGATAAGACCATCCCCATGGAAAAGAAATGCAAAAAAGCAAAATGGCTGTCTGGGGAGGTCTTACAAATAGCATCTGTACTCAGAAAGCTATAAGATGCTGATGAAAGAAATCAAAGGTGAAACAGATGAAAAGATATACCATATTTTTAGATTGGAGGGATAAATATTGTCAAAACAACTATACTATGCAAAGAAATCTATAGATTTAATGCAACCCCTATCAAATTACCAATGGCATTTTTCACAGAACTAGAACAAAAATATTTTCTATTTGTATGGAAACACAAAAGACCCCAAATAGTCAAAGCAATCTTGAGAGAAAACAACAAAATCAGACAAAAAAGGGTGCTGGAGGAATCATACTCCCTGACTTCAGAGTATACCACAAAGGCACAGTCATCAAAACAGCATAGCAGTGCCACAAAACCAGAAATAAACACCAACGGAACAGGACAGAAAGCCCTGAAATACAAACCGACGATCAGTTAAAATCTACAACAAAGTGGGTAGAAGATACAATGTACAAAAGACAGTCTCTTCAACAAGTGGTGCTGGGGAAACTGGACGTGTAAGAGTGTGAAACACCATACACAAAAATAAGCTCAAGATGGGTTAATTACCTAAATATAAGACCCAATATTATAAACCACCTGGAGAAAAACATAAGCAGGACACTCTTTGACATAAATCACAGCAATATCTTTTTTGATTTGTCTCTCGCAGTAATGAAACTAAAAGCACAAATAAACAAACGGGACCTAATTAACCTTAAAAGCATTTTCACAGCAAAAGAAACCATACCTAAAGAGACCACCCATAGAATGGGAAGAAGTATTTGCAAACAATATAACTGAAAGCCAATTAATCTTCAAAATACACAAATAACTCATACAGCTTGATATCAAAAACAAGCAAGCAAACCAAACAAAAAACAAGCAACTGTAAATAGACATTTCTCCAAACAAGACATACACGTCTTCTTCTCCAAAGAAGACATTCAAAGATGATCAAAAGGCACATGAAAAGATGTTCATCATTGCTTCCCTGATGGCTTAGAGGTTAAAGCATCTGCCTCCAATGCGGGAGACCCGGGTTCAATCCCTGGGTTGGGAAGATCCCCTGGAGAAGGCAATGGCAACCCACTCCAGTACTCTTGCCTGGAGAATCCCATGGATGGAGGAGCCTGGAAGGCTACAGTCCATGGGGTCGCAAAGAGTCGGACACGACTGAGTGACTTCACTTATTGCTGATTATTAGAGAAATGCAAATCAAAACTACAATGAGGTATCCCTTTACACTGCTCAGGACAGACATCGTCAAAATGTCTACAGATAATAAATGCTAGAGATGGTGTGGAGAAAAGGGGACCCTTCTACATTATTGGTGAAAATATAAATTGCTTTAACCACTGTGAAGTATAGTATGGAGGTTCCTTAAAAAAACTAAAAATAGAGCTACCATGTAATTCTACAATCCCACTCCTGGGCATATACACAGAGAAAACCATCATTTAAAGAGATGCATGCACGCCAATGTTCATTGCAGCACTATTTACAGTAGCCAAGACATGGAAGCAATGACAGATAATTGGTTACAGAAGATGTGATACATACATGCATACATACACACACATACATACTAATCAGCCAAAGAAAAAGAGTGAAATGATGCCATTTATAGCAACATGGATGGACCTAGAGGGTATCACACTAAGTAAGTCAAAGAAAGATGAGTACCATATGCTATCACTTCCATGTGGAATAAAAAAAAAAAAAAAAAAAAAAATGATACAAAGGAACTTATTTACAAACTAGAATCAGATCCACAGACAAAGAAAAAAAACTTATTGCTTCCAAAGGGGAAAGATGGTGGGGTGTGGGGGAGATAAATAAGGAATTTGGAAGTAACATAAACATACAACTATGTATAAAATAGATAAGGACCTACTGTATAGCTCAGAAACTATACTCAATATCTTATAGTAACCTATATTGGAAAAGAATCTTTAAAAGTATATATATATACATATGTATAACTGAATCATTTTGCTATACAGTTGAAATGAACACATTTAAAATCAACTATACTTCAATTAAAAATAAATTAATTTTTAAAAAGAGTTGCTTTAAATTGTCAGTACCATAGGATTTGGGGCTCCTTAATGGCAACCCACTCCAGTGTTCTTGCCTAGAGAATTCCAGGGCAGAGCCTGGTGGGCTGCCGTCTATGGGATCGCACAGAGTCGAACATGACTGAAGCGACTTAACAGCAGCAGCAGCAGTAATTCAACTACATCCATAATTATAGTGTGATTTCATTGAAGAAAAATGATTTGATTAGCTCACTGTTACAAGAGTCTCCTTCTATACATTAACTTTCTTTTTTCCAAAGATGTGTGTATAGTTTGACAAACAAGCTAAACTCATGGGTTTGCAGTTTCACAGACTGAGTTTCTATTCCAGCACTGCCAGTTTCCATCTATGACAGTTCCTTACACTTTCTAGCCTGGGTTTTTTCATCTGTAAAATGGAAATAATAACCCCAGTCATAAGGAGTGCTGTGCATAGCAGGCATATTGTTAATATTGATTCCTTCTTTCATTTTAACACAGCTATCAGGCCATGACCAATTTAAAGAATTTAATTCAGTTGCTAAATTGTTGTATGGTAAGAGGCATCCTGAGTTTGATGAATATAAACTTCCAATGAGACATAATTTTCACATTTTGCCTGGTACATAGCAAAATGAATTACTTGAAGAAGAATAAAAATAGATTTAGGGACATAATCAAAATAAAATCAACGAAAATCCGTGGCTGCAATTTGCTGATATTCTTCTGTAAAGAACAGACCTGGGCATGTGATCACTGAAAGTGTCTGATGCTGTGTGAAGAAACAATTTTTCTATTTCACTGTCGTTACTGAGTGATTGCTGCATTGTGTTGAACCCAAACTGTTTGTCATTTAATGAAGATTCATTTCTAAAGTTTTGTTGAGATACAAATATTGATCATGCAAAGAAACATGAGATAATAATTCCCTAATAACATGCAGTTTTTCAGATCAACTGAATCAAATTGATTGAAAGACTTTTATTTTATTTATTTTTATTGATATACAGTTGATTTACAATGTTGCATTAGGTTCAGATATACAGGAAAATGATTCAGCTTTCAGATTCTTTTCCATTATAGGTTATTATAAGATATTGAAAATATTTTCTTAAGATATATAGTGGGTCCTTGTTTATCTGTTTTATACATAACAGTGCATATCCGTTAATCCCAAATTCCTAATTTATCCTCCCCCTCCAACTTTTAATTTTACATTTTAAAGACGTATTTCTTATGAATACAACCAATTTGGAACCACTAGAATAGTAATTGCTATATGTTGGGCACTTCCGGATCTTAAGAAATACTGTGAAGCTGTTAGAGTATACAGGTGGTTGAGAAGTTTGCTTTGATTCCAGTGAAAAAGGTAACACCATGACACTGTCTGTGGCTTGGGGTAATATAACATTGCCAGTTGAGGAAAGCATAACCTGTTTGTTGACGATCCCAGAAGGCTCAAAGGTAGCTGGAACTGCCAAGTGGGTTATGACAAAAGCTGCTCTGGAGCTGCTCTGGGGCTTGTCGAGTGATTCTTGCTGCATCAGGGGTCCTCATGGACTTACCAAGTTCCCTGAGGACACTGAGGTCAGGACATTTCCCTCAGTGAATGGTATGAATCACTAGAAGGATCTTGACAAACACAAATGAAAGCCAGCTAGAAGCTCAGATGCTGGTCTCAAATATTAATCCTGTGGTCAGAAATCTCTACCAAAGTCTTTAACAGTAAAATGTATGCAATCATGAAAAAAAAAAAAAAAACAGATGCTTTAAATAATATTGCTGATTATTTTATTATTTGGTATCTCTATATACATGAATTTAAAGTCAAAGTTTATAGTGTGCCCTTTTCCTGTATAACCATGTTTTAAACTGCATGATGACAGCTACATTCAGTTATAGAAATGTAAATAAATCATCTGAAGCCAGCAGAAGCAGTAAGGGGCCAGGCCCACCCTCCTTGTTAGTTATCATAAACCTCATTAGCTAGGTCACTAGCCAGGTCAGAGTCTTCAATAGGACTAATCAGGCCTCTGGGAATACAGGACTAGCCAAGGGATACCCAGGCAAACAAGTGGCTCTCAGGGGATCAGTTTCCAGAACCCCAACTTCACACATTATCCAAGAGCCTCCTAAGGTTTAAAAGTCATACAAGATCTTCTTTCCACCTTTGCTTTACTTTACAAAGAAAAGCCGACCTCTCCCCGTGGCTACTCTTTCTATGATGCAATCCCTAGGTTAAGAAAACCTCTGATGCAAATAAAGAAAAATATGAAATATTTTTGTTGAAGTTGAGAAAATTAATGCCTCTAATGATTGGGTAATAAATCCATTTTCATTTCTAAATGACTTCAAAGTTCGCTTTCAACAAAATTAAAGGAATACATAGCTAATAGATAATTACAAACAGTTCTTAATGATAGACTGAGGTGTGATTTTGGGTGTGTAAGTGGAGAATAGTTCAAAGAATTGAGTGACACCATCAGAATAAAACTTATTACATCCTCAACTAACTTCTGTGAACAAAGCTCTTCAGCAGTTATACAATAATAATTTAAAATAGAAATAAAATTGACACTGAATTCTGTTTCTAGCAATAAAGGATCATACAAATGCATTGATTGAAAAGTAAGACTCATTCATCTCCTTAATAGATAAAGAATGATAAATAATTGTCAATGTTTGTTTTGTCAATTGTCAAAAAATTATCAATATCTATGTTATTTTGATTCTAATGATAGTGCAAACCAGAGGTTGAAAAAATAGTTTTAAGAGGAACACTCCTACACTGTTGGTTGTAGGGATGCAAATTGGTACAGCCACTATGGAGAACAGTATGGAAGTTCCTTAAAAAACTAAAAATAGAGCTACCAACTGACCCAGCAATCCCACTCCTGAACATATATCCAAGGAAAAACATGATCTGAAAGGATACATATACCCCAACGTTCACTGCAACACTATTGACAATAACCAAGACCTGGAAGCAACCTAATTGGACATCAGCAAAGGATGGCTAAAGATGTGGTACGTATATACAATGGAATATTACTCAGCCATTAAAAAGAATGAAATAATGCCATTTGCAGCAATGTGGATGGCCCTAGAGATTGTCATACCAAATGACGTGAGTCAGAGAAGGAGAAATATTTTATGACAGACCTTATATGTGGAATCTAAAAAAAATTGATACAGATGAATTTACTTACAAAACAGAGTCTCACAGACCTAGAGAATGAACTTATGGCTGTTGGGGGTAAGGTTTGGGGAAAGGGATAGTTAAGGAGCTTGGGATGGACATGTATACACTGCTATATTATAAATGGATGACCAACAAGGACCTACTGTATAGCACATGAAACTCTGCTCAATGTTATGTGACAGCATGGGATGGAAGTCTGGGGGAGAATAGATATATGTATGACTGAATCCCTTCTCTGTTCATCTGAAACTATCACAACATTGTCTGTCAATAGCCTATATTCCAATACAAAATAAAAGTTTTCAAAAAGAATTAAATGGTAGGAAAAAATAAAATATCCTTAAGGTTATTGGAAATTAAATCTTAATTTGCATCTCCATTTATATACATATTTTTGTTTCAGAAAATCATGATTGAGTAAAGATTGTCTATTGGAAATAGATGGGGAAACAGTGGAAACAGTGTCAGACTTTATTTTGGGGGGCTCCAAAATCACTGCAGAGGGTGACTGAAGCCATGAAATTAAAAGATGCTTACTCCTTGGAAGAAAAGTTATGACCAACCTAGAAAACATATTCAAAAGCAGAGACACTACTTTGCCAACCAAGATCCGTCTAGTCAAGGCTATGTTTTTTTTTGTGGTCATGTACGGATGTGAGAGTTGGACTGTGAAGAAGGCTGAGAGCCGAAGACTTGATGCTTTTGAACTGTGGTGTTGGAGAAGACTCTTGAGAGTCCCTTGGACTGCAAGGAGATCCAACCAGTCCATTCTGAAGGAGATCAGCCCTGGGATTTCTTTGGAAGAAATGATGCTAAAGCTGAAGCTCCAGTACTTTGGCCACCTCATGCGAAGAGTTGACTCACTGGAAAAGACTCTGATGCTGGGAGGGATTGGGGGCAGGAGGAGAAGGGGACGACCGAGGATGAGATGGCTGGATGGCATCACGGACTCGATGGACACGAGTCTGAGTGAACTCTGGGAGTTGGTGATGGACAGGGAGGCCTGGCGTGCTGCGATTCATGGGGTCGCAAAGAGTCGGACATGACTGAGCGACTGAACTGAACTGAATATATGGATTGCTGAGTGGGTTGTCATGACTGCAGGGGGATTCTGATACTGATAGTCCCAAGGACTGCAACTTGGGGAGAACACTTTCATTTAGGCTCTCTTTCTCCCCAGTTTCGGGAATCAGCAATTTAGAGGTGTAGATTTACCCATACACACATGCTAACAATATAGTAGTTCTTGCATGCAGTTTGAATTCTGTACCTTGTGGGACCTTATGAGATAAAGTTGTCCAGTTTTATTACTTCCTTACTGCTATCCAGATACTTCTTCCCAAAGTCCATCCATGATAACAATGTGAAGCCATAAAAACTGCTCAAGTTCAATGAGCAGGGATCTGCCTGTATTGCCTCTAACATTCTGCCAAAGAATGCTCAAACTGCCCCACAATTACACTCATCTCACACGCTAGTAAAGTAATGCTCAAAATTCTCCAAGCCAGGCTTCAGCAAGCCTGGTGTGCTGCGATTCATGGGGTCACAAAGAGTTGGACACGACTGAGTGACTGAACTGAACTGAATGATAAGTCAATAATCAAGAGAATAAAGCACTACTCTTATTTTTATCTTATGTGCTGTGTGCTTAGTTGCTCAGTTGTATCCAACTCTTTGCTACTCCTCGGACTGCAGCATGCCAGGCTGCTCTGTCCATGTAATTATCCAGGCAAGAATACTGGAGAGCACAAGAATATATGCCCATGAAGGGCATGGTTGCCATGCCCTTCTCCAGGGGATCTTCCTGACCCAGGGATAAAATCCAGGTCTCCTGCATTGCAGGTGAATTCTTTACCAACTGAGCCATGAGGGAAGCTATTTGCATCTTTCAGATAAAGAAATTGAAGGTTGGATAAATTAAATGATTTGGTCAAGGTGACATGGTTAGGATGTAAACTTAGATCTGCCTGAATCTGATGTTCATATTCTAAGCCACTCTGCTACACTGATCAGTTGGATTTCCCTACAAAATAGCTTTCAACTCCATTCTCTCCTTTTCCACCACCATTGCTTTGATCTGCATTACTCTTACCTTTCCCTTGGATTATTGCTAAAATGTTAAATAATTTTCTGTCTCTGGTCTCCATTACTTTTCATTGATTTTCAAAGGCACTGTCAATGGAATCTTCTGGAAAGAGTGCTATGCTAATATCTCTGTCCTCTTTAATAAGGGAGAATAAAAAGTGACAGTCATATACTGAATTCCTAAATTGTGCCAGAGATCTTGCCAGGGCATTTACATTTGAGAATGAGGAAAAACAGATCAAAAGGACCTGTGGGACCTCAGTTGACAATTGATGGGCAATGATGTCTCTGATCAGTTGCTCGTCTTAATGCACGCCTCTTTATAATATAACTTTGCAGTTTCAACTGTAGGGAGGGAAAACAATTTTCCTTCTACCCGTCTAGGTTTGTGACTGTGAGCCCCTGTAATAAAATACAGATTGATACGGAAGAAACTGAAATTTAGTAACATGTGTCCCCTCTGTATACATGGGAGAGACTCAACATAACTGAGTACCTCCTTGAAACTGAGTAATTCCCTAGCTACCACTTTAAATACTATTTTCTACAAGGAAAAAATATAAACTTTAATGAGCAAATTTTAAAAAATCTATATAAGTGAAGTCATACCATGAGTGGACAAGAGTATAAATAGCACAACTCAACTCCTCCCAAATAGATTTATATATTTGCTATAAACTTGATAAAATTATCTACACAACTAACCCAGAGAAATTTAAAAATAATTCTCAAGATAAACTGGAGACATCATTTGACAGAAATTGCCAATATTTCTTATTGTTCATCCATTTGTTCTCATCGCTCAATCATGTCTGACTCTTTGTGACCCCATGATCTGTCCATGGAATTCTCCAGGCAAGAATACTGGAGTGGGTTGTCATTCCCTTCTCCATGGGATCTTCTCAACAGGGATTGAACCCGGGGTCAATCCTGCATTGACCCAGTTCAGGGTCTCCATCATTGCAGGCAGATTCTCTACAGTCTGGGCTACCAGGGAAGCCCCAATATTTCTTATAATTTCATTTATTGGTAGATATTAAGTATATTATAAAAAATCATTGTATGTGTGTGCATGTATGCATGCCCACATGTGCATGCTTAATCGCGTTCAACTCTTTGCAACCCCGTGAACTGTAACCCACCAGGCTCCTCTGTCCATGAGATTCTCCACGCAAGAATACTGGAGTGGGTTGCCATTTCCTTTTCCAGGGTATCTTCCTGACCCAGGGATCAATCAAACCCGTGTCTTTTCCATCTTCTGCATTGGCAGGCGAGTTCTTTAGCAGCTGAGCCACCAGGGAAGCCAAAAAAATCATTAAACCTAGAAATAGCACAAGAATCAGCAGTCTTACGGAATGGAGTATATAGCCAAAGAACACACTCTAATATACGTTAATTTACCATATGATAAAAGAAGTATCAAAGGAAAGGAAACAAAGTTATTTTCAAACAGTAATGAGATTCTTTAGTTATTGAAATGGGGCTGAGAGAACAGGAATACATTAAAAATGCCACCTCACAATATATGCAAATATAAATTCCAGGAGAATTTAAGTGTGAAATATTTTAAAATCACCTATTTTCAGAAAAAGTAGTGAATATTTATCTTACATTTGGGGGACTTTCTATGCTTAAATTCAGTGCAAGAAACTACAAAGTGGTAAAACAGGAACCTTAAAAATGGATGAATTTAAAACATTTAGTTGAAATCCAAAGAGAAAATGGAAGACTTTAGAAAAATTTGCCTCATATATGGCAAGTAGTGAATATTTCAATTTATAACACATCCCTATGATGGAGTATTATGCAATTGGTATGGTTATGAATAAAATTTTCCATAGGAAAATACTATTGTTATAATTTTATTTGTAGAATGCTAAATTCCATATATACTGTGATATCAACTGTGGAAAAAATGTATAAAGACTGCATATACATGTACCAAACAGCCCAAGGGAATGTGATAAGTAAATTTTCAATGTTTAATACAGGTTTTCCCCACTATCTGAAAGGAGAACGTTCCTAAGAAACCTGTGAACTGAAAAGGTATAAAGCAAAGAAGTAATTACTTTAGGCCACATTTTACTAAAGGAAACACAAAATGAATGGAGATAAAACACAGATGCTCACAGACACAGATGCTTCAAAGCCATGGAGGCTGAATGCTGAGTGTAGTTCCCAGGGAAGGAACTAAGCCATTAAATTCTTGTCAATACTGGATACTTGGGGGTACAGATGGCCTCTATAGATGCTCAGCTCACTGCAAAACAAACACTGACATTATTATGTTTTCGCCTTTTTTTCCCACAAAAGACAAAAATCCTCTGGATTTCTTTCAGTTACTGAAAACAGGTACTAATGTAGATCTTTCATAAAAGTGGGGGATGCATGATTTTCTCTATATGTGTAAAGTCTTTATGACTTTCACAAACCATACAGTGTTAAAGGTGAATATGTTCATCAGCTTATATAGATCCATGACAAATACTCAAACTGCAATCAATGAATGGACAAAGAAAATAAACATACAGTTCACAAATGAGTGTATGCAAATATCTACCAAATATATGGAAAAGTATTCCCCCTACCCCCAGAGACTCAGGTGTCCCCTCCATCAAATGAGTAGCGGTTAAAAACTGATGATTGCGGATGCTGGTAAGCAACTGGTGAAACATGTTATCCCAGACACTGCTAGAAGGAATGTGCACTGATGCAACTCTTTCCCTAACATGTATCAAGAAGCCTCAAACTCTTTCTGCCCTTCAGCTCTGCAAGGTCTAGTATTTCTGTAGCTCTGTATTTCTGGTCATCTCTTGTGGTAGATAGCACGGCTCCCCAAAGATGTCCATGCCCTAATCCCTGTAAATTGTGCATACACTGCTTTTCAGAGCAAAAGAATTTGCTGATTTAATTAAAATCATGGGCCATAAAATAAGGACGTTATCCTAGATTATCCACATGGATCCAATTTAATCCTATAAACCCTTAAAAGAATAGAATTTTCCTACACTGATGGCAAAAGAGATGGGGCAGAAGGAAAAGTCAGGAAGGTTTTAAGTATGAAGGCCTGCTTTACTTTGAAGATGTTAGAAGGGGGACTACAAGCCAAGGAATCAATATTGAAATCAACATATGTGTATGGCTATGATTTTTATGTGAAAATCAATCAAATATCCAAAACAGCTGGTTTATTATTGTACTTAGCTAGGTGTTCTGTTGATGTTTTGACAATTTTGAAAATGAAAAATAAATGAGATATTTATAATAATTGCTTATTTCATAATATTTTCCTTGTCTTTTTTTCAGAAAAAAACATGCTGTAATATATTTACCATATAATTTTGTGTTCTTTTGACAGTATTATTAAGTTGGACAACATCCTTGAACAATTTTGGTTCTTTAATCATTTTTTATTACAATCGACCCTTGAAAAACATGGGTGTGAACTGCACAGGTGCACTTATATGGGGAGTTTTTCAATAGTACATGATCTGTGGTTGATTGAATCCATGGATGAAGAACTACAGATACAGACAGCTGACTATGAAGTTATACATAAAGTAGATTTATAATGTTAAATAGAAGTGGATGTTTGACTGTATAGGGTCAGCGCCCCTAACCCCCATGTTGTTCAAGGGGCAACTGTAATTTCATTTTGCAGAAACATTATCAACAGTATTATGTAAGCCATACTTAGGTTTGCAAATGAACCATGCTTTTTACCTACAATGTCTAAATATTTTATCAGTGTTGTACATGATAAATCATTACTATCACAGAAAACTTATAAATATTTTAATTTCATTATATAAATTACTATTGCATATAATGTGATTTTCAAGCAATATCTATATCCAATTTCTATTTCCTTTTTCTTTCAATGAAGAAAGAATTTCATCAAATTCTATATTGGTTTATTTTATAGGAAGCAAGAAAAAAAACACTACATTTTTCACTTTATTGAATTCTCTCATAAGGTGGAATTATTATTTGTTCTATAATGGACAGAAAGTAGCATTTTAAGAAATTATTTTGGGGATTATTTTTACCCAAAGCTTCTTCATAGAATTGTAAACATGTTCATTTCCTTGTTCTAATTCCCTTGTGTTATATTGGAATGCTACCTTTGTTGTATTACATTTCCCATGCATTTTCTTTAAATTAAATGCTTTTCTAAAACTTCTATATTTTCAATCCCTCAAAAATATGTTTACAAGCTTTTGTTAACATTATTAATAATAAACAACTGTTCATACCAAATATCTGAATAGCATAAATTTAAAATAACCATTTTCTTCCAAAGATATGTAAAGGAGAATCTGCACCCTCAAAATATGTCTCTCTCACATATTATTTTAATCTGGTTATTTTCTAAGGAACAGCAGAAAGGGAAAAGTTTTGAAAACCAAGTATGAGTTATATTTTTGTAGGAAACATTTACCTGTGTAAGGGAAATGTCCATTTGTAACACTGTCTACTTCCATTTACCAGAAGAGAATGATGACCAAATCCCTAGAAACTCAATCAATGGAGGATGGCACTTTTTTTCCTGGTCATGTTCCATAACGGATTCGTCCCATCCCTCAACATTTTCTGATGAGAATGGTATTTAAGGTGAGGGTTTTAGCCATTTGGAAGAGTTACTCAGTTTTCCTGGGTCTCTCCCAGGTATAGATGTTACTAAACTGATTTTCTCCTATTAATCTGTCTCATGTCAATTTTACTATTAGGTCAGCCAGAAAAGCCTATAAAGGTAGAAGAAAATTTCTTCCTCCCCAACAGATAGAATTTGTTCCTTATAGGAAGATCTCTTCTCTGTCCTAATATATCCTGGAACATGCCTAAATTAAATTGTATTTGCTTGGATGACATCATTCCCATGGTGTTTGAACATGGTGTCTGAGCAAATCTGATATAGACCTCATCAAGATATCCCATTTGGGGACAGGTCCATAATGATACATATTTTTTTAATTGTTACAAAAAATGTCATCACTATCAACGGAGTTTATGTCATCTTTCCAAAGAATGAATAACAATATGTTATACGTGGCACATATACTGCTTCTAGATTTTGACAAAAATTCTGGTTTTCAATTTTTTCCTGCATCAGATTTCTTGGAATTTTTCACACAGGTCTGCCATCAACAATATCTTAAATTATTTAGAAATGGTGATACATCTTTTTATAAATTTACTTCTCACTAAATATTCTTATAAAACCTAAACTTTCAACTTTAAAAGAAAATTCTTACCTATCTTGTTGCTAATGTAAAAAATTAATATCATGTTTTGCATATTTTATACCTAGATGTACATGAATATAAATTTAAGAAATACGGATTTCTACATATTGGAAAAATAATCCTCAGCTGTCATATACAAATATTGCAGACTATACTATTCTACAACACCTCAGGATGCAAGGAGAAGTCAGAGAATGAAAGCTTGCCACCACTAAAAACTGATATTTCATCATGAAAGAGTGGGGCTTTTCCTGGTAGCTCAGACACTAAAGAATCCACCTGCAATGCAGGAGACTCAGGTTTGATCCTCTGGCTAGGGAAGATCCCTGGAAAAGGAAATGGAAACTCACTCCAGTATTCCTGCTTGGAAAATCCCATGGACAGAAGAGCCTGGTGGGCTATAGTCTATGGGGTCGCCAAGAGTGGGATGCACCCAAGCACACACACACGAAAGAATTATTGCAATTATGCTGTTTGAGAGGAACGATTTAAGAAGTTAAATTCATTTGCCTTTTTTCTCACTTAATCACTTTTACAACTCAAATCCTCCCTGTATTATGAAGCAGGGTCTGTCTCCAGTGTTCTCAGTGACATAGCCAGAGACAGTCCAGGCACTGAAACAGTCATCTTTTAAGAACAAGATGTAAGAACAAACGTTTCCCTGGAGTGTGAGCAATGTTGGTGATTTCTGTGGAGACCACACACCTGTGTCTCTGTTCCTGGGTCTACCAATTGCCCCCAACAAAGACACTATTTGCCATACTCTGGCAAAACATTAATAATATACTAAGTTATATTATTTAAGCTGTTCTAAGAATGCTTCAGGGAATCAGTTTTACTATAAGAGACATAAAACAATTCTGGGAAAAATAAAAACTTTCCCTTACAATAAAATTCAAATGTAAAACCTGAATAGAACATTATAAATCACCCAGTTAATCTTCTTCATTTTTCCTGTTAGAAAACTATATCCCAGAGAAGGGAAGTGACTTGCCCAAGCCCTCAGTCTTCAAAAGCAACAAAACAGGACTGTATAATCAAGGGATTAGATCTGGTTGACAGAATGCTTAAAGAACTATGGATGGAGGTTTCTAACATCGTACACAGGAGGTGGTGACCAAAACCATCACAAAGAAAAAGAAATGCAAGAAGGCAAATTGGTTGTCTGAGGAGGTCTTATACATAGCTGAGAAAGGAAGAGAAGCAAAAGACAAAGGTGAAAGGGAAAGATATAACCAACTGAATGGAGAGTTCCAGAGAACAGCAAGGAGAGATAAGAAAGACTTCCTAAGTGAACAGTGCAAAGAAACAGAGGAAAGCAATAGAATGGGAAAGACTAGAGATCTCTTCAAGAAAACTGGAGATACAAAGGAACATTTCATGCAAAGATGAGCACAAAAAAGGACAGAAACAGTAAGGACCTAACAGAAGAAGAAGAGATTAAGAAGTGGCAAGGATACAAAGAAGAATTGTACAGAAAAGGTTTTAACGACCCAGATATCCACCATGGTGGGGTAACTCATCTAGAACCAGACATCCTAGAGTGTGAAGTCAAATGGGCCTTAGGGAGCATTACTATGAACAAAGTTAATGCAATTGATGGATTTCCAGTTGAGCTATTTAATATCCTAAAAGATGGTGCTGTTAAAGTGGTGCACTCTTGCCATGCCCTCCTCCAAAGGACCTTCCTGATGCAGATATGGAATCTGCATCTCTTATGTCTCTTGCATTGGCAGGCAGGTTCTTTACCACTAGCACCACTTGGGAAGCCCACAACTTATATGACTATATATATATATATATATATATATATATGTTTATGCACATAAAACCAAATCACTGTGCTGTATACCTGAACACTGTAAATCAACTGGAATTCAATAAACTTTATATATATCATATATATAAAGTGCTGTGCTCAATATGCCTGAAAATTTGGAAAACTCAGCAGTGGCCACAGGACTGGAAAAGGTCAGTTTTCATTCCAATCCCAAAGAAAAGAAATAACAAATAATTTTCAAAGTATCATACAATTGCACTAATTTCACATGCTACCAAGGTAATGCTCTAAATCCTTCAAGCTAGGCTTCAAGGAAGAGGAACCTTGAAGGCAGAGGAACAAGACATCAAATTGCCAACATCTGCTGAATCACAGAAAAAGCCAGGCAAGTCCAGAAAAAACATCTACTACTGCTTCATCGACTAAGCTAAAACCTTTGTGTGGATTACAACAAACTGTGGAAAATTCTTCAAGAGATGGGAATACCGGACTATCTGAAAGAAACTCTATGTAGGACAAGAAGCAGCAGTTAGAACTGGACATGGAACAACAGACTGGTTCCAAATTGGGAAAAAAGTACATCAAGGCTGTATATTGTCATCCTGTTTATTTAACTTATATGCAGAGTACAACATGAGAAATACTGGGCTGGATGATTCACAAGCTGTAATCAAGATTGTCATGAGAAATATCAACAACCTCAAATATACAGATAATACCACTCTAATGGCAGAAAGTGAAGAGGAATTAAAAAGCCTTTTGATGAGGGTGAAATAGGAAAGTGAAAAAGCCAGCTTAAAACTCAACATTCAACAAGCAAAGATCATGGCATCTGGTCCCATTACTTCATGGCAAATAGATGGGGGAAAATATAGAAACAGTGACAGATTTCATCTTTCTGCGCTCCAAAATCACTGCAGACAGTGACTGCAGCCAGTAAATTAAAAGACACTTGCTCCTTGAAAGAAAAGGTAAGACAAACCTAGACAGCACATTAAAAAGCAGAGACATCACTTTGCTGACAAAGGTCCATGTAGTCAAAGCTATGGTTTTTCCAGTAGTCATGTATGGATGTGGGATTTAGACCATAAAGAAGGATGAGAGCCTTCTGAGAAGAATTGATACTTTCAAATTGTGCTGGAGAAGACTCTTGAGAGTCCCTTTGACAGCAAAGAGTTCAAATCAGTCAATCCTAAGGGAAATCAACCCTTGTATACTTATTGGAAGGACCAATACTGAAGCTCCAATACTTTGGCCACCTCATGCGAAGAGCGGACTCATTGGAAAATACTCTGATGCTGGGAAAGACTGAGGGCAGGAGAAAAAGGGGGCAACAGAGGATGAGATGGATAGATGGCATCCAACTCAATGGACACGAGTTTGAGGAAACACTGAAGTGAAGGAGACAATGAAGGGGAGGGAAGTCTGGTGTGCTGCAGTTCATGGGGTCACAGAGTTGGGACATGATTTAGCGACTGAAAAGCAACAACAACATAGTGTTGGTCACCTGATTAGGTGATAACCTGGCTTTTTATCAATGTATGCTGATCACTGATATATTAGGTAAGTGAAAGAAAGTGGAACATTTAGGAAAATACTGCGATTTTTAGCAGATGATAAGAATTGATACTTAAAGCCAATAAGTTTTCTAGAAACTAAATGTCCTATTTAATCACTTTCTCTTAGTCCACTAAATCCTTTCTTAATTTAATCTGAGGAAACAGTATACCACAGGGATGGCTTTAGTAAAATTTTTAATGAATGACAGTAGATTCCAATAAAACAGAAAATAAAATTATACAATAACATCAAATGTTGAAAATTGCTTGGATAAAAAGGAAGTTTAGGGCTGAAATTTTTTATAGAATTGCAATTAATTTTGGCAGCTGTTTCATTATCAGATTTGATTCACTGTAATAAAACATTGTAAAATCATAATCCTTCCATCAGTTAAAAAAAGGCTCCTATAATTCAGGTAATAAGATCTCCATATAAATTCTAAAAATTTTTAATATCATTATTTCCTCACTTTTGCAGTGACTTTCATGGAAAATGTCAAGAAAAAAATATGTAACTAAAATATGGGAAGAATAAAACAACTTAACTGTGATGAATAACAAAATTATGTAATAACTGTGGTGGGAGAATTCTAACTTCTCTGTACTCATTCTAATTTGAGCTTATTTGTTGAATCACACAGGTTGTCCAAGGTAGAATGCAATTTGAATAGTTAACAAAAGTCAGATTTAACCTTAAATTCAAGTGAATGTGTAAAGGAATGATACTGGCAACACAGACTTACGATTAAATGAAAATTTTAGAACAAATGTACAGACTTCTACAGTTCAAATAAATAATTTTTCCAGGATCACTGCAAAATTGTATTCATCTCACATGCTAGCAAATAATGCTCAATATTCTCCAAGCCAGGCTTCAACAGTACGTGAACCAAGAAATTCCAGATGTTCAAGCTGAGAGGAACCAGAAATCAAACTGGATCATAGAAAAAGTGAGAGTTCCAGAAAAAAAAAAAATCTCCTTCTGCTTTACTGACTACACCAAAGACTTTGCCTGTGTGGATCACAACAAACTGTGGAAAATTCTTCAAGAGATGGGAATACCAGACTACCTTACCTGCCTCCTGAGAAATCTGTATGCAGGTCAAGAAGCAACAGTTAGAACCAGACATGGAACAATGGACAGGTTCCAAATTTGGAAAGGAGTGTGTCAAGAGTGTATATTGTCAGTCTGCTTATTTAACTTCTATGAAGAGTACATCATGAGAAATGCTGGGCTGGATGAAGCACAAGCTGGAATCAAGATTGTTGGAAGAAATATCAGTAACCTCAGATATGCAGATGACACCACCCTTATGGTAGAAAGTGAAGAACTGAAGAGCCTCATGATGAAAGTGAAAGAGGAGAGTGAAAAACTGGCTTAAAACTGAACATTCAAAAAATGAAGTTCCTGCCATGTGGTCCCATCACTTCTTGGCAAACAGATGGGGAAAAAAGTGGAAACAGTGAGAGGCTTTATTTTCTTGGGCTCCAAAATCACTGCAGATGGTGATTGCAGCCATGAAATCAAGATGTTTGCTCCTTGGAAGAAAAGCTATGTCCAACCTAGACAACATATTAAAAAGCAGAGATATTGCCTTGCCAACAAAGGTCCAGCTAGTCAAAGCTATGGTTTTTCCACTGGTCATGTATGGATGTGAGAGTTGGACTATAAAGAAAGCTGAGTGCCGAAGAACTGATGCTTTGGAACTGTGGTGTTGGATAAGACTCTTCAGAGTCCCTTGGGCTGCAAAGAGATCCAACCAGTCCATTCTAAAGGAAATGAGTCCTGAATATTCATTGGAAGAACGGATGCTGAAGCCAAAACTCCAATACTTTGGCCATCTAATGCGAGGAACCAGGAATCAGGGTCTTTTCACTGGAAAAGACCCTGATGCTGGGAAAGATTGAAGGCAGGAGGAGAAGGGGACAACAGAGAATGAGATGGTTGGATGGCATCACCAATTCAATGGACATGAATTTGAGTAAGCTCTGGGAGTTGGTGATGGACAGGAAAGCCTGGCATGCTGCAGCTCATAGGAGAGGAGAAGGGGACAACAGAGAATGAGATGGTTGGATGGCATCACCAATTCAATGGACATGAATTTGAGTAAGCTCTGGGAGTTGGTGATGGACAGGAAAGCCTGGCATGCTGCAGCTCATAGGGTTGCAAAGAGGTAGACATGACTGAGCGACTGAATTGGACTGATTCTAGGATCACAGAAATTTAGATATATAAATACTTTTATGGGGCATAACTTTATAAAATGAGAATGATAACTTACCAGAGATAAAACATCAAAATAGTGACAAAACTAGTGATGAGAAAGTCATTAAATGAAAAGAAGAGCTTAAATCTTAATTAATCTACATATAGTAACACAACTGTCAAGTGTCTCACAATCAGATGCTTCCTTTAAGGAATTATCTGGAAGACAGCTATGCTAGAATGGATTGAATGGATCCTGGAATAATTATTTGTTATTTGAATTGTAGAAGTGTGTGCACTTATTCTAAAATTTCCATCCAGTCGTAATGGAAAAATTATCTAAATTGTTTTCCAGTTGCCATGTTGTATCTGATTATTTGCAACCACAAGGACTGCAGCACACCAGGCTTCCCTGTATTTCACTATCATACAGAGTTTGCTCAAACTCATGTTCATTGAGTCAGTGATGCCATCCAAGCATCTCATCCTTGGTTTTCCCCTTCTCCTCCTGCCCTCAGTCTTTCCCAGCATCAGAGTCTTTTCCAATGAGTTGGTTCTCCCCATCAGGTGTGTCAAAGTACTGGTGTTTCATTTTCAGCATCAGTCCTTCCAATGAAAATTTGATCTCCTTACCATCCAAGGGATTCTCAAGAGTCTTCTCCAGCACCACAGTTCAAAAAGATCAATTCTTCAGTGTTCAGCCTTCTTTATGGCCCAGCTGTCACATCCATACATGACTAATGGAAAAACCATAGCTAAATTACCAACCCAGAATAAAATAAGAAAAAGAAGGATGTCAGGCTATCTGGAGATGACTTTTAAGAACCAGTTAGCAATGTTCTGAGATTCATTTTTGAACAATGAGATATTTTGTATTAAAACCAGTTTAATAATCTGTTAAAACTACTCCTAATTCAAGCCATATATTCTAGGTCTTACAGAAATTCACACATTTTCAGTATGCTGAGGGATGTGGTCAACTTCACAATAACCCATGGTTGTTTGAGTTCTTTCCCCCATGCTACTCTGCATTCCAAGACTGTGACTCTAGTCATCAACACTGAAAAGCTCTATTTCAGACATTATATAATGAATCACCAAATAATGTCTCTACTCTTAGTTCAGATTTTCATACTTCAACTAGTGAATTAACATCCCAAGATACAAAATAGTGGTGTCAACAACCAGTCAACAATTCTTGGTCAGTGTCATCATCATTCAGCAGTGCTTGGGAAATTTTTTTATCATTTTGTTTTTCAAAAAACTGGAAATAAAAGCAAAAGTGTTGGTTAGTAGTATGAAGCCTAGAGCTTGTATGTGCATGCTAAGTCACTTCAGTCAAGTCTGATTCTTTACAGCCCCATAGACTGTAGCCCACCAGGCTCCTCTGTCCATGGAATTCTCCAGGCAAGAATCTTGGAGTGAGTTGCCATTTCCTTCTCCAGGGGATCTTCCCAACCTGGGGATCAAACCAGTGTCTCCTGCATTGGCAGGCAGATTCTTTACTGCTGAGCCAAGGGAAGCCCTGTTTTATATATATATATATATATATA
>SJYX01012247.1:71272-245711 GCA_006410675.1 Oreotragus oreotragus | reverse complement strand
TAATCACTGCTATAGGGACTTCCCTGGGGGTCCAGTGGTTGAGAATCCAACTTGCAATGCAGGGGACGTGGGTTTGCTCCCTGGTCAAGGAACTAAGATCCCACATGCTGCAGAGCAACTAAGCCCGAAAGCCACAACTACCGAGGGCTCTCAGTCTAGAGCCCGCGCTTTGCAACGTAGAAGCCTGTGTGCCACGACAAAGAGCCAGCATGTCCAAAATCGAGAATAATAATTTTTAAAATTCAGCGCTGTAATTTTTTATTGCAGCAATAGGAAATACACACCCTCGTTAGGTTAAAATGAGTTGATACGTTCAAAGCACTTAGAAAATTACCTAACACATAGCTTACATATAAGTCTTGGCTAAAACTCTTGTCCTGGGTCAGAGGTGGCCAGCTCCACCCATATTCCAGCTAGTGGGAGGCACGTCTCTTCTGTTACATGCAGTTGGCCTGAATTTGGTCACCTGGTCACACGTAACTGCAAGGGACACTGAGGGATATAATGTTTTTCTGAGTAGCCCATGTGCCTACCTGAGATATATGGGTTCTAAAGGAAGGAGAGGAGGTGGCTGTTGAGGAGCTAACAGTGTCCTGCTATGAAAGACAAGAAGTTTAGCAAAGGTACTTTGCCCTCAGAGTTCGGTTAGAGACACACTTTCCAGCTTCTTTTTCTTGTGCCCCTAATTTTATGTAACATCTCTTGACTCCTGGCTAAGATGAGACATCTTCCTTGATCACTCTTGGGCTCCCTGTTCCTGCTAAACCATTACATTTGCATCTGGTTCTGTGCCCACAATTAAAATGCTCTGGTTTTGTGTGTTGTGTATCTCTGAACTTCAAAGTTGAAAAATCAATAAAATGTCTAAAAAACTTTGTGACTATGCAAACATCATTCCCTGTAGAACTAACTAGCATTCTGGGACCTCTAAAGAAGGAACTATGATCTTATAGTTTAAATGTTTCTTGAACAGGAAATGCTCCAGGCTCCAAATTCAAATATATTTTTCTACATTCCTTTAGATACTCAAAGTCATGTTACATTTTAATCACTTCGTATCTGGGCCACGACTTTCTTATACAGCTTTTTGTTCTCCGGGAGTTTTTCATTGCTTTTCTCTTCTCTTCTTGAGAAAAGAAACATATGCCTTTTAAATCAGGTCATTAAAATCTTCCAGCTTCGTAATTACATTATTTTTTAAATGAAGCCCATTTTTTTCTTAAGGACATTCTTCTCCAAACCCTCTGACTTCCTGTTCTAATTTTGACTGATAGTTTTATAGACCTCTGACATTTCTATTCATTGTACTCCTGGGTTAATTCCACTCTTTCATGAATCTCTTAACTTTCTCTTTCTGGAGTTTTGCCTCTGTTTTGCTGAAGTACCTTTGCAAATGACATTTTTAAAAGGAGTGCATGGGAGAAAAGCTTCATTGCATGTCTGAAAATGACTTTAGTTTGTTGTATGCTTACTGAGTCAGGAGGTCAACCAGCAGGCTTCACTTTATGAGATGTGGAAAGGGGGGCACCGATAGGCCATCAGACATGAGTTCCCACCCTGGGCCAAATAAGAAGTGATCTACTCTAGACCCCAGCACTCTGAGTAGGAACCCAGGTCCTTTTGAAAAAGATTACTCAGTTTTTTAAGAAAGTATTTCTTTTTAAAATATTTTTACTTTTGAAAAGTTGAGAC
The DNA here is from genome assembly GCA_006410675.1 of Oreotragus oreotragus. Taxonomy (NCBI): domain Eukaryota; kingdom Metazoa; phylum Chordata; class Mammalia; order Artiodactyla; family Bovidae; genus Oreotragus; species Oreotragus oreotragus. Next base: position 244,019 of record SJYX01012247.1, on the reverse strand, counting down.
ATAGTCGATGTACAGGCTTCCCTGGTAGCTTAGCTGGTAAAGAATCCACCTGCAATGAGGGAGACCTGGTTTCCCTGGATTGGGACGATCCCCTGCCGGAGGGCGTGGCAACCCATTCCAGTATTCTTACCTGGACAGTCCTCGTGGACAGAGGAGGCTGGCAGGCTACAGTCCATGGGGTCGCAAAGAGTCAGACACAACTGAGTGACTGGGCACAGCTCACAGTCGACGTACAGTGTTTACAAGCTACCAGTGTACAGCGTGAAGAAGTGAAGTTGCTCAGTCGTGTCCGACTCTTTGCAACCCCGTGGACTGTAGCCTGCCAGGCTCCTCTTCCATGGGATTTTCCAGGCAAGAATACTGGAGTGGGTTGCCATTTCCTCCTCCAGGGGATCTTCACACCTCAGGGATCAAACCCAGGTCTCCTGCATTGTAGGCAGATGTTTTCACCATCTGAGCCACCAGGGTACAGCATAGTGATTCACAGGTTTTAAATGTTCTAGTCCACTTGTAGCTATTAGAAAATATTGGCTATATTCTCTGTTATATAATGTATCCTTGTGGCTTATTTACTTTATTCTTAATAGTCTGTGCCTTTTAATCCCCTACTCCTATTTTGCCCCTTCCCTCTCCCCACTGGTAACCCCTAGTTTGTTAGCTGTGTCTGTGAATCTGCTTCCTTTTTGTTATAGTCTCTAGTTTTCCTTGCTTTAGATTCCACATATAAATGATACTGCACAGTATTTGTTTTTCTCTGTCTTATTTCACTGAACACAATACCCTCCAAATCCATTCATGTTGTTGTAAATGGAAGTTTTTCATTCTTTGTTATGGCTGAATAATGATAACATCCTATCTATCCTTCTGTTGATGGACACAGGTTGCTTCCACATCAATTGTAAACGCTGCTATGAACATTGAGGTGCATTATCTTTTTGAATTAGTATTTTCTTCTCTTTTCTTTTTTGGGTATATACCCAGGAGTGGAATTGCTGGGTCTTATGGTAGTTCTATTTTTAGTTTTTTGAGAAACCACTATATTATTTTCCAATTTACATTCCCACCAACAATGTACAAGGGTTCAGCTTTCTCCATGTCCTTGTCGACATTTGCTATTCCTGGTCTTTCTTACGATAGCCTTCCTAATAGGTGTGAGGTAATATCTCACTGTGGTTTAATTTGTATTTCTTTGATGATGAATGATGTTGAGGATCTTTTCATGCGCCTGTTGGCCATCTGTATGTCTTCTTTCTTACTTTTTAACCTGTCTGTCTCTGTGTATGTTCCTGATGTGAGTGTATTTGTAAGGGAGAGTTGGTGGCTGATACTGGCTTGTTATTCACTAAACAGGCCTTTTTTGGAATATTTTCTAAACTTTGGTTTTTCACATACCACTATTTAATTTTTTGCCATATCTTCTTACTACCTGCATTACTGTTTACTCATGGTATTGTTTTTCTTTGAATTGATTGACCTAGTCCTACATTGCTGCTGCTGCTAAGTTGCTTCAGTCGTGTCCGACTCTATGCAACCCCATAGACGGCAGCCCACCAGGCTCCGCCGACCCTGGGATTCTCCAGGCAAGAACACTGGAGTGGGTTGCCATTTCCTTCTCCAGTCCTACATTATACCTATAAAATTACAAGTGTGTTGTTAAAATTATCTCTCTTATTGTTTGTAATTATACAGTTATATCTTATAATCTATGTAAAAACAAACACAAAACTCTTAAGACAGCAGAGGTTTACTTAATATAAAATAATGTGAACAAGAATAAATATATAAAAAACTGAGTCACTTTTCTGTATACCAGAAAATAACACAACATTGAAAATCAACTATACTTGACTAAGTAAGAGTAGGGACTTCCCTGGCAGCCCAGTGGTCAAGGCTTTGCCTTCCAACGCAGGGAGGGGATGGGTTCAATTGTAATTATACAGTTATATCTTATAATCTATGTAAAAACAAACACAAAACTCTTAAGACAGCAGAGGTTTACTTAATATAAAATAATGTGAACAAGAATAAATATATAAAAAACTGAGTCACTTTTCTGTATACCAGAAAATAACACAACATTGAAAATCAACTATACTTGACTAAGTAAGAGTAGGGACTTCCCTGGCAGCCCAGTGGTCAAGGCTTTGCCTTCCAACGCAGGGAGGGGATGGGTTCAATCCCTGGTTTGGGAGCTATGATCCCACGTGCCTCGGGGCCAAAAAACCAAAAACGTGAAACAGAAGCAATATTGTAATAAACTCAATCAACACTTAAAAAATGGTCCACATCAAAAATGAAAAATAAAAGCTAAATAAAAGATAACCAAGGTTTATTTATTTACCACTAAATATTATCCACAGCAGTGGTTCATGTACTATACTTTAGGAAATATTTTTTTTTAGCTTCGTGGCAGGAAGGATCTTAGTTCCCCAATCAGGGATCAAATCTGCGGGGAGGCGGGGTGTCCTTTCTCTTCCTTGGCCTTTATTCTGGAATGCTGGAAAATAAAGTACAAGAGTAATTATAGAAGACAAAATATCACTTTCATTGCTGATGATGTAAAATGTGGGGCCTCAGCTTAGGATGAACTCACTGAGATGCGAGCTAGCGGAGCCCCGCTCACAGCCATCTCTGCCTGGTGAAACGGTTTGACCTCCGTTTCACACGTCGGGGGCTCGGAGTCTCAGTTCAGCCGCTCCCTTTCACTCCTCGTGGCGTGCGACTATGGCAGTCAAGTATCTTCAGCTCAGGGACATAGAGAACAGAGTCCATAACTTATACCAATGGCTTCAAAAAATAAAACAGAAACACGAATCAACCCTTTATACTTGATGTGGCTAGTCCTCCAGTGCTCTTGCCTGGAGAATCCCGGGGGCGGGGGAGCCCGGTGGGCTGCCGTCTCCGGGGTCGCACAGAGTCGGACACGACTGAAGCGACTTAGCAGCAGCAGCAGCANATCAACCCTTTATACTTGATGTGGCTAGTCCTCCAGTGCTCTTGCCTGGAGAATCCCGGGGGCGGGGGAGCCCGGTGGGCTGCCGTCTCCGGGGTCGCACAGAGTCGGACACGACTGAAGCGACTTAGCAGCAGCAGCAGCACCTTGGTACTCAGCCCAGGCAAGGACAGTGTGAGACAGGAAGGTCCACCTCAGTGATGGATATGGATACAAATACCCTAAACACAATGCTATCAAACTAAATACACCAACATATTTAAAAATACATAATGACCAAGTTGGGTTTATCCAAGAATGCAAGGCTATTTTAACATTTGAAACTGTCACTTTAAGTTGCAGCATTAACAGGTAAAAAGATACAAAAATCCTGTGATCATATAAAACAAATAAAGAAAAAGCAACTTATTCAAACTCTTGGCAAACTAGGGACAGGAGAGGCTTCCTTTTTTTACTTTTTGAAATATGTTTTATCCTTATTTTAAAGTTTTTATCCAGGGGAATAGTGACCGCTGATCCAGATAACCCAGCCCTATCAGAAACTGGAAATTCTTACACTGAGGTATTTTTAAAATACTATATTTTTAATTTCTAAGGGCTATTTTTGTTTGTTTTCTCAGTGTACTCTTATTTTTATTTATTTATTTATTTTTGACTTATGGGATCTCAGTTCCCTGACCAAGGATTGAACCCAGGGTACAGCAATGAAAGCATCAAATCCTAACCAGGCCACCAGGTAACTTGCAGGAGGTAATTCCCTTAGTGTGAAAATTGTAAAGGATCTTTCTAAAACCTACAGTAAAGATAACAATGATAAAACCTTAAAAAGCATTCATTTCAAAGTCAGAAACCTAAAGAAAGGGTGTTCACTATCCCTCTTTCTGTTCAAAGCTGTACTAGATTTTTCTGCTTGTACAGTAAGAAAAGGGGGGAGAAATGATATAAACGATTGAAAAGGAAGAAACAAAATGGTCATTATATATTTGTAGATTAAGTGATTGTCTACCCAGAAATTCTAAGAGATTCCACAGGCAAATTCTTAAAACTATTAAGAGGATTCATAGTGAGAGGCAATTTCCCATAGGCCTGTTGCATTCCTGGATGACCTGCAGAGGCACTAAATGACCTTTGGACTTTTTCTTGACACTCTCTTCAAGAATATCTGTATGTCAACCGTCTTTGGAATATAGAGTAAGCGTCTCCCTCCAGAGCAGAGGGCAGACTTGCTTACTGTCCAATATAATGAAGATAATGTCTGTCTGCAGCCAAGATCAGGCATTCGGGTCCCCTCCATGCAGGGTTCCTCAGCAATTAGGCCAACTCACTCAGTGCGTGGGCAGCAGCCCTTGGAACTTGAAGGGCAAGTGGAACCACTGACTCAAACAGGAAGCTCATGCTGCTTGCTGAGCCACCAGCAATGAAGTTCTTTATCTCTGACCCAGGAATCTCATCATCCAGGACACTGACAGCTGAGGGTCTGAGTAGGGCAAAATCCCAGGCTCTTCACATTCTTGGCAATTCTGCCATCTCATTTCTAAATATTTGCAATAAACAGAAAATGCTGTTTATAAAAGATAACTTTCATAAAAGCACATAAAACTCTTAAGTGCCTAGGGATAAATCTAAGGGATGTGCAAGATTTTATGAAGAAAACTAGAAAACTTGATTGATGGTCATTCAAGAGACATAGGTACATAGAGAGTATACATTGCTTGTAGAAGGGAAGACTCAACTGTAAACTTGTCAGTTCTCCAATTAATCTATAAATCTATTTCAGTTTCAAAGGGCTAAATAAAGGTTTTTTTTTTTTAATTATTGTTTTCAGGGGGAAAAAAAGTTTTCAGAAACATGTCAAGCTTTTCCTAAAGTCATATGAAAGAACAACCAAGAGTAGTCAAGGCAACTTTGAAGATATTGAACGAGGTGAGAATGATCCTCCAGGTAATAAGACTTATTATACAAGTGAAGTGGGTGAGACAAGGAGAGTTTGGCAGAAGGATATGCAAATAAACGGGGCAGAACGGAGAGCTCAGAGACAGAGGCACGCAGATTGGAGGTTCAGCACATGTCAGAGGTGGCATTTAAATCCATTCCCTCAAATAACTGGTGGGAAACTTGTTTTCCATGTGGGAAAAAAGAGAACTGCACCTCTCTATCACTCTGATCACCAAAGTCAATGCGGAAGGATGCTAAAGGTGAAAAAAGAAAACTTTAAATTCTTAAATTAAAATCTCTTCTAGACATCATGATGTAAAGATTTCAAGCGACAAGAAGCATACATAATATAGAAAATACAGATAGATTTAACTACATTCAAATTCCAAAGTATTGTGTAGTAAAAATATAAACAAAGTTTAAAGCCAAGCCACTTGGCTGGGAGATGATATGTACTGATATAAAATGCACACAACAGAGAAAGCATCAGTATCCAGGCTACATAGAGAGCCACAGATCAAGGACTTCCCTGGGTGTCCAGTGGTTAAGAATCTGCCTTCTAATGCAAGGGATGTGGGTTTGTTTCCTGGTCCAGGAAGATCCCACACACCTCAGAGCAACTAAGCCTGCGTGCTACAACTACTGAGCCTGTGTACCACAACTAGAGAATCCCTGCGCTGCAATAAAAAGATCCTGCCTGCTGCAACTAGACCCAACACAGCCAAAACAATAAATATATATATATATATATTTTTAAAAGGACTACAGATCAATACAAAAATTAAAAACAGCTTGAGAGAAAAGGGGACTTCCCTGGTGGTCCAGTGCTTAAGACTGCACTCACAATGCAGGAAAGGCAAGTTCAATCCCTGGTTAGGGGAACTAAGATCCCATATGCTATAGCACAGAGCCAAAAGTAAGAAAAAAGAGAGAGAAAGAGAAAAGCAAGTAAAAGATATAAAGAGGCAAACCATACAAATACATGAAATGATGTTTAACTTCATTTGAAATTATTGGAATACAAATCAAAGCAAAATGCAGTATAATTTTACGCCTCAAATTGAAAGAGATTAGCAACATTTTCTGGCTGAATATATTATTAACAAGTGTGGGTGAGTATGTGTGGAACCATGGGCATTCCTGTTAATGCTAAAGAGGGTTTAAACTATAACCACTCTGAAAAACAATATGGCAAAATCTAGTAAATTTCAACACATGCATATCCTCTGCTGCTGCTAAGTCACTTCAGTCGTGTCCGACTCTGTGTGACCCCATAGACGGCAGCCCACCAGGCTCCCCCATCCCTGGGATTCTCCAGGCAAGAATACTGGAGTGGGTTGCCATTTCCTTCTCCAATCCATGGAAGAGAAAAGTGAAAGTGAAGTCGCTCAGTCTGTCCGACTGTTAGCGACCCCATGGACTGCAGCCCACCAGGCTACTCCGTCCATTGGATTTTCCAGGCAAGAGTACTGGGGTGGGGTGCCATTGCCTTCCCCAGCATACCCTCTAATCTAGCAATTAACTCCTTGAAATAAACTCTAACTCTTGATAAGTAAAAAAATGCTTATTACAACACTGTGTGTAGTGAAAGACTGAAGACAGCAGAATAATGCATGAATAAATCATGTTAGAGCTTAAAAAAAGATGAAGATGAATACACTGAAGGTCTATACATGTATTTATTGACAGGCCTGCGCCTAACATTTATGAGACCCAGGGCAAGAGTAATCTGGAGGCTCAGAGCCCACGCCTCGTCTCTTCCTACTCTGGCTCCAGCCCACATGGTGAAGGACCCCACACATCAGCCAATTTGTCTTAATTCTGTCCACCAGAACCATCCCCCCAAAACAGCCACCCTGGACACCCTTTGGGCTTAGGGTGTGCATGGCCTCATAGTCAACCTCAGGAGAAAAACTAGCGAAATTGCTGCTCTGGCCTTGGAAATAGGTCCTGGGCCCTTGAGTCAAGGGAGTTCCAGGATCCTGTGTAACCAGATGTGGTTTAGAAGAGCAAGCAAATGGTCCTGGGTGATCCTTGGCACTTTAACCCGTAGAGGAGGGCATGAAGCTAAGGGAGGTGTTGTGTGTTGACATCAACAAATCTCACCTATAATACTGCACATACAAGGTAGAACTATATGTACCAAATGAAAACTTGATATGAAGCTTAAAAATAAGCAAAACAGGGGCCTCCCTGGTGGTCCAGTGGTTAAGAATCTGCCTTGCAATCCAGGAGGATGCAGGTTTGATCCCTGGTCTGAGAAGATCCCACATGCCACAGAGCAACTAAGCCTGTGAGCCACAACTGGAGAGCCCGCCTCCTGCAATGGCGCAACAAAGATACGGGTGCTGCACTTCAGATCCAACACAGACAAACCAATCAATGATTTTTTAGAATAAGCAAAACAATACTATCAACTGCTCAAGGATACAAAGAAGGGGAGCAAAATAATGAAACTTTGAATGGGAAGGACATCTACTTCTGGCAGTTTGGTGAATTTAGTTCAGTTCAGTTCAGTCACTCAGTTGTGTCCCACCTTTGCCACCTCATGGACGGCAGCACGCCAGGCCTCCCTGTCCATCACCAACTCCTGGAGTTTACTCAAACTCTTGTCCATTGAATCGGTGATGCCATCCAGCCATCTCTTCCTCTGTCATCCCCTTCTCCTCCCACCTTCAATCTTTCCCAGCATCAGGGTCTTTTCCAATGAGTCAGTTCTTCGTAGCAGGTGGCCAAAGTACTGGAGTTTCAGCTTCAGCATCAGTCCTTTCAATGAATATTCAGGACTGATTTTCTTTAGGATGGACTGGTTGGATCTCCTTTCAGTCCAAGGGACTCTCAAGAGTCTTCTCCAACACCACAGGTCAAAAGCATCAATTCTTTGGCACTCAGCTTTCTTCGTAGTCCAACTCNAATATCTTCTGCTTCTGTTAGGTCCATACCATTTCTGTCCTTTATTGTACTCATCTTTGTGTGAAATGTTCCCTTGGTATCTCTAATTTTCTTGAAGAGATCTCTAATTTTTCCCATTGTATTGTTTTCCTCTATTTCTTTGCATTGATCACTGAGGAAGTTTGTTGAATTAGGTACTCTGAAAGGTCTTCCCACTCAAGACGAAGCAGATGTTGAAAAAAAAAAAAAACCCAATAACTTTATATCTTATTACTGGTTTCCCAAGAAGTGAAATCTCTAAGGAGATGAAACAAAACACAATTGTGATCTATGAGGGGTACATATTTAGGGAGGAGTGATGCATAAGAGTAAATGCCTATTTAGCATCACAGTCAGGAGCACAGATGAAGCCAGTAGCACCTGAGGGATCTGAATCTGAGATTCCAGCTTGAACAGGGACCCAGAAGTATATTAAAGTGATTATAGATCAGCAGCTCTCCCTAGTTCCAAGATACAATTATCTCACAATATACAGCTTAAAAAAAATCACCACCAACAGACCTGCATTAGACATATGAATGTCCAAGTATGTACTCTTTTATTTTTATTTTTTGGCCATACTACGTAGCTTGCAGGATCTTAGTTCCCCAACTAGGCATCAAACCTGGATCCACAGCAGTGAAAGCACTGAGCCCTAACCACTGGGCCTCCAGGGAATTCCCTACGTATGTACTTTAGAAAAAAGAAAATGATGGAAGAAGACAAACCTGAGATGCAAGGAGGATTGTTGAGGGAAAAAATGATAAATGTAAACAAATGTTGTATAAATATAAAGAGTATGACAGCAAATTCATGGGCTAAAAGAAAAAGAGGATAGAAATGAAACTTGATTGCTGGGAAGAAGGGTGCAGTCATTGGAATTAGAGTGTTCCAAGGTTCTTGCATTGTTTGGAAAGAGAGTTGGAATATTAGATTCAGGCTCTGTTAAATGTGAAAGGTAAAAATTTAAAAATAACTACTCTAAGAATAGAAATAGAGTCAATGACTTCAAAGAAATGAATTAATTTTCAGGCCAGTAGATGGAAAATGTGGAGTAAGGAAACAGAAATTCAGGGTATGGCCAAGATGGTGGAGGAGGAAGACCCTGAGCTCACTTCCTTTCATGGGCACACCCAAATTGTAACTCTGTACAGAGCAACTATCTATGAGAGCAACCTGAAAACTAGCAGAAAAGATTTTCCACACCTAAGGATGTTAAGAAGGAGCAACAGGAAGGGTGGACACAATGTACAGTCAAGACCCTCCGCCCCACTCCTGGTTAGGCAACCCACAAACAGGAGGCTAATCACAACTGCAGAGGTTTTCCCAAGAAGCAAGTTGTTCAAGCCCCAGATTGGGCTCCCTAGCCCAGTGTTCTCACCAGGAAGATGAGCCCCTAGAACATCTGACTTTGAAGGATAGTGGGTCTTGTGTACAGGAGAGCTTATGGGAAAGAGAAACTAGACTCTAAAAGTGTTAGTTGCCCAGTAACGTCTGACTCTTTGCAAATGGACTGAGGCCCTCCAGGCTCCTCTGTCCATGGGATTTCCCAGGCAAGAATACTGTAGTGGATTGCCATTTCCTTCTCCAGGGGATCNCTTGTGTACAGGAGAGCTTATGGGAAAGAGAAACTAGACTCTAAAAGTGTTAGTTGCCCAGTAACGTCTGACTCTTTGCAAATGGACTGAGGCCCTCCAGGCTCCTCTGTCCATGGGATTTCCCAGGCAAGAATACTGTAGTGGATTGCCATTTCCTTCTCCAGGGGATCTTCCCAATCCAGGTATCGAACCTGGGTCTCCCATATCGCAGGCAGATTCTTTGTTGTCTCAGCCACCAGGGAAGCACTCTTAAAGGGTTCACACAAAATCTCACATGCCTGAGACCCAGGACAGAGGCAGGAATTTGAAAGGAACCTGGATTGGACCCGCTTGCCGATCTTGGAGAGCCTCCTGGAGAGACAGGAGGCAGCTAGGACCCCCCTTGAGGACACGGACACTGGCAGCAGTCGTTTTGGGGAGCTTGTTGTACCACCAGGATACTGGTGCTGGCAAGCACCATTTTAGAATCTTCCCTCTAGTTTATCATCACCAGGATGCAACTCTGCCCACTGGTGGACCAGCAACCTTCACACTAGGGCCTGGTAGCCAGCTGGGCCAGGGTCAACTACCAGTGTGCCCACAGCTATCCATCCCACTATAAGAGAAGTGCCCAGGTAGAGCACATAGCTTGAATGACCAAGGGGAAGTGTGGGCCCCATAGGATGCTTCCTACATAAGACCATTTCTCCAAAATCAGGAAATGTACCTGAACTACTAAATACACAGAAATAAAAATAGAGAATCAGGCAAAATGAGACAACAGAGGAGTATATTCCAAAGGAAAGAACAAGATAAAGCCCCAGAAGAAGAGCTAGGCAAAGGAAAGATAAGCAGTCTACCCAATAAAGAGTTCAAGATAATGCTCATAAAGATGCTCAATAAATTCAGGGGAAGAATGGATGAACACAGTGAGAATTTTAACAAAGAGTTTAAAGATATAGAAAAGAACTAAACAGAGCTGAAGAATACAAGAACTGAAATAAAAAATACAATGGAAGGAACCAACTGTAGATTAGATGATACAGAAGAATAGATCAATGAACTGAAAGACAGTACTGAGAATCACTGAAGCTGAATGGAAAAAAAAAGAAATCTTTGATGAGGATAATTTAAAAGAACTCTGAGACAATATCAGGTATGTGAACATCTGCATCACAGCGGTCCCAGATGGAAAAGAGAAAGCGACAAGAACTTATCTGAAGAAATAATAGCTGAAAGTTTTCTAACCTGGGAAAGAGAACAGACATTCAGGTCCAGGAAGCACAGAGTCACAAACAAGTTGAACTCAAAGAAATTCACACCAAGACACACTGTCATTAACATGGAAGAAATTAAATTAAAAGCAGAGAGGGAACGACCGTAGGCTATCAGTTGACTTTTTAGCAGAAACTTTGCAGGGCAGAGGGAATGGAATGGTGAAATATTTAAAATGGTGAAAGCAAGAATATTATACCCAGAAAATCATTCATTCAGATATGAAAGAGAGTTAAAGAGTTTTATAGACAAAGCAAAAGCTAAGAGTTCAACACCATGTGTAAAACTAACTTTATAAGAAATGTTATAGGGACTTCTCTAAGTAAAAAAAGACCACAACTAGAAATATGAAAATTACGAAAGGGAAAAATTTCACTGGTGAAACTATCTATATTCACAATAAGCAGTTAAGGGACATACAAGACAAAAAGAAGTTAAATATGATGTCCAAAACATTAAGGGGGTGAGTAAAGATGCAGAAAACAGAAATTCAGTCTACTCTTAAAAAGGTAAGAACAGAGAACAAGCAAACAAGAACAGAGCAAAAGTGGGATAAATGAAAGTCAAATGGCAAAACTGTAGAGACAAGTCAAATACATTAGTAACAATAGTAAATCAACAGTACACAGTGTGAAGTGGGATAGTTCAAAACACTTTCCTCCATTACTGACTGACATTTCCAATCAGAAAAAAGTTGGTAAAGTAATGGAAGACCTAAGTAACACAACTAACTAGCTTGATTTATTGACCCAAAGTGACTCCAACACCCAACACTTATTTTACCAAGCATGCATAAAACATTTGCAAACATTGACCACATACCAGGCCATAGAGCAAGTCTTATTGTCAAGAATCAGTCATATGCACCATATTCTCTGACCAAAATGCAATTAAGTTAATGACTGATAATGATAAACAATTCCCACATGCTTGGAAATTTTAAAACACATTTCTGGGAACAACCTAAATGTTCATCAACAGTTGAATAGACAAATAAGTTGTATTATATTCATACAATGGGATGCTGTGCTGTGCTTAGACACTCAGTCATGTCTGACTCTTTACAACCCCATGGGAGATTGCCAGGCTCCTCTGTCCATGGGAATTCACCAGGCAAGAATCTTGGAGTGGGTTGCCATGCCCTCCTCCAGGGGATCTTTCCAACCCAAGGATCGAACCCAGGTCTCCCGCATTTCAGGTGGATTCTTTATGATCTGAGTCACCAGGGAAGCCCATGAATACTGGAGTGGATAGCCTACCCCTTGTCCAGGGGATCTTCCCAACCCAGGAATCCAACTGGGGTCTCCTGCACTGCAGGCAGATTCTTTACCAGCTGAGCTTCTAGGGAAGCCCACAGTGGGATGCTACACCCCCAAATAAATCACACACGAATCACTATTTAACAAGCAATGACGTGGACAAACCTCACAGATAGAATGTTGAATGAAAGAAGTCAGAAAGACTAAATACTCTGTAGCTCCATTTGCATAAAATCCAAAAGCAAAATCAATTCTGACAGAAGTTAGAATAGTTTTACCTCTAGGATGTTGGGGTGATTATTGACTGAGATGTTGAAAATTCTATCTTGTTTTAGCCTAAGGGAAAAAAACAAACAATAGAATAAACCCAGTGAAAGTAGAACAAAGGAAATAATGAATATAAGACCAAAACTTACTAAAATAGAAAAAAAAAGACAGAATTGAGAAGATTAAGGAAACCCAACGTTGGTTTTTTGAAAATATCAATAAAATAGTCAAACCTCTTAGGCTGACTTATGTTTTAAAAGGAAAAGCAAAAATAAATAAATATTAAGAATGGAAAGGATATGATAAACACACATGAAGGAGTGATTTAAAAGACAAAAAAAAGCAATCTGAACAACCATTTCTTTAATGTTATCATTTATTCCTCATTTCCATTTGTTAAATCAGTTTAGAAGTTTTAAAGACACATCTATGACATCTACATTTTAAATTTATTTGCAAAAAGTTGTTTATTATGGTTTAAAAAAATCTTTCTATAGTTAATTCCCTCTGTTCATTATTTATTTCAGTTCAGTTCAGTCACTCAGTCGTGTCTGACTCTTTGCGACCCCATGAATCACAGCACGCCAGGCCTCCCTGTCCATCACCAACTCCTGGGCCTTCTTTAATCAGCCTTGCCAGAAATGTATCTGTGTTATAAGACACTTTTTAAACTAATCTGTAGTTTCTTTCTGTTCTTGATATTGATTTTTCTCTCATCTTTACTGTGTTCTGCTATTTGAGAAGGGTGTTATCATGTTGTTTTTTTTCTTTCTGATTTCCTAAGTTGGATGCTCAACTCATTAATATGAAATCTTTATTAATGTGAACTCCTTAATTAATTTATTTAAGAATATGCATGCCCCTCAGGATTGCTTTAGTAAAGTAAAGTAAAAGTCGCTCAGTTGTGTCCGACTCTTTGCGACCCCATGGACTGTAGCCTACCAGGTTCCTCCGTTCATGGGATTTTCCAGGCAAGAATACTGGAGTGGGTTGCCATTTCCTTCTCCAGGAGATCTTCCCAACCCGGGGATCAAACCCAGGTCTCCCGTATTGTAGGCAGACCCTTTAGCGTCTGAGGCACCAGGGCAGTCATTGCTTTAGTTGTATTCAAATTTCAAAATGTAATGCTTTGGGGCTTTCCTGGTGGCTCCGTGGTAAAGAATCCGCCTGCCAATGCTGGGGACACAGGTTCGATTCCTGGTCAGGGAGGATCCCACATGCCGCCGAGCAACTAAATTCGTGCCCCACAACTATTGAGCCTGTGCTCTAGAGCCCAGGAACCACAAGTACTGGGTCCACGTGCCCAAGATCCTATGCTCTGCAACAAGTGAGGCCACCGCAAGGAGAATCCTTCACACTGCAACTAGAGCCCTGCCCACCACAGCTGGAGGAAAGCCCGCACAGCAATGAAGGCCCAGAACAGTTCAAAATAAAGACAAATTCATTAGTTTAAATTATTACATTTAAAAAATGTAACGCTTTCATTGTCAGCCAGTTCCTGATTTTGTATTGTTTCTTTCTCCTGTTAAGTATTTGGAGGTAAGATCTTTCAAGCCTAGTGTTATCCTTTTGTCATTGTGATCATAGAAGATGACCTATACAATATCAGTTCTTCACTCTATGGGCAGACTTGCTTCATGACCTCGTGTGTAATCAATTGTTGTAAAATTTCCCTTATTGTATGAGAATAATGTCAGTTTTCTGATTGTTTGAACAAGCTTCTTAATTATGTTATTCAAATTTTCTGCATATCTATTAATCTTATGGCTGTTCGATTTAGTCCTTGGGATAACTTGTGAATCCATTCATGTTCAAAACTGTCTCAGCTTTTGCTTTATGTCAGGAGTCATCAAACTATGGGAAATGGACCAAATTTGGCCCGCTCCTTGTTTTTGTAAATGAAGTTTAACTGGAGCACGGCCGTGTTCTTTTTCTTACGTGTTACCTATGATTGCGTTATCATTACAATGGCAAAGATGAGAGGTTGAGATAGAGGCTGTATTACCTGCAAAGTCTAAAAGTTTTTACTATCTGTCCTTTTATGTTGCTGTAGTTGTTCAGTTGCCAAGTTGTGTCCAACCCTTTGTGATCCCATGCACCACAGCATGCCAGGCCCTCCCGTCCCTCACCATCTCTCAGAGTCTGTGCAAGTTCATGTCCATTGAATCAGTGATGCCATCCAACCATCTCATTCTCTGTCGCCCTCTCCTCCTTCTCCTTTTATAGGAAAAATATAATATGAGGACTATGCTATTAGGTTCAAACAAGATCAGAATTATATCTCCCTGATAACAATTTCTTTGTTAACCATTATATAATGATTCTCTCATCCTCAAAAATCATGCCTTTTGACTTAAAGTGCATTTCATCTGATACTTCTAAAGCTACACCAGCTTCTTTTGGCTTAGCAGTCACCCAATGTGCCTGTTAGGAATGCCTGCAAATAACAAATCCCAACTACGATGGCTGAAACAATTTATCCAATAAAAACACAGTGCTAGCCGCTCAGCCGCTCAGTTACATCCAACTCTTTGCAACCCCACAGACTGTAGCCCACCAGGCTCCTCCATCCATAGGATTTTCCAGGCAACAATACTGGAACAGGTTGCCATTTCCTTCTCCAGGGGATCTTCCCAAGCCAGGGATCAAACTGGCGTCTCCCACATTGCAAGCAGACTCTTTACTACCTGAGCCACCAGGGAAACCACCTATAAAAATACAAGGTACCCAGTTAAATGTAAATTTCAGATAATAATTTCAATATTTGCATGGGATGTACTTATACTAAAAATAATCATTCATGCTTATTCAAAATTCAGATTTGACCAGATTCCTGAATTTTATGTGGCAACCCTATTTATAATCTGACCTTGGAAGCAAAATTGGCTATGTAATTTGTGGAGTCCCTTATTTAAAAAATTGTTAGGAATTTCAAGTCAGCGAGTCAGATCATTAAACCAAGCCTGGAGCTCTTCTGAGAAGATTACCCTACGTGAGAGTATATGCTGTATTCACATAAAGCCAGCCCTACTTAGAAGTGACATACCATCACTTTCATCACATTCTACTGAACAGAAACTAGTCATGAAGTCCAACCCACACATTATGGGAGAGAATTACACAAGGGTCCCAGGAGGCAGCAATCACAGGGGTCATCTTAGAAACTGACAAACTTTGCTTCTTCTATTTATTACCCTACGTGAGAGTATATGCTGTATTCACATAAAGCCAGCCCTACTTAGAAGTGACATACCATCACTTTCACCACATTCTACTGAACAGAAACTAGTCATGAAGTCCAACCCACACATTATGGGAGAGAATTACACAAGGGTCCCAGGAGGCAGCAATCACAGGGGTCATCTTAGAAACTGACAAACTTTGCTTCTTCTATTTGTCATTTCCTGCCTGGAGGTGGACTGATTGGACTGTCTGTGTTCCCTTTGTTTCCTCTCTACTGGTTAGAATATGTTCTGTTTCTGGTCTTTCATTAGTCATCCTTAAATTTTAAACATGCATACCTCAGTTAACCAAGTCTACAGTTAATCAATTCTTTTAGCACAATCAGGGCTTCCTTGGTAGCTCAGCTGGTAAAGGATCCACCTGCAGTGCAGGAGACCCTGGTTTGATTCTTGGATTGGGAAGATCCCTGGAGAAGGGATAGGCTACCCACTCCAGTATTCATGGGCTTCCCTGGTGGCTCAGATGGTAAAAAATCTGCCTGCAATGTGGGATACCTGGGTTTGATCCCTGGGTTGGAAAGATCCTCTGAAACAGGGCATGACAACCCACTCCAGCATTCTCGCCTGGAGAATCCCCATGGACAGAGGAGCCTGATGGGCTACAGTCCATCAGGTTGCAAAGAGCTGGACACGACTGGGCGACTAAGCCGAAGGACCTTAGAATGCTTTAGAACTCTGGTCATAGCTCCCTGTCTATGATTTGATTGTTTTCCAGTTTTTAGCCTGCCTATCTTGTTTTTTATCTCCCAAATCAGCTAAAATTGTTTTTGATTAATCAAAAATAAAATCATTTTTATTAAGTCCCTGCTTGTTTGACTTTCCCACATTTAATCTTTTTGGGGCTTTTTGCTCCCCGTTTTTTGTAATCTACTTCATCCTTTTGAGTTTACTTCCTGGATTTTTCATATTATCTTGATCTGTTATCGTGCCAGAACACTAGGTCCTCATGGTGTTTTTTAGTGATTTTTTTTTTTTAAACCTTCATTGCATCTCTGGTCATAGCCTTCTTTTCATTCCCAATATTGTGTATTTTGTGCTAATAATTTATTTTATTAAGGCTTTTAAAGAAATAGTTCAACTTTTTGTTGTTTTCCATATTATTAATTCCTGCTTTATTACACCCTTTTTTCCATTTTTTTTTTTTTAGTTTTCTGATGGTCTCTCCTAAAATCTTGAGTTGGATGTTTAATTCATTTGTTGCCAATCTTTTCTGTTTTTAATAAATGAATTTAAAGCTATAATTTTCCTTCAAAGTTTCATTTTACTTATTGTTACTCAGTTTTAAATATCTTGTAATTTTCATTATAATGTTCTCATTGCATATAGGGATTATTATTTAAAATATGCTTTTAAGTTAACAAATATATTTTCTTGGCCAACTTTTTATTGTTGGTTTCTAGTTTTATCATATTGGGGCTACAGAACGTGAGTGATATCAATTCTTGAAAAGAAATTTTAGACTTGAAAAGAAATTTTAGACTTGAAATTTTATGGCCGCAAATGTGGTATTTTTAAAAATGTTCCATGTGAGCTTGAAAACAATGGGTATTCTTTGTGTAAGGAGGAGTAAAGTTTATGTTTATCCAGCAGATGAAGTTCTTAATTACATTGTCCTAATTTCTGTATCCTTCCTAACGTTTTGCTATTTGATCTTCTGGTTTTCAGAAAGTTTAATTAGAATTTCCCACTTTGAAACAGAAAATTTCCCACTTTGTTTATAGGTTCCTGTCTTTCTCCTTGTGGTTCTGCCAGATTTGCTTTATACGCTTCACCAAAATAAATAGAAGTTTATGATCCACCTAAGTTCATGATTATTAGATCTTCTTGGCAGATGTTTCCTTTTATGTGTGTGTTGGTTAGGGCTAGACTGCTGCTACAAACGACCCTAAAACAGTGGCTTAAATAAAACAGAAATGTATTGCTTGTCCATGTGAAAGTCCACAGCCACGGTTCCTGTGGGGTTAGGTGAATGAGAAGCCAGCAGGAGAGGAGGGAGCAGAAAGTGAGGCTGACGTTTATTCCCCTGCCTCCTCACTGTGAGGTCACCTCTGCTCTACTTAACTCTCTGTGTCAGAACTGGTCACTTCTTCCCTTTGACCCTGCTGACCTAAGGGAATGAAAACTATGCTATCGCTAGCCTCAGAGCCCTGCAGTTTCTCTTATGACTCCCCCACACCCTACTTTGTCATGAGTCCTTTTGAAAATAAACTCTGCCCAAGTTCTCTTAATTAGAACGTGCCATCTGTTTCCTGTTGGGACCCTGAGCAATGCAGGCTGGCATCATGTGTTTAAAAGTCATTGATTCTGAATGCCTTTAGGCAAGCGTGAACTCTCTAATACATGCTGGACACAGGCCCCATGACTCCCTGTTCTGACACTCCTAGCTCACTCGTGTAACTGCTTAGACCCAAAGGCATTTGAGGCTGAGACCCTGGGTTACTGGCCCCCGTCTAAGACCACCCCTACATCCAAATCTCCGAAGTACCACCCTGTCTCTGGGGAAGGAACTACTCAAAACCCATCGATAACACCCTCCTTATCCATCTTAACACAAGCTCAGCTTGGCCACTGGTCTGATGGCCAGAGTGGCCTCTTCCTGGACAGTCTCAGCATCTCAGAATCACAGGGACTCACCTTTGTCCGAGGAAGCTTTTCTACTTTAGAGGGGTCAATACTTCACCAAGTGACTGTCAAATTTTGCAGGACCCAGAGCCAGCCTGCTCCTTTATGGCGACTTTGTACATCTCTGCTCTGATTCATTAGGTACCAGTTTCTCCAGTCTGGCTCTCAGTGGGCCCAACTTGTTTCCCTCATTTCCTCATTTTCAGGAAAACGTTCAATCTTGGCCAGCTCCCACACAGAGACAGTAGAGATCACTGTTCTCATTTTACAGACTAGGAGACCAAGGTTCAGAGTGGAAAGCAAGCTTTGAGGAGTACAATGGATCTGGGCTTTGAGCCTGGGTCTGTTGGGCTCTGAATTAGTAGCTTTCCAAGGGAAGTTGTGTGTGTTGAGGCGAGGAAAGGGAACCTGAGTAGAGGACAGAGCCCCAGATGAGGGGAACCTCAAAGCCTTATCTTGACCGGGCTGGCTCATGACATCTGGGTGAGAGGCACAGAGGGAGGGGGCCCTTGATTCCGACAGACTGAGATGATTCCCTGTTCTGCTCCCATCTGTTTGTCTCCTCAGGCTGGTCTCCAAGCTTCACAAAGTTATGAGGACTCACCCAGGGAATGTCTGTGAAACGAGCAGGTGGGCAACTGCTCGGTTCTGAGTCACCCAGATCCATGCTCTTCACTCCTCCAGGTTGCGGCGGGTGCGGATTCAGCCAGGAGGGGGCCCTGCTGTCAACTTGACCATGCCCCTGGGCCCTGCCTGTGTGCACCCACTCATTCACTCATACCTCTGGTCTCCCAGCAAACAGCTCCCGTTCAACCATCTCATCACATCCCATGATGGGGACCACGCTCTTCCCCCGGGATCAGAAAGCAGGATGCTCTCCTGGAAGGCCTGCTCAGACTCAGTCTTGCTTTCCTTTGGGAAAACTACCCCGGGTGTTGGTGTCAGAGCCACAGAATTTTCATGAAATGGATGGAATTCTAGACAAGTTATCTCCCAGGGCTCAGGAATGAGTCCTCAGGGAGAAGCTGGGGAAGGAATCTCTCACTCTTTGACCTACAAAGTCATCTCTTTGGGTTGATCTATAAACCGAGTGGTAGGCAGTGTGGGTTGTATCCAGCGGCACCATTTAACAGCTGAGTGACCTGACAAATCCCACGTTCCCCTGAGCCTCTATGTCCTTATCTGTCCAGTGACGGGGACAGTAACCCCTGGTGTTGTGGGCTGCTTTGGTCACCTGGCCAGCATCTCTTCTTTCCCCTGGAACAGCAGTCTTCCCCTTCTTTAGGGTTTCCTCCTCCAAACACTCGTTCATCCAGGCTGGTCATGGCATCCAGGATCCCGTCCTTTGGCTATAGATTAGAGCTGGGCCAATCAGAAGCCTTCCCTGTTCCATTCTGTTTTGAGTCAGAACTGAGAAGACAGCTGTGAAAATGTGAAAGGCTCAGGAGTTGTCATTGGTCAAATGTCCTTCCTAATAGCAGAGTTAGTCTAGAGAGAGAGAGAGAATGTGAGTCCTGGCCAGGTTTGGATTCCTAGCTCTGGCTGTGCGCAGGCCCACTAGCCCTGCTCACAGTCTGGAAGTTCACTCCTCCCTTAGACTCCCAGAGTTGCTTCACTGGTTAGCTTTGGTTTCTAAAGATATCTTTCTCACAGGGTTGTGTGTAGGATCAAATGAGCTGAAGCGTACGCAGCGCTCAGCCCAAGGCCTGGCACACTGCACGCTCAGGGGGCATGGATTCCTTTCCCTTAATGGGCACCAGGCAAGGATGGGGTTTGGCAAGTTACCAGGAAGATGTGAGGCATCAGCACTAGTGAAGGGATGTAACTCAGCAGCTCACAGAAAATGAAAGTCAGGTGCCTGGGGACCCCGCAGAGCTCCACAGGAGACCAGAATGAATTCCCAAGAGGAACATTTGGTGCATAGGAAAGATGGGACTAAGGGGAAAAAAAAAAAAAAAAAAAACTCCTGCCGCATGATTTGTGGGACGAAAGGTTGCCCCTCTGTACCAGGAATTTGGGCTTTCCAGGTGGATCAGTGGTGAAGAATTCACCTGCCAGTGCAGAGACAAGGTGACATGGGTTCCATCCCTGGGTCGGGAAGATCCCCTGGAGAAGGACATAGCAACACACTCTAGTATTCCTGCCCAGAAAATCCCTCGGACAAAGGAGCTTGACGAGCTACGGCCCCTGGGGTCGTGGAGAGTCAAGCACGACTGAGCAACTGAGACACACCCACGCACCAGGGATGGACGCTAGAGTCTCTGGAGGCCTAGAAGGTGGGTACTACGGAAGGCTTTCCAGAGGAGGGATGTTTGAGCTGGGTTTTGAAGGATGACTAAGAGTTTGTCTTGCAGGGAAAGGACTGAGGGAAATTGGATTAACACTACCAAACAACCACCATTAGCACGGAGCTGATTAGTATGAGAATTTGGACAGCTTGAGTTGAATCCCGCCTCAACTATCTGCAAAAAAAAAAAAGGAAGTAGAAGTTTATTTTTAGTATTAAATGAGATGTTGTTGTTCAGTCACTAAGTTGTGTCTGACTTTTTGCAACCCCAAGGACTGTAGCCTGCCAGGCTTTCCTGTCCATCAAATGAGATAATATATGCAAAACACTCAGAACAACATGCTGTCAGAGGCTATGGTTAAGCACCAGAAAAAGTTCAGCTCATTACAAAAAGCTTTTACATTACCCCCTTTAAAAGATTAGCGCTGTTACCATTTAATACTTTCCAAGTATGCTGCTAAATGTTTAGCACGTTTTGTCTCTCTTAATCCTCCCAACAACTCCAGGAGGTGAGTACTATTATCCGCATTAAAGACAGAAACCAAGACAGCACATTAAAAAGCAGAGACATCACTCTGCTATAGTTCCATATAGTCAAAGCTATGGTTTTTCCAACAGTCGTGTATGGTTATGAGAGTTGGACCATAAAGAAAGCTGAGCACTGAAGAACTGACGCTTTCGAACTGTGGTGCTGGAGGAGAGTCCCCTAGACATCAAGGAGATCAAGCCAATCAATCCTAAAGGAAATCAACCCTGAATATTCCTTGGGAGGACTGATATTAAAGCTCCAACACTTTGGCCACCTGATGTGAAGAGCCATCTCATTGGAAAGACCCTGATACTGGGGAAGACTGAAGGCAGGAGGAGAAGGGGGCAACAGAGGATGAGTTGGTTGGATGGCATCATCGACTCGATGGACATGAGTTTGAGCGAACACCAGGAGATAGTGAAGGACAGAGGCCTGGCGTGCTGCAGTCCACGGGGTCAGGGAGAGCCGGACACAACTGAGCAACTGACAACGGCAACAAAAGACAGAAAAACAGAGCCTCTGAAAGGCCAGGATTACATAGCCAGGGCAGGACAAGCAGAGCAGGGGTTCAACCCAGCTTTGTCTAAAGACTCACGCCCGCGGCCCAGGGAGGGTAAGGGACTAGCCTCAGGACGCAGAGCAGGATTCCTTTATGGACAGACTCAAGGGCGGTGATCTGGTTGGAAGTGCTTGGTTTGCCTCTCTCTTTACAACCACATGTCCATGGACTTCCCGGGTGGTCCAGTGGTTAAGACTCCACACTTCCAATGTAGGCGCTGCAGGTGCGATCCCTGGTCAGGGAACTGAGATCTCACATGCATCGTGGTGCACCCAAATTAAGAAAATAAATAAAAATATAAAATAAATACAAACCCAGTGTCTGTGTCCTGAGAGCTGCCAGTGGAGAGGATTTAAAACCCAACACCTACAAGTCCATTGCCAGTATCAGAGAATCAGAGGTGGCTGGTGGAGGTTACTAAGAGACCCGCTAAGTGCTGCCCAGCCCCATTTGCACTCTTGGGGGGTTGGAGGAGGCTCGCAGGCCTGGGCCTCCTTGGTCCATGAGGCTAGGGAAGGGCTGGGCTGACCCTACTTGGGCGCACAGGGTCAGGCCTCCCAGCCCGGCAGACAGAGCTAGAGCCTGGAGACTCAGCCGCTAAAAATAAAAAATCATGGCAAGATTATGTTGAAAGAGGAACACTTGCAGAGAATTTAAATCAATACTTTTTTAAGAGGAAAATATATTAAAAAAAAAACTTGCATCAATCCTTTTATCCAATAATTTTATTTTTAGGATACTACATAGATTTATTTTCACAATCACATACAGATATTCTTTTCTATTGTTGCATTTTTGTAATTATTAGAAGTGGAAAGACTAACTCTAAGAGTGGAGAAAAGGTTACATTGCATTAATCCTCAAGGATTCTTCCTGTGAGAACAGTGCAGCCTTCACCGAGAAGAGAACATTTCTAAGATATAAGATTAACTGAAGAGAGCTTGAATGCCAGGACTATGCATAACCTATGCACCTATCTTCCCATTTTTCTGTTTTCTGGTCCTCTTCATATCCAAGGCATCTCTAAATTATGTGAACCCATAATTACACCCTGTGCATTCTGTGTCTATGTGTGTGTGTCTATGTACTTTTGTCACATTTCACCGAGAAGAGAACATTTCTAAGATATAAGATTAACTGAAGAGAGCTTGAATGCCAGGACTATGCATAACCTATGCACCTATCTTCCCATTTTTCTGTTTTCTGGTCCTCTTCATATCCAAGGCATCTCTAAATTATGTGAACCCATAATTACACCCTGTGCATTCTGTGTCTATGTGTGTGTGTCTATGTACTTTTGTCACACTTACAAAAAAGCTCAGAAGGACAGGTATTGGGGGTTGCAAAAATGAGATGATATTTATGATTTTTCACCTATGTATTTTGATAGAGTTGAAATGTTTTGAATGAGAATGTGTTCGTGCTTTATCATTTAATTGAAATGAAATACAAAGAAAAAAATGTGACTGTATGTCTCTCCTGGTTGTCTTCATCTGCCTCTGGGTATTAACAGTACTGCCCTGTTTGTGAGCAGTCACCTCTGTCTAGAGAGCAGATGTTGTTTTTTATCCTGTGCCCAGCACCTAATAAGGGCTCAGTGAATCCTTGGGGACTGGAGCAATGACTTCTCAGCATAGACTACATATTTCAAAAATATAAGGACATCCAGAAACAAGTTAAGTGCCTATCAATTAAGCATATGGCTCTGGCTGGCCTTGGCTCCTTGGGGACAAGCAGGCCGGCCAGGGGAGCCGGGCTCGGGACGTCCTAGCAAACAGGAAATGAAACAAAGGCAGCCGCTTATCGGTCGCCTCGCATTCCTTTCAGGTGATGCCCAGGCGGCCTGGGGGACGTGGCTGGCTCTGAGGGGCTGCCCTCCAGGGGATACACCTCCCTACTGCCTCCTCCAGTGACTCTAGCTGGGGGGCAAGGAGGACTGCTGCCAGGGGAGGACTGTCCCCAGCCACAGCCTCCCTGAGCCTCTGGAAAGGCAGGGCTCCATACTGACTTCTGTGCCTAGAGGCTTGGGAAGGGAATGGAAAGGAAAGAATGGGTCGTGGTATTCAACCACCCCACAAACTGCAACGCCACCTTATCCAGGGTACAGGTATGGGTACCAGGACTCATTAGTGAACCAGACCCAGTCTCTGTTTCTCAAGGAACTTCCAGCATAAGGAAGATAGTGAAATACGAGTGAAAGGGCAGGATGCAGTTGAGTTCAGGGAGGGGGTGTCTAAGCCATGCTAAGAGGGGTTGGGGTGGTTTGGGGAACCATGGCTCCCTTGCACAGCACCTGGCACGTTCATTACTCTCCCCTGGTACTGTCCGAGTGAAGAGACCTTGGAGCTGAGTTGGGAGCAGCAGTGTGACAGGGGTCGGTGGAATGGAAGGGCATCTGGACTGAGAGAAAACAGCATGTGCAAATGCCCAGTGGGCTGCATGTGTGCTGGACATTAGGGAGCAGGGAGGACTCTGGAGTCGCCTGGGCACTGGGTGAAGGAGCTGGTGAGGTCCTGATGGCCTTGAATGCAAGTGAGGTCTGGACTTAATTCCGCTGGCACTGATAGCCTGGGGACGTGGGATAGAGAGAGGGCTCACAGAGGCAGGCCCAACCTGGCCTAGGGGTAGGGGTGGGTGCGTGTGGGGGGGGTCCCTTCGCCTGGGTGGCTTGGAGAAGTTGATCTGCAGAGACAGAGGCTCCAGCTTCTATGGGGCTATGCCCCCCTTGCCTGCTGGGCACTGGCGCCAGCTCTGCTGATTGGTGGGTTGGACTGCCCCCCACCCCAGGCAGTGCTGACTCAGCGTCTGAGAGGCGATTCCCACGGGCCCACATCTCTCTGGGGGCCAAAGGCCACGCCATCCATGTCCCACCCCCAGTGGATCAGTGTCCAAGGTCACTGACAATTCGGGCTGAATGGAGGCTAAGATTTCTGGTCCTCTGACCCCCACCCCTGCCAACCAGCAAAGCCTCAGGCAGTCCTTTCTGCTGTCTCCCCATATGCCACTCCAACTCTGGCCTGGATTTCCATGCCCAGAAATTTCAAGATACCATAGTTATCAATACTTTGTATTTTTTATTTTAAAACAGTGAAAAGAAAAATAAATATCTTTGAAGAATAAAAGTACAAGGGTGGGGTGAGGTCATGGGCTGGAGACTGGGACGGGGTGAGGGGGTGTCCTGGCTTCAGTGATCTTGCGTGGGGGTCTCGCTCCTCCCCGGCCAGCCCCTGCCTGGCCCCGCTGGGAGGTCTGGGGGCTCCGGCCAGCCCGCGGCTCCCAGGCCGGGCGCTGCGTCAGCGGAACCGCGCAGGGATTAGACCTCTGGCGCCTGGAGTCCCGTCGGGCGGGCGGACGGGCGGGCGGGGCGGGGGGCTCTTCCCGGTGTGGTGCCCGTGGCCTCAGTGGTGCCCCATGTCCTCCATTCCCACGCGGCCCCAGACGCCCAGCACGAAGCTCTCGATGTCGCACTCGTTGGCGCCGCGCACGATGCGAAAGTGGCCCCTCTCGCCCCAGGCCGGGCCCCAGGAGTTGGCCGCCGTCTGGGAACGCAGAGGGGGCCGTGAGGAGGGGAATCGCGGTGGGGGAGAAGGGCAGGAGGGCCAGGGGAAGGGGACAGCGGCCGCAGGGCGCGCGGCGCCGGGACTCACCCAGTACTTGATGGTCCTCCCGTCAGGCAGCGTCTCCTCGCCCCACCTGCCGGGCAGAGCCAGGGCCACCGGGGGGCTGATTCACCTACTTTCAGGGGCTCCCGCCCCGCTGCGGCCTTCCCTAGCTAGGCCCCTGTTGCCTTTGGTGACTTGGTGTCCCCTCAGGACGTGGACCGGAGAAGGCAATGGCACCCCACTCCAGTACTCTTGCCTGGAAAATCCCATGGCTGGAGGAGCCCGGTGGGCTGCAGTCCATGGGGTCCCAAAGAGTCAGAGTCCTTCACGACTGAGCGACTTCACTTTCACTTTTCACTTTCATGCATTGGAGAAGGAAATGGCAACCCACTCCAGTGTTCTTGCCTGGAGAATCCCAGGGACGGGGCAGCCTGGCAGGCTGCCGTCTATGGGGTCGCACAGAGTCGGACACGACTGAAGCGACTTAGCAGCAGCAGCAGCAGGACTTGGGCAGTTTTCTGTCCCTCTTTGCGCAAGTCCCACCAGGCTTCCCAGGTGGCGCGCGTGGTAAAGGATCCCTGGGTGGGGAAGACCCCCGGGAGAAGGGGATGGCTACCCACTCCAGTATTCTGCCCGGAGAATCTCAGGGACAGAGGAAGGTGTAGGCTTTTCTGCTTCCCCTTGCAGATGTCCCTTTGTGCCCCATGGGGGACATAGAGATGTGGAGACCGAGGGAGGTGCAGAGAGGGACTGTGGTGTGCCGTCCCAAGTCGCTTCGGTCTTTTCCAACTCTTTGTGACCCTATGGTTGGCAGAAAAGCCTACACCTTCCAGAAACCCACATCGGGGAGGGGGGCACACATCTGCCTGTCCTCCATCCTTACCTGGCCGGTTGGGGGGGTGGAGGTGGGTACAAAGTACATTTTATCGGTTAGACTATTGAAATCAATGACTCTAGCATCTCCTGTTACTTCAGTGGGGGAAACTGAGGACTGGAGGTATGAGTCAGTGAGTCAGGCGAAGCTGGGACAGGCACTGGGCTGCGGAGAGCTGGAGCAACCCTTGAATCCTTGTCTGTATTTGATTTGGAGTGATTTCTCCTGGTGTGTAATGAACTGTTCTAGAACACTTTGAAAGGCCCCTAATTCTTGGTGTGTCCTGAGGCAAGTACCTCCTCTTTCTGAGTCTCAGTTTCCTCCTCTTTGAAATGGAGCTTTGCAGAGAGGTGGCAAGGATTCAAGGGAGGTTTAGAGCCCCTAGCTTCCCCCAGCCCCCTTGCCCACCAAGCCCCTTACCCTGTGATCTTAACCGAATGGGTCCCATGCCGGCGGTATCGCTCCGGCCTCCCGAGGCTCACTGGTGTGTGGCTGTAGATACCGCTCTGATACAGGAAGAAGTCCTCATGCACCTCCATGAGGGCTGTGGGCAGAGGTCAGAGGAGGTGGCTCAGCCCATCAGCACAGGCACTGATGCCCAAGCCTGGAGATACATGCCCAGGTCCCAGAGCCTCTGGTACCAAGGCTCTAAGTGCCCCCTGCAGGTGCCACCCCTGAGGAGGGGACATAGTCCACTCCTGGCCCCAGTGGACTTGCTGCTCAGGGCTGTAGGGACCACCTGTGCCACGGTGCCCAGTCTCAAGTAGGCACAGGCTTCTGATATCACGGGGCAGGATGAGGGGCATTTACCTTGGACAGGGCCATTCTCCATCAGCTCCTTCATGATCTCCTTCTCCTGGAGGGTGAGGGGGTGGGGAGGAGAGGATGCATCAGGCGTGAGGCTCCAGCCTTTGGTCAGGCTTCCAGCTCTCTCCTGCCTTTGCCCCTCACTCAAGTGCAGACTTACGTTGGAGCCGAGGCGGTAGGCAGGAGTGACTTGGTAGATGTCATTGGCATGGACATAGCTATTGGGGCAGCGCGCGGTGGCCTGGCGTTTGCCCCGACCCATGGCCCGGCTGTGCATCATGCAGGGGGGTGCGGGGACAGCCTCGTCCCGCCCATGGCCGGAGAACGGGTAGCAGTGGTCAGACACAACCCTGCAGGGGCAGCGGGAGGGAGCGGGGACAGAATGAGCGTGGGGCAGCCCGGCCCAGGCCCTTCCTGCAGGCTTTCTCTTCCTGAGACCCCTGCTTGTGCCCTCTTCCCTGTCTGTGCCCCCTGCTGCTCACCCTCGTCGGCGCAGGAACCACCAGGCACCATCCAGTCGCCCACCACGGCAACCCTGCTGGTTGTGCGTGTCACAAGACAGCAGGTTCTGGGGCGACAGGACAGGTGACATGTGCCCCAGAGAATGGATTGAGACTCGATCAGATGCCACAGCTGGGAAGGGAGGTAGAGGGACTGTCAGGGGGTTAGGCCTTGGCCCCCCCTTTCCCACCTGGCCAGCCCCTGCCCTTGAACCTACCTGCCGTGGAGAAGGCCCAGGAGCCTGCACAGTTGCCCTGGTCTAGAGGGTCGTGGATCAGGTTGGGCCATTTCTCAGAGGCCTCGAAGGTTCTGGGCAGCACCTCCCCTGGACCCAGCACTGTCTGCAAGGTAAAGGCCACTCTTGTCTGTCTCCTGCCTCTGCCCCAGCCTGCCCATCCGGGGCCCTAGGCATGGGAGGTCTCCCAAGAGTCCAGCACCTTCAGCAATTTGATCTTGAGCCCGCCAAGATTTGAGAGATTTGATCTGAGAGATTACAGCAACCTCCACCTTGACCCAGAGGGAGACGCAGGCACCATTTAGTGCCTCCCTAGCGTCAGCTGGGGAGTAACTAGTCCTGTTTACAGATGAGGCAGTTGAAGCCAGGAACAGGTAAGTGACCAGGCCACTTTCCATTCCGGCTTCTTTCCTGCCCTGCACCTTCTGATCCACTTACATCCTTCTTTCCACCAGGACCTTGGGATTCGGGCCCCAAAGGGCAGGGGAGGGAAGAAGCAGGAAGGTCCCGTGACTGGGCAGGCTGCCAAAGCAAACAGCAGGAGGCAGAAAATAGCCAGAGGCCCCAGGGAGTAAGGGCAGGGGCAGGGTCTGCTCACCCCAGCCTTGGGCTGAACTCCCTCTGCAGGGCCGGCCACTCCAGCCAAACACCAGCCCCTCCTTGCCCGCCATCGACAGAGCCTCCGGCCTATGGCCTAGCCCTGTCCCGCTGAAGCGCCCCTTCCTCACCCTTGGAACTGTGCTGGCTCTGGTTCCCATTCCTCCCTCTAGAGGGTCCCACTGGTGGGAAGGGAGAAACCCCCTCCTCCCTTGAGGTTCTGCAGAGATGGCATTTGTTTCCGAGAATTGCTGCTCTCTGGCCAAAACTGGGGGAGTGCCTGTCCCTTCCTTCCCAAAATACCAAGGTGACCTCCTGGCCCTTTAGGGCCCTGACCCCGCCATACTGGGACCAATGACATTTTTTCCCAAGCTGGGGAGGCTCGAGAAGCCAGGAAGGGTGAAATGCCGGGACCACAGAACTCTGCATCTGAGCACCAGTTCAGTTCCTACAGTGCAGTCTATCAAGTTACAGGCAGAAACTTAAGGCCCAGAGAAGGGGAGGCACTTGGCCACAACACACAGCCTATCAGTGGGCCTGGGCCCTTGGAGAAACAGGGCACAAGGTGCCAGGGTCCCTGGGGTCATAGGCCAAAGGGAGATGCCAGGATTGTAGGCAGTGGTGCACTTACGTGAATCTCATTCATATTGGTGACGGAGGAAGATGGGCGGACAGTGCCTAGGCGGTAGCGAATGCCCTCATCCAGGGTCATGCCCCAGAAGGCACTGTGGTTCCCAGCCCGCCAGCTGAAAGAAAGGGGGTGGAGGTCACAGGTCTGCCAAAGGCTAGGGGTCCTGGAGGAATGCGCGTGTTAGTGGGAGAGACGCCTACTGGCTGAGTGTACACACGAATAGATCTGAGTGTGGGCGCCCCTGGCAGGACGCGCCTCTCGGGCAGAAAGTACGTGTGTATGTGCATGCACGTGCACGTGTGCCCACTGGGGTCATGCTTCGGGCCTCTCACCCGTAGTTGCCTTGGTTGATGGCCTTGATCATGTCTTCGTCCACCAGGCATGGTTCCTGGTCACACTCCCACTGCTCTTTCTCATGGCAGGTACTGAAAAAACAGGAGGGAAGGAAGAAGTGAGGTAAGGCTGGGCATCCTTGGGAGGGAGGAGGCCTTGGAGATCTGAACACGTGGGCCTGAAATTCCACATCAGCATCTACGAGAGGACCCCCTGGTGATCCCATGCAGCCTGGTGGCTTTAAATGTCAGTTTCAAGTTCATGATTCTCAAGTTTACATCTACTCCTCAGATCTCTCCCTGAACTCCAGATTCCAGCATCTTGGCTGCCACACAGCCTCACCTCCGGGCTGTCTAACAGGTTACACTCCTCACGTCTCAAACCGAACTTCTGCTCTCCCCCACTCCCAGGCCTGCGCCTGCCACAGTCCTCGAAAACAGCCACTCCATCCTTCCTGGAGTGCAGGCCAAAAGCCTGGGAGGCACCCTTGACTCTTTCTCTCACATGCTGACCTGATTCATTGGCAGATCTGTTGACTTTACCCTTAAAACCACATCCAGAATCCAAACCGCGTCTCGTTCTTTCCCAATCACCTTTCACCTGGATTAGGCTGCAGCCTCCTCGCTGTTCTCGCTTTTCGGCCCTGGGCCCCACCCCTTCAGTATATTTTTAACACAGTGATCCTGTTAAACCCAAATCATATCATGCTATTCCCCTGCCCCAAACTCACCATTGGCTTCACATGACAGGATAAGAGCCGAAGCCCTTGCAGGCCAACAAAGCCCTGCATGATCTGTCTTCTCTCTGGCCCCCTCCTCCGAGACCTGGTTCCTAAGGCCCCAACCCCCTGGTCCCCTGACGGTCGGCACGAGCCGTGCTCCTGCCTCTGGGCCTTTGAGCTCTCCTTCCTNCCGAAGCCCTTGCAGGCCAACAAAGCCCTGCATGATCTGTCTTCTCTCTGGCCCCCTCCTCCGAGACCTGGTTCCTAAGGCCCCAACCCCCTGGTCCCCTGACGGTCGGCACGAGCCGTGCTCCTGCCTCTGGGCCTTTGAGCTCTCCTTCCTCGGAGGAAGCATCCTCATGGCCCCCTCTCACTTCTTCAGATGTCACCTTCTCAGGGCGGCTTGCCCTGAACACCCTCTCCCAGCATCCTCCACCCTGCCTACCCTGCTTTCCTGCTTTATTTTCTCCCCAGCCTGTCATCACTATCTGACATATCATAGCTTTAGTTATTTATATTGTTTATACCTATTTCCTCATAGACTCTAACGTCCTCGAGGGCAGGTATTATTTGATATCATCAGTGCCCCCAAACAAAATCTAACACATAGTAGGGACCTAATAAATATTTGTTGAATGAGTGAATGAATGAACGGGGCAATATAGTGAAATGATTAAGACCATGGATTCCGAATCGAATCGAGGGCTCTGACTTTAGCTGACTAGTGACCTTGCTCTTGTTTGCTGTTTAGTGGCTGCATCGTATCTGACTCTTTTGTGATCCCATACACTGTAGCCCGGAGCCTCCCTGGTGGCTCAGTGGTAAAAAATACCCCCCTGCAATGCGGGAGACCTGGGTTGGGAAGATCCCCTGGGGGAGGACATGGCAACCTGCTCCAGTACCCTTGCCTGGAGAATCCCATGGACAGAGGAGCCTGGTGGGCTACAGTCTATAGGGTCACACGGAGTCAGAGATGACTGAAGCAGCTATGCAGCGGCAGACTGTAGTCCACCAGGCGCCTCTGTCCATGGGATTTCCAGGTGAGAATACTGGAGTGGTGTGCCATTTCCTTCTCTAGAGAACCTTCCCGACCCAGGGATCGAACCTGAAGCTCCTGCACTGGCAGGCAGATTCTTAGCCACTGAGTCACCAGGGAAACCCGTGTGACCTTAGGGAAGTTATTTAAAACTCTCCCTCAATGTCATCTGTGAAATGAGGATAATAATAGTGCCAGCTTCCAGGGATTAAAAGGCAAGCTTGCAAAGCCCAAGGCCTGGCCCATGTTATATGCTCAGAAATTGTTATCTCCTAGTATTGTTCTCAGTACAGGAACCCCGACTCCCCGCCCCCTTGAGTTTCAGATTCAGATCCAACTGCCCTCTTGACGTCTCCTCTGGGTATGTGAATAGCGTCTCAAAACAGCTAAACTATCTCCCCCAAACCTGTTCCTCCCCCTAACAACATCCTCAACTCAGACAACAACACCTTATCTACTGGGCTGTTCAAGCCAGAACTCCGTGTGATCCGTGACGTCTCCACCGTTACTCTCCCGTGCCCCCACCACCCACATCATGTTGAAGATTGCTTTCTGCCACATGCGTCCCCTATTAGCAGACCCAGCATCATGAAAGACTCGGAACCCAGTTGCCTCTTACCGCTCCACCACCATCACCTGCTGTGGTCCCTGGACCATGGCAGTGGCTTCCTCACCAGGCTCTCTCTAACACTTTATAATCCCCTTCCCCCAGTACACACATCCCACTCTTAAAGCCAATGAGATCTTTGAGCAACACACATCAGTGTGTGCTCCCTAAGTGACTTCCCACGACACTTAGAACAAAATGCAACAACCTAGGCACAGTTTATAAGACCCAGGGGACATGGCCTGCACCTCCCCAGGCATCTCTTTCCATTTCACAGCTCCAGCTGCAATGAGCTTGGCCCCACCTCCTGGCCTTTCCACCAGCCATCATCCCCCTGGGCCTGGGCCACTCACGCTCTCATCTCCCTGGTATCTGTATAAACGTCCCTTCTCATGTGGCCTTCCCTCGCCCCCACTCCACTCAGAGCTAGGATTCCCTGTTGACCTCTGTCCCCCACCATCACACCTGGAGCAGGTTGTAATGACAGGTTTATGTTTTGTGTCACCTAGGCTCCCGTGCAGGGACAAGGACTGTCTGCCACATACTGGCTGCATCTCCTTGACTCAGCACTACGCTGGGCACATAGTAGGTCTCTAATAGGTGTCAACTGAACAGCTGAATCCTGTGAATTCTACAATGCTTTGCCAAGCTCATAACTCTGCTATGACAAGATGCTGAACTTCATCCTTCTGAGCCTGCCCGAGGCTCCCGCCTCCAATGTTGCCTTTTAAGGAGCCTCAAGGGGACAAGACCCAGTATGGCTGGGCTCTCCAGCCCCAGGAGCTTCGGGCATGTTTAGGAAGGCTCTTGTCCTCCCCCTCTCCCTCTGGCTCTCAAAACATCCCTGGAGGGCTCCCAGAGTCTGGGAGGCCCCCAGACACTGCCCCACACCCTCCCTCAGGTGTCAAGTGCAAGGAACACAGCCAGAGCTGGACTGGCAGGGAAGTGGCTTGGTCAGGCCTCTCCTGCCGCCTCCCTCTTTGCCCCCAGGGCTGTCCGAGCAGGTCTAGGCAGGGCTGGTGGCAGCAGGTCCCAGCATTCCAGAGGGGGCCTGGGTGGCCAGGCCGAGGGAAGGGACAGAGTGTTAACCCCTTCATGTCCATCCTATCGGCACCAGCAGAATCATGCAGGCGTGCTCCATCTTTTGAAACACACACACAGGTCACACACACTCAAAGCGTGCACACGTGAGTGCAAGTGCACTCTCACCCTGACACATGCTGAAATGCATAAATCCTCACTCTCACTGTGACCCAGGCACCCCTCACACCAGTGAGGCAATGGAAATCATTTATACATCACGCATTCCTAAAAGTTTCCTCCTCCCAGAGGCCCTCTCAGTCCCAGAGCAGGGGGTGGAGTGGGTGCAGGGCCTCCTGCTCTAAGTCTTAGGGTCCCTCTTATTTTCATTAAAGCACTCAAGGCTTCCCCCCTCACATCTTGGGCCCTCGATTAGGGTAGATTAGGGTAGTGGCGTACCCCAACCCCTTCATCCTCTTGCTGGGAAGTGTGGGGAGGGGTGAGGGAGGGAGGAGGGGCCACATTCCAGGGAAGGCCCCGCTACACTCTGGCTGGCTGCCAGTTCAGCCATCCCTGACCCTCATCTGGTCCAGGTCAGCGGATGCTGCAGTCAGAGGTTTCCTTCCTGGCGCCCCCTTCTTGGACTCTCCCGTGACAGTGAGAAAGGCTAGGAGGGGAAGTAGCCCGGCCCCAGACAGGAGGAGCTGCACCTGATGCCGGGCATCCAGGGTTGACTGCTCCTGGGGACTGCTGTCGGAATGCTGGTGTAGAAGCTGACATGGTCTGGGTAAAAATTCCCATGTTACAGATGAGGAAAGTGAGGCCTTGCCCCCAGCAAATGAGTGACAGGGAGAGGATGTGAAACAAGTTTGTTGCCACAGAACCCACCAGGCAAAGCCACTCCAAGTCCGAAATACTCACCAACGGTTACAGTTGTCCCAGTAGGTTCCCAAGACTGGATAGATGCGACCCTTGTGCATACATCCTGGTGGGAGGGAAGACAGGAAGAGATGTGGAGCCAAGACCAGGGACGATGGGCTGAGATGGCCAGATCCTCAGAGGTCTGGTGTCCTGAACCCTCTCAGACACACACACACCAGCCTTCACTGAAAGCAAAGCCAAGCTACAACTTAAGACATCTCCTGAGAGTCACATATCAACTTCCCACTACTTGGAAGTTCTTCGCTGACTCTAACCCAAATCCCTCTTGCTTCGCTTGGATGCCAGCCACAACATTCCTTAGATCCTATGCCAGTTAAATGAGCTGGCGTTTGGAGATGGGGAGTGGGATGAATTTGGGAAAGCCAAAGCTCAAAGAAGGTACATGACTCCCTTGAGATAACGTGGGACTTTGGGATGACAACCCAGGCACACCTGCAGCCCTGTGGAATTGTAGGAAGGAAGTCAAGTGATTCTCCTCTTGGATTGGGATGGGTGGACAGTGGTAAGGGCTGAAGATAGGAACAGACCTGACCCACCTCCCAGGTGTGACCAGCCATCTCAGGGATAAGGAATCCTGAGCAGAAGCAGAGGAACTGCTAAAATGAAGCTGACCAACGCTTGTGTGCTTTATCTTTCTGAGAGTGAGTCAGCAGGTGGGGCCAGCACCTTCTCAGTCCGGAATACAGAGACAGGAAGGACTGGGAGAAAGGGCAGGTGGCTGCCCTTCTCCTGGGCCAAATGAAAATCCCACTGACAGAGGCGCGTTTTCAATCTTCCAGGAGAGATTCAAGTTAGACCAGAGTGAGTACTTCGCAGAAGTAAAGAGAGAGGGGCGGGGTCTCTTTCCAGATGCTACCGGAAGCCTCCCCTGGAAACGTCAACGCATCAGCCTTGCTCCTGAGCCTTGATGAGTTTTGGGCTTGACAGCGTGACCCACGCCTGAACGTCTGGTGCCCACCTTGGATGGGGGGGAAGGGGGGTGGCACGCCAAGGCAGAAGTCCCAGAAGTCAGGGCAGCAGTCGGAGACGGTGCGGTTGCAGAAGAGGTCACAGTAACAGGTCACACCGAGGTAGGGCAGGGCACAGTCATCCGCGCGGCCACGGCAGCAGAGGTCCTGCTCCTGGCAGTACCGGCCCCCCGCGTCCCGAATGCCACGCTGGTGCAGAGCCGGTGCCAGCTCCCGGCGCCTGCGACCCCGCCGGGCGCCCACGCCCAGCTCGCCGGCCAGCAGCAGCAACAGCAGCAGCAGCAGCCCCAGTGGACGGCGCCACATGGTGCCTCCTGGGCCCAGGGAAGACAGAGGTCAGGTGTTAGAAGTGGCGGGCAGCAGCGATTCCCTGGCACCCCCGGCGACCGCTCTCCCTTGCTTCCTGGGGCTGCGAGTCTGCGGGGCTCCAACAGGGACCCTTGACTCCTGCGTCCCCTGGCAGGACAGGGGCGAGGAGCCACAGTCTGTGTGCCCCGGTTTACAGGGCGGGGAGGGAGCTTGGGCAAGAAGTGGAGCCCTTCTCTGACCTGCCAGGGGACCCTCAGGGAATGGGAGGTGGGGACGGTGGCATTCTTGGTGCCCCCTCAAGGCCACACCCAGGCCTCGAACCCCAGGTCTCCTTCAGTCCTGGACCCCTGCCCAGCCTCGGCCCTTGATGGGGGCCCCTGACTTTGTGCCCTCACGTGTCCCTCGCGCTGTGCCCCTCTGCCGCCTTCTGCTTTCCCTCTCTGCCACCTGTCTCAGCCTCTCCGCCTGTCCCTCCTCCTCTCTGCTCCTTCTGTCTACAACTCTCTCTCCCCCTCCGAGCAGGGTAGAGGCCCTACCTGGTGAGGGGTGTGGGCTGAGCCCCGCTGCCTCTCTCGCCTCCGCCTCCCCGCTCCCCGCGACCGCCGCGGGACACTCAAAGTCAAGTGAGGAAAGCTGGGCGGGATCGCTTTTTGTACCGCCCCGCGGGGCGCGCCGCCCCGGCCGGCGGAGGAAGGGAGGGGCCCCAGCGGGTTCGCACCTGGAATCGCCCCGCCGTAAACCCCCCCGAAGCCAGCCGGGACTTGGGGAAAGGGATCCTGAGCACGCGACTCACCTTGCCGGGTCTTGGGTGGAAGCCGTTGCCTTAGGGGGCCAGCTCCAACCGAGGCAGAAACGTTTAGTGGTCTGCTGACCCTGGGAAGGACTGCCCGGTGGGCCTCGCTGTGGGGCCGAGGGGCTTGCGCCGACAAAGGAAGATTAGGGGGAGGCGGAGTTCCGAGTTTGGGATCTAAGTTAGAGAATGATGCGGGGAGTGTGGGCGGCAAAAATGACTAAGCCCTCCTGCGACCCCTCAGTAATAAATACAGTCTTGCGCACCCCTCTTCACTGGGCACCGCCCCCCTCCACCCAAGCCTTGGAGCTGCCCCAAGACGTCTCGGTTTCCAGGAATGACTGGAATCTGGAGGAGGATAGTTTAGGACCCTGCAGATGCCTTGGGAGACTCATTCTCCCCGGGGGGATTTCGGGGAGGATGGAGTGGGTGTGGTGGGGGGGGCTGCCTCCCTGCCCTAACACCCCTCTTTGGGTCTGCCCTCCCCATCAGCCCAGGCATCTCACCAAACACTGCCCCTTCTATCAAATCCATCCCCTGGTGGGGAGGGGGTGGTCCTGCCCAGCACCTGCGCCCCTCCAGGATCCCAAGGCAAGAGCCCTGCCAGCTGGCACCCCCTGCAGAGCCCCTCTCCTTCCTGCCCCAGGCTTAAAACTTTCCTTTGCCCAGGCTGGCCTGGGCCCCAAACAATGGGGCTTCTGTCCCGCCAGGCCCGCCATCACCTTTTACCTCCCCATTGCGCAATCCCCTGTCTTCCAAAGGTTGGGCCCGGGGCCAGAGGACTCTGAACAGCGGGAGGATGAAAGAGACTCCACCTGGACAGACCACCCCTCATCCTGGGCCTGAGCCTCACAGACGCCCCTGGATGGAAAATGCAAGCATTGGGAATTCCCTTTGCCCTTGCTCTGACCTCCCTGCCGCCCTTCTCCAGACTTGGGGCATCTCAGCTGGCTGGCCCCTGAGGGAGGGGAGGGACCCGGACAACGGGCATCTGTGATTGAGTTGACTGAGTTACCCCCTGCCTGGGAGTACTGGGCAGGGAGTCAAGAAGGGACTCCTGCCCTGAGTAGGGGTGTGGGGGTTAGAGGAGTAAGGTCCTGGAGCCCCAGCATTGTCGCGAACACTCACAGGAGGTGGCCATCTGCTCCTTGCAGGGACCTGGGAGGACAGAACCAGATGAGACCCTTGAGGCTCAGAAGACTTGCCCGAG
Organism: Oreotragus oreotragus; assembly: GCA_006410675.1. Classification (NCBI taxonomy): domain Eukaryota; kingdom Metazoa; phylum Chordata; class Mammalia; order Artiodactyla; family Bovidae; genus Oreotragus; species Oreotragus oreotragus. The sequence continues at coordinate 207,400 of SJYX01012247.1, read as the reverse complement.
GTCACACAGCCAAAAGGCAGGCTCACTACCTGCCAACACTCCACTCCTTTCCCCCAGCCATCCTTAGTCACCCCCTTAGCAGGTCTCAACACCCTCCCTGTAGGGAAGTCCCTTTCTACGTCTAGCCTCCATTTGTCTTACTGCAAAGTGGGCCCCTCGTACTGAGAAGGAGATGGAGGCTGCCTTCAGAAGAGGGCGTGCCCAGAGAATCCACTTTCATGAATCCATTTCAGTGTGGTTCTGGGGCTGAGGGCTGGCCCAGGGGCATCTGGCCTGTCCTTTGCCCCAGATCACCCCCTGCAGGCCCTCCACGTGAGTCTGTGTCACGCGCGTACCCGGGTTTGTGAGGTGTCTCTGAGTGTGTCTGAGTCTGCCTGTATCTCCGTTGCCTATCTGTCATGCGCCCGCATGTCTGGCTGTTGCCTCTGTGCAGTCATGGGTCTGTCCGTATGTCAGCGTACTGCTTGCTTGTGTTTGTGTGCTTGTTGGCTTGTGCGTCGGTGTGCGTAGCTGCGTGACTGTCCCTGTCTGTGTCTGCCTGTCTACGAGGTGTCTGTGTATCTGGGTAGGTGTCTGTTTGTGTCTGTTGGCCTGTTCTTGCCTGCCTGTCTGCCCATGCACAGGAGACAGGAACGCAGAGCAAGGAGAGAGAGCGGAGCCAAGAGCACAGCTCCGAGGTCCCTCGTCATCACCGAGCTTGGCACCGAGCCCGCCCCAGTGGAATCTTGTGACTCATTTGGTTTCTTGGCCAGGGAGGAGAGGAAAAGGGCAGGGCTCTAGGGGAGGGGCTGGAACCCCACTTTCCTTTTCCGCAGCTCCTCTCCTTCCTGGTGACTTGCTCTCTGCCTTTATTCTTGTCCAAAGGCCTAGGGCAGAGCAACAGGTGAGGAGACGGCAGCAGGCTTTACCCTCTGAGCCCTGTGTCCTCTCGGGAGGTAGGTGGCCTGGGGCTCCACAGTGATTCTGTCCTTCCTCACTTGTCACCTGGGCAGACCCTGCCCCTCTCAGGGCCTTGGTTTCCCATCTGTACCCTGATACTCCCTAGAGGCTCTTAGATGCTCTTTTCTTTCTACAAAGGGTGTGTGTGTGTGTGTGTGTGTGNCTGACTCTAACCCAAATCCCTCTTGCTTCGCTTGGATGCCAGCCACAACATTCCTTAGATCCTATGCCAGTTAAATGAGCTGGCGTTTGGAGATGGGGAGTGGGATGAATTTGGGAAAGCCAAAGCTCAAAGAAGGTACATGACTCCCTTGAGATAACGTGGGACTTTGGGATGACAACCCAGGCACACCTGCAGCCCTGTGGAATTGTAGGAAGGAAGTCAAGTGATTCTCCTCTTGGATTGGGATGGGTGGACAGTGGTAAGGGCTGAAGATAGGAACAGACCTGACCCACCTCCCAGGTGTGACCAGCCATCTCAGGGATAAGGAATCCTGAGCAGAAGCAGAGGAACTGCTAAAATGAAGCTGACCAACGCTTGTGTGCTTTATCTTTCTGAGAGTGAGTCAGCAGGTGGGGCCAGCACCTTCTCAGTCCGGAATACAGAGACAGGAAGGACTGGGAGAAAGGGCAGGTGGCTGCCCTTCTCCTGGGCCAAATGAAAATCCCACTGACAGAGGCGCGTTTTCAATCTTCCAGGAGAGATTCAAGTTAGACCAGAGTGAGTACTTCGCAGAAGTAAAGAGAGAGGGGCGGGGTCTCTTTCCAGATGCTACCGGAAGCCTCCCCTGGAAACGTCAACGCATCAGCCTTGCTCCTGAGCCTTGATGAGTTTTGGGCTTGACAGCGTGACCCACGCCTGAACGTCTGGTGCCCACCTTGGATGGGGGGGAAGGGGGGTGGCACGCCAAGGCAGAAGTCCCAGAAGTCAGGGCAGCAGTCGGAGACGGTGCGGTTGCAGAAGAGGTCACAGTAACAGGTCACACCGAGGTAGGGCAGGGCACAGTCATCCGCGCGGCCACGGCAGCAGAGGTCCTGCTCCTGGCAGTACCGGCCCCCCGCGTCCCGAATGCCACGCTGGTGCAGAGCCGGTGCCAGCTCCCGGCGCCTGCGACCCCGCCGGGCGCCCACGCCCAGCTCGCCGGCCAGCAGCAGCAACAGCAGCAGCAGCAGCCCCAGTGGACGGCGCCACATGGTGCCTCCTGGGCCCAGGGAAGACAGAGGTCAGGTGTTAGAAGTGGCGGGCAGCAGCGATTCCCTGGCACCCCCGGCGACCGCTCTCCCTTACTTCCTGGGGCTGCGAGTCTGCGGGGCTCCAACAGGGACCCTTGACTCCTGCGTCCCCTGGCAGGACAGGGGCGAGGAGCCACAGTCTGTGTGCCCCGGTTTACAGGGCGGGGAGGGAGCTTGGGCAAGAAGTGGAGCCCTTCTCTGACCTGCCAGGGGACCCTCAGGGAATGGGAGGTGGGGACGGTGGCATTCTTGGTGCCCCCTCAAGGCCACACCCAGGCCTCGAACCCCAGGTCTCCTTCAGTCCTGGACCCCTGCCCAGCCTCGGCCCTTGATGGGGGCCCCTGACTTTGTGCCCTCACGTGTCCCTCGCGCTGTGCCCCTCTGCCGCCTTCTGCTTTCCCTCTCTGCCACCTGTCTCAGCCTCTCCGCCTGTCCCTCCTCCTCTCTGCTCCTTCTGTCTACAACTCTCTCTCCCCCTCCGAGCAGGGTAGAGGCCCTACCTGGTGAGGGGTGTGGGCTGAGCCCCGCTGCCTCTCTCGCCTCCGCCTCCCCGCTCCCCGCGACCGCCGCGGGACACTCAAAGTCAAGTGAGGAAAGCTGGGCGGGATCGCTTTTTGTACCGCCCCGCGGGGCGCGCCGCCCCGGCCGGCGGAGGAAGGGAGGGGCCCCAGCGGGTTCGCACCTGGAATCGCCCCGCCGTAAACCCCCCCGAAGCCAGCCGGGACTTGGGGAAAGGGATCCTGAGCACGCGACTCACCTTGCCGGGTCTTGGGTGGAAGCCGTTCCCTTAGGGGGCCAGCTCCAACCGAGGCAGAAACGTTTAGTGGTCTGCTGACCCTGGGAAGGACTGCCCGGTGGGCCTCGCTGTGGGGCCGAGGGGCTTGCGCCGACAAAGGAAGATTAGGGGGAGGCGGAGTTCCGAGTTTGGGATCTAAGTTAGAGAATGATGCGGGGAGTGTGGGCGGCAAAAATGACTAAGCCCTCCTGCGACCCCTCAGTAATAAATACAGTCTTGCGCACCCCTCTTCACTGGGCACCGCCCCCCTCCACCCAAGCCTTGGAGCTGCCCCAAGACGTCTCGGTTTCCAGGAATGACTGGAATCTGGAGGAGGATAGTTTAGGACCCTGCAGATGCCTTGGGAGACTCATTCTCCCCGGGGGGATTTCGGGGAGGATGGAGTGGGTGTGGTGGGGGGGGCTGCCTCCCTGCCCTAACACCCCTCTTTGGGTCTGCCCTCCCCATCAGCCCAGGCATCTCACCAAACACTGCCCCTTCTATCAAATCCATCCCCTGGTGGGGAGGGGGTGGTCCTGCCCAGCACCTGCGCCCCTCCAGGATCCCAAGGCAAGAGCCCTGCCAGCTGGCACCCCCTGCAGAGCCCCTCTCCTTCCTGCCCCAGGCTTAAAACTTTCCTTTGCCCAGGCTGGCCTGGGCCCCAAACAATGGGGCTTCTGTCCCGCCAGGCCCGCCATCACCTTTTACCTCCCCATTGCGCAATCCCCTGTCTTCCAAAGGTTGGGCCCGGGGCCAGAGGACTCTGAACAGCGGGAGGATGAAAGAGACTCCACCTGGACAGACCACCCCTCATCCTGGGCCTGAGCCTCACAGACGCCCCTGGATGGAAAATGCAAGCATTGGGAATTCCCTTTGCCCTTGCTCTGACCTCCCTGCCGCCCTTCTCCAGACTTGGGGCATCTCAGCTGGCTGGCCCCTGAGGGAGGGGAGGGACCCGGACAACGGGCATCTGTGATTGAGTTGACTGAGTTACCCCCTGCCTGGGAGTACTGGGCAGGGAGTCAAGAAGGGACTCCTGCCCTGAGTAGGGGTGTGGGGGTTAGAGGAGTAAGGTCCTGGAGCCCCAGCATTGTCGCGAACACTCACAGGAGGTGGCCATCTGCTCCTTGCAGGGACCTGGGAGGACAGAACCAGATGAGACCCTTGAGGCTCAGAAGACTTGCCCGAGGTCACACAGCCAAAAGGCAGGCTCACTACCTGCCAACACTCCACTCCTTTCCCCCAGCCATCCTTAGTCACCCCCTTAGCAGGTCTCAACACCCTCCCTGTAGGGAAGTCCCTTTCTACGTCTAGCCTCCATTTGTCTTACTGCAAAGTGGGCCCCTCGTACTGAGAAGGAGATGGAGGCTGCCTTCAGAAGAGGGCGTGCCCAGAGAATCCACTTTCATGAATCCATTTCAGTGTGGTTCTGGGGCTGAGGGCTGGCCCAGGGGCATCTGGCCTGTCCTTTGCCCCAGATCACCCCCTGCAGGCCCTCCACGTGAGTCTGTGTCACGCGCGTACCCGGGTTTGTGAGGTGTCTCTGAGTGTGTCTGAGTCTGCCTGTATCTCCGTTGCCTATCTGTCATGCGCCCGCATGTCTGGCTGTTGCCTCTGTGCAGTCATGGGTCTGTCCGTATGTCAGCGTACTGCTTGCTTGTGTTTGTGTGCTTGTTGGCTTGTGCGTCGGTGTGCGTAGCTGCGTGACTGTCCCTGTCTGTGTCTGCCTGTCTACGAGGTGTCTGTGTATCTGGGTAGGTGTCTGTTTGTGTCTGTTGGCCTGTTCTTGCCTGCCTGTCTGCCCATGCACAGGAGACAGGAACGCAGAGCAAGGAGAGAGAGCGGAGCCAAGAGCACAGCTCCGAGGTCCCTCGTCATCACCGAGCTTGGCACCGAGCCTGCCCCAGTGGAATCTTGTGACTCATTTGGTTTCTTGGCCAGGGAGGAGAGGAAAAGGGCAGGGCTCTAGGGGAGGGGCTGGAACCCCACTTTCCTTTTCCGCAGCTCCTCTCCTTCCTGGTGACTTGCTCTCTGCCTTTATTCTTGTCCAAAGGCCTAGGGCAGAGCAACAGGTGAGGAGACGGCAGCAGGCTTTGCCCTCTGAGCCCTGTGTCCTCTCGGGAGGTAGGTGGCCTGGGGCTCCACAGTGATTCTGTCCTTCCTCACTTGTCACCTGGGCAGACCCTGCCCCTCTCAGGGCCTTGGTTTCCCATCTGTACCCTGATACTCCCTAGAGGCTCTTAGATGCTCTTTTCTTTCTACAAAGGGTGTGTGTGTGTGTGTGTGTGTGTGCATGCTCACTCACGTCACATTCTTTTGTGACCCCATGAAACTTAAGCCTACCAGGCTCCTCTGTCCATGGGATTTTGCAGGCAAGAATACTGGAGTGAGTTGCCATTTCCTACTCCAACCCAGGGATCAAACCCTACATCTCTTGTGCCTCCTGCATTGGCAGGCAGAGTCTTTACCACTACGCCACCTGGGAAGCCCTTCTGCAAAAGGAGGTGAGGCTAAAAAGAGGCAGTGACCACCTAAGGTCACTCAGCAGAGCAGAGGCCTGGGCCTCCTTTCCTCTCCCCAGAATCTGGCACCACCTCCTCCCCTTTCTGGTTCCCCAGCTGCTCAGGGTGCTCAGCAGGAGCCATTCTCCTCTGGAGGTTGAATGGGGCCTCCTGGGAAGACAGTGCCCCATCGTGCTCTGCTCAACCCAGGTCTGTATCTGAGGACCCACTACTTGAGGCCTAGGATCTCAGATGTATGGATCTCAAATGGCACTGCATCTAGGGCTGGGAGGTCCCTTGGGAACCCCTATGGTCAGCTGGGCAGGCCCAGAGCTTGGAACAGTGTCTGAGATCCAGGGCAGGCCTAATATGGTCCACGTTGGGTCTTGTCCTGAACATGTTGGGCTTCTTGAGGCCTGCTGCACTGTGTTATTGAAGCACTGTTCACGGGGCTGTGTGGCAGAAGGTTGCGCTGTCATGGCATGCCGAAGCTTGTGGGAGATAAGATTCGGGGCCAGAGGAAGGTGCTCCTGCTTGATGCTCTCATTCATTCCACAAATGTTTGTTGAGTATCTACTATGTGCCAGGCTCTGTGCTGGACGCTGAGTGTTCAGGATTGAACCGAATGTTCTACTGTTGCAAAGTCTTCAAGCTAATGGGAAAAGAGACAAGCAAGCAAACACACAGACACAGACACACACACACACACACACACACACATATTCATTCTACCATGTAAAGGTCTATGAAACTGTGCCCGTGACATGGGACCTCGAGTGTTGTGATTGTTGAGAGTGTCAGAAAGGAGATGGCATTTGATCTGAGACTGAAGGATGAGAAGGAGGCAGCGAGTCCTGGAACCCAGGGGAGGGTGTTCCAGGAAGCCAGACCAGCATGAGCAGCAGTCCTGAAGCTGGCACGAGTGAGTCTGTTTGAGACACAGAAGGAAGCCCAGAGTGGCCGTGCTATAGTGAAGACCGGGGCGGAGGAACAAGCTGAGGCTGGGAGGTGGCGTGTGCGGCCTATCACCAAGGACACTCAGGCTGTAGGAGGGAGCTTGAACTGTCTTCTGAGCACTAAAGAGATCTGAACGGGGCAGTGAAATAGTCTGATTCACGCGTGCAAAACCCCACTCCGCCTGCTCTTTAGAGAAGACATGAGAAGTTAAGAGTGGAATCAGGGAGGCCAAGGAGGAGGCGATGGTGTGGCCCAGGCTAGAGATGCTAAGGCTTGAAGAAGGCTGGTGGCTGTGGAGATCCTGAGAAGAGGGCACGGTGGAGACCTCTTCTGGGGGTGGGAGTGACAGAACTTGCTGGAGGGTCAGATGAGATGGGTGAGGGAGGAGGAACTGAGGAGGACTTCTGGGTTCCTAGCCTGGTGGGCAGTTTCTCTACTGTTCCCGTCCTGGGAGTCTGGGCAGGCTAGGGGACGGCTTGGACCCACAGAGACTGCGTGACCTAAGCTGGTTTCCAGCTCAGACTGGAAAAGTGGGAGGAAGACAGAGTCCAAGGACACTCCTAGGCAGAAGCTGGGCAGAGAAGAGGAGAGAGTGCAGTGGACTGAGCAGAAGCTGTCGGGGAGGAAGAGGAGGGCCAAGGTGAGGAAGCCAAGGGCAGAGGGTGTCTCAGGACCTAGGAGGGAGAGCTCCCCGTGCAGGCTGAGTAAGCCGAGGACAGAGACGTGTCCACAGCAAGGACGCCAGGGCAACCTTGATGGAGCAATCTCAGTGAAAGCCGACTGGCAGGAGTGGAACAGCAAATAGGAGCAAATGAACCGAAGAGAACAACCACTGGCAACTTTTTAGAATGTTTTACTGCAAGGGGAAGTCGAGAAATGGGGCTTTGGCTGGGAGAAAATAGGGAGGGTGAAGGGAGAGTTCTGTCCAAATATGGAGACTATAATACCGTGTCTCTGTGCTGATGGCAAGGAACTGGGGAGGAACTGGTGTCCCAGAGAGAAGGGATTACCCAGGATCAGAGTCCTTGCTAAAGTAAGAGAGAGGACACCTAGAGCCCAAGAGGACAGAACTTAGGAGCAGGGACAGTCGTCTGAGAGGCAGAAAAAGAGGAGGTGGGTTTTACAATCAGCCACGCGAAGCCGAGGGACCCTCCGCTGACGGTTAGTTTGCCAATGGGGTGCAAGCAAGTTGCAGCCAAAGCGAGACTGGAAAAGAGGATTAGATGGGAAACAGTCCTCACAGTCAAGCCCACTGGAGACACAGAGTAGGATTTCCAGCTGTGCGGAGGGACCACTCGAAGCTGCTGGCCATGCATTTGCAGTGACTGGCCAGCCCGTCTGTTCGCTACTGTGTGTTCTGCCATGCACGGCGTGTGCCAAACGTGGGCCTTTTCCCAGGTAACCCTATTACATCAGCTGGCAGATGGGAAAATCAAGACTCGGAAAGCCTTTCTGGCTTGCCCAAGATCACACACCTGGTAGGGGCAGAGCAGGACCTTGAGCCCAACCCCTGAAGCCTCTGCAGAGACCAAAATGGTCTAAGGACTAAGCTGACTCTCACGTCCGGTGGTGTTCATAGTCATCACTTGTGTGTGCAAGTGGGGAAATGCAGATAACAGAAACAGCTTTCCCTTTTCTATAATATTTCTGTGAACTGGTGCCTGGGGTCAGTTGAGTACAAAGCGCCCTGAGTGCTGCTTCCTGCCGAGTAAAGACAACGTTTCGTCACCTCTCTCTCTATCTAAATGACAAGCTTCTTTCAACTCTGGGCCAGGAGTGCAGAGACATTTGGGGCTAACTGCTCCCCCTCATCTGCTAATCATCTGCCCTCCTTCAATTCAGCCTTACTTTCACTGAAGAGAGCTCCCTGGGGAACAGTAAACTTGGTGTTATCACCAGCAAACATCTTAGAAAGCAGGTTCTGTCTTCCGGTGCCTATTTACGGAAATGTTCCCACACCTTGCTTGGTGTTTCCAGGAATTCCTGATCTTCCCAGCCAGGAAGAGCAGCAAATGAGTCTTGAAAAGTACAGGAGGTTCTTCCGTGGCTTCGAGCACATTGAATACTTCTACCTTTTAATTCCTCAGCAGAAAGTAATAAAATCCTAAAGACTGAGTTAAAAACCAATCCATTAGAGTCCCTCTTAAGAGCTAGGTTTTCAGGGGGAAATACTGTGATGGGACCCTAGTGATTGTAAAGGGTTGACTGGAGCCCTCCACCCACAAAGATATGCCCAAATCCTAAACCCTGAAACCCGTGGCTGGAAACTTACTTGAAAAAAGTCTTTTCAGATAAATTAAAGATCTTGAGATAGGTAATCCTGAATGTCTAGAGGGGCTGGGCTGTGCTAAATCCACTGACAGTCTCTTTATAAGAAATACTCAGAGGAAGAGGAAGGAGTAATGTGAACATGGATGGAGGTTGGAGCGAAGGGGTCACAAGTCAAGAGATACCTGGCGCTCCCAGAAGCTCAGATCAGTTCAGTTCAGTCTCTCAGTCATGTCCGACAGCATGTGACCACATGGACTGTAGCACGCCAAGCTTCCCTGTCCATCACTAACTCCCAGAGCTTGCTCACACTCATGCCCATTGAGTCGATGACGCCATCCAACCACCTCATCCTCTGTCATCCCCTTTTCCTCCTCCCCTCCATCTTTCCCAGCATCAGGGTCTTATCCAATGAGTCAGTTCTTCACATCAGGTGGCCCAAGTATTGGAGTTTCAGCTTCAGCATCAGTCCTTCCNGACGCCATCCAACCACCTCATCCTCTGTCATCCCCTTTTCCTCCTCCCCTCCATCTTTCCCAGCATCAGGGTCTTATCCAATGAGTCAGTTCTTCACATCAGGTGGCCCAAGTATTGGAGTTTCAGCTTCAGCATCAGTCCTTCCAATGAATATTCAGGACTGATTCCCTTTAGGATGGCCTGGTTTGATCTTCTTGCAGTCCAAGAGACTCTCAAGAGTCTTCTCCAACACCACAGTTCAAAAGCATCCAGAAGCTGGAGGAGGCAAGAAGCATATTCTCCCCTTGAGCCTCCAGAGAGAGACCAGCTCAGCCAAAACCTTGATTTTGAACTTCTGGCCTCCAGACTGTGAGAAATTACATTTCTGTTTTAAGCAGTCAAATCTGCGGCAGTTTGTGCCAGCAGCATTAGGAAACTAATGCAGTGGTCTAGGCTCTGTGAGGCCTGAGATGGTGTGTCAATCTGAACGTGCCAAATTCAGGGCTGTTTGCAGATGGAGCCAGCACCAAGCAGCTTGTGTTGGCAAAAGCAGAACAAACTGGCTCAGACCGCATCGACGTTTATCAAGAAATGGCTCAAATGCTCATCGGCAGTGATAGAGTGTAACGTGAAGGTTCAGAGCACAGACTTGGCAGCCAGATGGAGTAGGTTCAAATCCTGGTTCCACCTCTCAGTGAGCTGCAAACCTGGGACAGGTTTCTGAAGTTCTCTGTGCCTCAATTTCTCCACGTGTGAAATGAGGACACTGGGGACTTTCCTGGTGAAGCAGAGGTTAAGAATTCCCCTTCAATGCAGGGGACACGAGTTTGATCCCTGGTTTGGGAACGTGCCTTGGGGCAACTAAGCCCACACACCGTAACTAGAGAGCCTGGATGCTACAACTAGAGAAAAAGCCTGCAGGCAGCAACAAAGACCCAGTGCAGCAAAGATAAAAATAAATAAGCAAATGTGTTCCAAAAAAAGAGAGAAGAACACTAGTAACAGTCCCCACCTGCATAGTAGTTGTGAGAATTATGACTTCAAGTAAAGCCCTTTTGATCGACCACGCTGACATATCACAAGTGTGAGATGAGTGTCTGCTATTACTATGATAACCCAAATCCAAACAGCCACAGATGAGCTCAGAACAGACAAATAGGTGCAGACACGCTTATGCCGATGTAAAGTGAGTCACACCAGCTGAAACTACCATAAGCCTGCTCCAACCTCTTGGGTCAAGCCATAGGAAAGCCAGATGAAAGGAATCAAACAGCATTACAGTGGTGTGAAATCTGCACGCGTGTTTGCATACGTGAGGGGGGTCTTTGTTCTCTGCGTCAGCTTAGACGGTGACAAACAGCCCCACACATGAGAGTGATGCTCAGGCAGAGACTCTAAGAGACACCGAGACATAGTTCCCAGTCGGAAGCATGACCAGCAGGTGCTGAAAGAAACACTCACGTGACTTCTCAGAGGCCAAGCCTCAGACGTTAGGAACCACCCTCGAGTGACTTAGACAAGAGACCGGGTAGCTTGTCCTCGGGTCCCTAGGGAAACTCAGGGACAAGAAGTATAGTCAGAGTCCGCGGGGACCTAGAAGGTTGTCAGAAGCCAAGGCTGCTCTCTCCCTGGCTCCGGAAGGGGAGGTAACTCCCTCAGGACCTAGTGAGCTGCAGGGTGAAGGAGGGAGACCCTGGGGAGGAAGAGAGTTTCAGGTGAGAGATCAAACATTCAAGGCCCCTGTGGGTCCTCACGCTGTGGCCGCAGGGGCCTTCACTGGCTCCGCGCCACCCCAGGGGTCCTGTCTCTTGTTTGTTTTGCTCTCTCTCTCACTGTGTCTTCTGCTGGAGGGGCTGGGGAGACTGCTGGGTGGGGATCTGGGGAGCTGGAGCCTTGAACCTCAAGGCTGGGTGAGCAGCAGCCCTTCTGGAGTAACAAGCAGAGGAGATAAGGAGAGACCCCAGGAAGTCTCCATGGGATGACATGGCTGCCTGGACACAGATGCGCTTGGGCAGAGAGAGCTCAAGGGTGCGGCGGGAGTCAGGGGCCTTGGGTCCCAGCCCTGGTTCTGCCTCTGACATGCTCTGTGACCTTGAACAAGTCGCCACTCTGTCTGGAACTTACTAACCCGTATGTGAAATGAGAGAGAACCCTCCATAGTGACTGAGGTCCCTAAATTCATGCAAAAGAGAGAGAGGATGCATTCAGTCCAAACTTCCCACTTACAACTGAAGATATGGAGACTAGACGGAGGAATTGAGCCACAGTTACACGGTGAGTGATCGGGCCTACTTACTATGTGTTCAATAAACTCCTTCTGCAAGGAATGCCCTTTTCAGCCAGCACAACTGCCTAGAGTACCTTCTAAGGGGCGGGAGTGGAGGGTGGGGGGTGGGGGTCACTAGACGTGATTTATTTTATGTAATCCTCCAACAGCCCTCTGAGTTATGATCATCCCCATTTTACAGACAGGAAAACTGAATCCCAGAAACATGACTTGCTCAGACACAGCTGTTTGAATCCCTGTCTCTAGTTCCCCTAGGGGAGAAGGGAGAATGAGGACCCAGTGTCAGAGGTCAAGGGTGTTGTGGAGGACATGCCCCAGAATCAACTTTTAGGGGCAAAGGAAGGGAGCAGGCTCAGGCCCACAAAGAAGCTGGGGGGAGGGTAGCACCCTACTGACTCATTTTATTTATTTATTTGGCCACACTGTGCAGCTTGTGGGATCTTAATTCCCTGATCAAGGACTGAACCTGGGCCCTCGGCAGTGAGAGTGTAGAGTTCTAACCACTGGACAGCCAGGTAATTCCCTCTCTGGCTCATTTTAAAGCAATTAGTTTTATTTGATTTTTCATTAACACATCCTTATGGTTCCAAAAATGTGTATAAAAAGCATACAGTAAAAATCTCACTTGGAGACTTCCCTGATGGTCCAATGGTTAGTACTTCACACTTCCAACGTGAGGTTGGGGACCTAAGATCCCATATGCTGCTCAGTGCAGCCAAATAGAAATAAATAAATAATTTTAAAATAAACTTAAAAAATGTTCTATCACTAACAAAAGTCTCCCTTGGACACATGTGCCTCATTTGTCCTGTTCTGATTCCTCATCCCCACCCCTACAGGTCACCACTTTTTATAGTATCTGAGGTTTTCTTGCAGAGTTCCTTTGTTATGCTGTGTTAAGTCACTTCAGTTGTGTCAAACTCTGTGACCCTGTGGAACGTAGCTGGCCGGGCTCTGTCCATGGGATTCTCCAGGCAAGAGTACTGGAGTGGAGTTGCCATTTCCTACTCCAGCACAGTTACTTTATGCACCTACAAAAATGAATATATGTTCATAACCTTTATGCTTAAAACATAACAAACTACATATGCCGGGTTGTGCCTTTTCCCACTAGTCACACATCTTAGAGATTTTAATCAGCCAATAGAGCTTGTTCTTTTTATCACTGCCTGATACTCTACTGTAGATTGAAATAATCCATTTAATCAATCTGAGTCCTTTCTAATTTCTTTCTCTTCTTTTGGTATTATGATAATGCTGTGATAAATAATCATGTACATACTTTGTTCAACATATGTACAAGTATATTTGCAGAATTAATTCCCAAAGTATCACAAACTCAGCAGCTTAAAATCACACCCTGAGAATCTGTAGGTCAGTCCCACATGATGTAGCTGGGTTTCCTGCTCAGGATGGAATCAAGGTGTTGACAAGACTTAGTTCTCATTTGGAGCTGCAGGAGGCAGGTCCGCTTCCACACTCACTCCAGTCATTGGCAGAACTTGCTTCCTCGTAGTCTCTGGTTTCTTGCCGGCAAACAGCTGAGGGCGCTCCTCAGCTCCTAGAGGACACCTACATACTCTGCCATGTGGCTTTCTCCAAATGGCACAGTGCATCCTTCTCATGCTTCAAATCTCGGACTTCTCCTTCTGAGACCAGCTGGAGAAAACTTTCTGCATTTAACAGGTTCAGCTGATCAGGTCCAGCCCCCTAGGGAGAAAGTTCTGCCAATGACAGGGAGTGCATGAGGAAGTCGATTTGCCCCCAGATGAGAACTAAGCCTTACTAATAACTTGATTCCATCCTGAGCCCCCTCCACTGACTTGGGACCTTACTAACATCTGCAAAATCTCTGTTTTAAAAAAATCTATATTTATTTTTTAAAAGAGTTTTTAAAATGTAGACCATGTTTTTAAAAGTCTTTATTGAATTTGCTGCAATATTGCTTCTGTTTTATGATTTGTTTTTTGGTAATCAGGCATGTGGGAGCTTGGCTCCCTGACCAGGGGTCGAACCCACCCCTCTGCACTGGAAGGCAAAGTCTTAACCACTGGATGGTCAGGAAAATCCCTGCAAAATCTCTTTTGCCACATAAAGGAACGTAATCATTGAGTCCATATTTTCATCATATTTACAGATTCTGCTCACATGCAAAGGATCACACAAAGTTGAAAGCCGAGAAGGATCACCTTAGAATCCAGTCTAACACCAGGGTATTTGCAAAATTGGATAGATAATGCCATCTTGTCCCCCACGGGGTGTCCCCTCCCCCAGCAATGATGAGTGTGCCTGCTTTTCCATGGTGTCACCTAATCAATGATATCAAACTTGGGGATTTCTGCCAATCTGATGGGTGAAAATGGAATCTCAGTGTATTTTTAATCTCTGGTAGTCTTCGCATGAATAAGGTTGAGGATTTCTTCAAAAGCTTAAAAGTCATTTACGTTTCTTATTTGCTAATGGCTTCTGGTTTTGCGTCATAAAAAGGTCTTTCAAACTCCAAAGTTAATCAGAAACCCTTCTATGTTTTCTTCTGCCGTTTTTATGGTTTCATAATGAATCCACTGGCTCATGGAGCTGGAAGCTTTTCTTGTCATTTTCTCAGCGGTGAGCACCAAGCGGGATCCTGAAAGGCTGGGTAGAGGCTTCGGCTGCCAGTGGAGCCCTCTAGGTGCTGGGCTCCGATCCCCTTCAGCTCTGCCAGAAGTCTCAGCCAGCAGACCCTCCACCTTCCTCCCTCCGGCGCTCCTGTGTCCTAGGCTGGCAGAGGGGGCCCAGAGTTGAGGCGGCCCCTGCCCTGAGAAGTGAGATGAGCCCAAGGCCAGACCAGGATTCAAGATACAGAACCGAGGCTGTGGGCACAGGGGAGGGAGAGGGGGTTTCTGGTGGGAGTGTTTAGGAGGCTCCAGGGAAGAGTTGGCATCTGAGCTGAGCATTAAAAATGAGGAGAAATGGCAGCATTGGGGGAAGGAGAACAGCAGGAGCCAAACGGAGGTGGAAAAATCAGCCTGAAATCTAGCCTGGGGAGAAGGATTCAGTGAACCATGAAGTCCTCCAGGGTAGAGGCAGGGGATGACTTATCTCTCTGCACCAGCCAGAGTTTGTCAAATGAAACGAAGCAGAAGGGACAGAGGGCTTTGGATCCCAGGCAAAATCATTTTCCCTTTTGACCGTGAGAAGCAAAGACCTCCAGGAAGAAACCCTTGGCCATGATGTCATCTCAGAACCTGAGCGCTCTCTGCACACAACTGCCCCCTTGTGGCTGATCTGGGAACTCTCCGTGACTAGCCTCAGGTGTCCGATCTAAGCTGAGCCAATTCACTAACTGAGGGTGGAGAGGCAGCTGAGTGGGTCTCAGGGGATTGAAAAACTATGGGGTTCTGTTCTGAGTCCAGTAGGCTCTCAGAGACCATCTGGTCCGACTTCTTCATTACGTACAGAGAAACCAAGTATCCAAGAAAGTTCTGCTAGGTCGTGGGCGGAGAGATTACCAGACTTGGTAAAGTCTGCAGGCTGGCTCCACTTCTCACTGGTTGTAAGGTCCCAGGAAAGTGGCCCTACCGCACTGACCCACAGTCTCCGTCTCTGTCAAACGGAGTCTGGGGCCTGGCAGAATTCCCTTTATGGTCATGTCAGGCTAAGTCACTCAGATCAACTCTCCCCTTGAAACAATGAAAAATGCTAGTAAATTAGTGTAACCAGAGGGTTACAGAGTTACCAGAAAATACACTGAAGGGAAAACAAAAACTTTGACAGAGAAACCAAACAGGAAAGTCTTTTTTCCTGATTCTGGCCAGTCTGGACTGTTGTTTTGCTGACTCTCTTGGGCCAGGGGCACAAATAAAGTTAGAGTACATAGTGAAAGAACATATAGAAAACCTTCCGCACAACACGCTGGGAATCCCCAAAGCCGCGCTCCTAGAAGGAAGTCAGCCCTAGTGTGGACTTGCAGCCCCAGTTTATATGTGCTGGATGATCAAGTCTTCAGTGTAGATCGAGGTAGACTGTGATTCTAAGTGAGTAAGTGAAGTCGCCCAGTCGTGTCCGACTCTTCGCGACTCTGTGGACTGTACCCCTCCAGACTCTTCTGTCCATGGGATTCTCCAGGCAAGAATACTGGAGTGGGTTGCCATTTCCTTCTCCAGGGGATCTTCCCAACCCAGGGATCGAACCCAGGTCTCCTGCATTGCAGGCAGACGCTTTATCCTCTGAGCCACCAGGGAAGCAAGTGAAGATCTTCTTTGAAGGGAGGGTTGATTAAATCTAGACTTGAAGGAGTTACGCGTGTAGATTATAACCTCTAGGATAAACAGTGAAACAACAAAGACAACACAATTTCCAGGTTGGTTTAGGGAAGTGGAGTCCCCTCTGGGTGCAGGTCTACTGACCAAATAGCTGTGCAGATTAACATCAGACAGAGTGTGGGCTTTCAGGCAAGAAGTACTATTAGGACACAACTCAATAATATCAAAACAAACAAACAAACAACCTGATCAAAAAAAAAAAAAAATAGGCAGAAGATATAAACAGACCTTTCTCCAAAGAAGACAGACATACAGGTGGCTAACAGAAACATGAAAAGATGCCCAACATCGCTAATTATTAGAGAAATGCAAATCAAAACTACAATGAGGTTATCACTTCACATCAGTCAGAACGGCTTTCATCAAAAAGTCTACAGATAATGGGCTTCCCTGGGGGCTAAATTGTGAAGAGTATGCTTTCCAATGCAGGAGACACAGGTTCAATCCCCAGTCCAGAAGGATCCCACATGTCACAGAGCAACTAAGCCTGCGTTCCACAACTACTGAGCCTGTNTGAGGTTATCACTTCACATCAGTCAGAACGGCTTTCATCAAAAAGTCTACAGATAATGGGCTTCCCTGGGGGCTAAATTGTGAAGAGTATGCTTTCCAATGCAGGAGACACAGGTTCAATCCCCAGTCCAGAAGGATCCCACATGTCACAGAGCAACTAAGCCTGCGTTCCACAACTACTGAGCCTGTGCTCTAGAGCCCGGGAGCCACAGCTGTGGAAGCCACAAGACCTAGACCCCACGCTCCACAACAGGAGACACCATCACCATGAGCTGCCCATGTACCGCAGCTAGAGGGTAGCCCTCGCTCACCACAACTAGAGAAAAGCCGGTGCAGCAACGAAGATCCAGCACAGCCAAAAATTAATAAAAAAGTAAATTAAAATTATTTTTTAAATCTATAAATAATAAAGGCTGGAGAGAGTGTGGAGAGAAAGGAACTCTCCTACGCTATTGGTGGGAATGTAAATTGGTACAGCCATTATGGAAAACAGTATGGAAGTTCCTTAAAAAACTGAAAATAGAGTTGCCGTGAAAGTTGCTCCGTCATTTTCAACTCTTTGTGACCCCATGGACTATACAGTCCATGGAATTCTCCAGGCCAGAATACTGGAATGGGTAGCTTTTCCCTTCTCCAGGGGATCTTCCCAACCTAGGGATCAAACCCAGGTCTCCCGCATTGCAGGCAGAGTCTTTACCAGCTGAGCCACAAAGGAAGCTCAAGAATACTGGCGTGAGTAGCCTATCCCTTCTCCAGTGGATCTTCCTGACCCAGGAATCGAACTGGGGGTCTCCCACATTGCAGGAGGATCCTTTACCAGCTGAGCCACAAGGGAAGCCCAAGAGTTGCCATATGCTCCTCCAATTCCACTCCCGAAGCTTATATCCAGAGAAAACTATAATTTGAAAAGATACATGCATCCTAATGTTCATTGCAACACTACTTAAAATAGCCAAGACATGGAGGCAACCAAATGCCCATTGACAGGTGAATGGATAAAGAAGACGAGGTACATGCATACAATGGAATATTACCCAGCCATAAAAGAGAGTGAAATAGCGCCATTTGCAGCAACACGGATGGACCTGGAGATTGCCATACTAAGTGAGGCACGCCAGACAGAGAAAGACAAATATGATATCACTTATTCATGGAATCTAAAAAATACAAGTGAACTTATTTATAAAACAGAAATAGACCCACTGACATAGAGATGCAACAGACATGAGTTTGATCCTTGGGCTGGGAAGATCCCCTGGAGTAGGAAATGGCAACCTACTCCAGTATTCTTGCCTGGAAAATTCCATGGGCAGAGGAGCAACAGTCCATGGGGTTGCAAAGAGTCGGACACAGCTGAGCAACCGAGCATGCCTGCACTATGGTATATAAAATAGATAACCATAAGGATCTACTGTACAGCACAGGGAACTGTACTCGACGCTTTTAATAACCTACAAGGCATAAGCATCTGAAAAAAGAATATATCTGAATATAAAAGAACATATCTGAATCACTGTGCTATACACCTGAAACTAACACAACGTTGTAAGTCAACTGTGCTTCAATTAAAAAAAAGGCAAACTATTAGGAATAGCGGGGACCCCTCTACAAATAATAAAGAATGCTGGTAAATAAATTGAACAGGCATTCCACAAAAGAGGAAAACCAAATGATTGATAATATGAAAAAGTGCTCATCCTTACACATAATTTAAAAATGCAAATTAAGACCACAATAAGATGCTACTACACACTTATCATAATGGGGTAATATATTGGGATAAGTTACAATTTGAACAATATCATCTATTGGAGATTATTAGATATACAGAGGCAGGAAAATATTACTGGTAGTCAAGAGAAAAAAATAGAAAATAGTGTCAGAACCACAATGATCCATATACCAGAGTTAATAAACAACAACTTTAAAATAACTTTGATAATATACTAGATAACATGAAGAAAAAAGATTGAAAAAGTGGATATAAAATAAAGATTGTCAATAGAGAAGTAGAATGTATTTTTAAAAACTGAATATTCTAAAACAGATATACAACACATGAAATTAAGAATTTATTTGATATATTTAACAACAAAAAAAGAGTACAGCAGAAGGATAAGAGACAAGATTAGAAAACTTGAAAACAATTCAACAGAAAACATCCAAGCTGAAACAGAAAAACCAAAAACCAGGAACACAGTATAACAAATTCTAACATTTGTATAATTAGAATCCCAGAACAGAAGAAAAGAAATTTGGGATGGAAGCAATATGTGAAGATGACTTCAAACGACTTATTATTTTTCCAAAACTGTTGGAAGACATCAACCCACAAATTCAAGAAGCTTAGTAAAACCCTTTCTTTCACGAAAGAAAGCCACACTTAGATGTGTTCAACAGCTGAACACTGAGACAAAGAAACATCGCAAAAGCAGAGAAATAAAAGACACTATCTTTCAAGCCCAACAAGAAGACTGATGCCTACATTTCAACAGAAACTATAAATCCAGGAGAAAATGGAATGACATTTTAAAAGGTCAGAAACGGAATAATAATAATAAAGCCAACACTGCTAACCTAGAATTCCACACCAAGGAGGGATAATTTTTTTAAGAATTGACAGGAACCAAAGACATTGGTACAAAGAAAAGGTAAGAAAATGCGTTGCTGACCAAATTGTACCACAAGAAACATTAAAAGAAAAATTTCAGGCTGAAGTAAAATGACTCCACATGAAAGAGCAGATCTTCAGAAAGTAATGCAGGGCACTGGCAAGGACAAACGTGCGGGGAAAAGATTAAAGAGCTGATGAATCAGCGATAGAAATGCCTTGTAGGGCTTATCGTGTTTACAGAAGTCAAACACATAACATGGCACAAAAGCTGGAAGGCGGTTAAAGGAGCTGAGCTGTTGTAAGTTTCTTGCATTGTTAAAACAGTGGGAAATATATGAACTTAATACTCCAATGAGCCTGCAATATTGTGGTATGGGCTGAATGCTTGTGTCTCTCCCTCCCCACCTCCTCCCATTCATACAATGAAACTTTAATCTCCAAAGTGATGGTATTTGGAGATGTGGCCTTTAGGAAGTAGTTGGGTTATGAGGATAGCGTCCTCATGGGATTAGTGCCCTTATGAGAAGAGGGGTGAGAGAGCTTGCTTCCTCTCTCGCCGTGTTAAGACAAAGCAGGAAGACTGCCCTGTGCAAACCAGGAAAAGGGCTCTCCCCAGACCCTAATCATCTGGGGTCCTGACCTTGGGCTTCCCAGCCACCCGAACTGTGAGAAATACATTTCTATCGTTTATGTCCATCCATTTATGGTATCTTGTTACAGTGGCTTGAACTAAGACATATAATAATATGTCAAAGATGCATATTTAAATCTCTAAAGTAGCTACTGCAAGGAGTTTGTAAAGCTGTGTAGCTAGAACCTAATAAAGGAAAAACATGAAATAATAAAAGCTAGATGATTATCCAAAAGAAGAAAATAGTGGATGAGTACATGGACAAGGAACAGAGATAGAAAAATGAACAGCAAATGGTAGACCTAAATCCAACTATATCAGTAATTACATTAAATATACAGGGTTAAAACAAACTGACTAAAAGACATATAACATTAGAGTGGATTTTTTAAAAGCCCAATTGTGTTTCATTTATAAGAGACACTTTTAAAATATAAAAACACAGAAACAAGAGGGTCAAAAAAGATATACCATTCAAACACTAATTTTTAAAAGAGTAGTGTCACTATATTAATACCAGATAAAATAAGCTTAAGACAAAAGGTACTACTAGAGATAAAGACAGATGATTTATAACAATAAAAGTCCAATTAGAGGCTTCCCTGGTGGTTCAGCGGTAAAGAATCCGCCTGCCAATACACCGCAGCTATTCAGCCTGTGCTCTGGAGCTGCAACTACTGAGTCCATGTGCTGCAGCTGCTGAAGCCCACACCTCCCAGAGCCTGTACTCCGCAACGAAAGCCACTGCAACGAGCAGCCCGTGCACTGCAGCTAAGGGGTAGCCCCCACTAGCCGCAGCTAGAGAAAAGCCTGCACGAGCAGCAACAGAGACCCAGCACAGCCATAGGTAAATAGATAAATAAAGAAAATTATTTTTTAAAGTCCAATTCAATAGGAAGATATAACAATTCTAAATTTGTATGCACCAAATAACCCAGGTTAAAAACATACAAAGCAGGGACTTCCCTGGTGGTCCAGTGGCTAAGACTCTGAGCTCTGAATACAGGGGGCCTGGGTTCTATCCCTGGTCAGGGAACTAGATCCCCCAGGCTGCAACTAAAAGATTCTGCTTACCGCAACGAAGATCAGAGATCTCAAATGCTGTAACTAAAACCTGCCGCAGCCAAATCAATTAGTTAGAAAAATACATAAAAATTGTTGAGACTAAAAGAGAACTAGACAAACATACAACCACAGCTGGAGATTTCAAAATACTTTTTTCAGAAGCTCAAAAAAAAAAAAAAAATCAGCGATGGTACAGATGATTCAAAGTAGTTCACCAGTTTGATTCAGGTGAGACATAGAATATATATGCAGAACGCATTTCATGAAAGAAGATATACCAATGGCCAAAGAGCACATGAAAATGTGTTCAACATCATTGATTGTTAGGAAACTCCAAATTGAAACCGCAATGAAACAACATTTTATACCACTTGAGGGGCTAAAATAAGATCCACGTACTAAATCCTGCCGAGGATTCAGAGCAACTAGAACTTTCATACATTGCTGATGAGAGTGTAAATAAGTTCACCACTTCAGAAGACTGCTTAATAGCTTCTTAGAAAATCCTAGCTATTAATAGTTACCCAAGATATTGGGGCTGATTTCAGATCTAGGGTGGGAAGTGTACAAGATGAGAGAAACACAGTCATGAGCCCCTGATGATGAACACACATCACCTGTAAAAGCAAGCTTGTCAGAAATAGAAATGCAAATCTGATTAGTCTCTGGATCCAATGACCAATTAACAAGAAATTCCAAGAAAAGAGGAATGTGCTACCTCCACCATGGAGATGTAATTAGCAATGATTGCGGGAAACTCTATAAGACAAATAATCTGGTTTCATTAGTAAATGAATCACAAGAAGAAGAAAAAAGATTGAAAGAGAACCAAGCATTAAAAAAGTTAATGACACATTAAAATAAAAAACAGGCAAAGTGAAAGGCTGCTGGGGCTGGAGATGGGAAGTGATAGTTAGGGAGGCGATGTGGGGAGAGTTCTGGGGTGGGGGGCAAAATTTTGCCTTCAGACAGGTGTGGTGGTCATACAGGAGTTTGCCTGTATGGATGTGAGGATTGGACTGTGAAGAAGGCTGAGCACCGAAGAATTGATGCTTTTGAACTGTGGTGTTGGAAAAGACTCTTGAGAGTCCCTTGGACTGCAAGGAGATCCAACCAGTCCATTCTGAAGAGATCAGCCCTGGGATTTCTTTGGAAGGAATGATGCTAAGGCTGAAACTCTAGTACTTTGGCCACCTCATGCGAAGAGTTGACTCACTGGAAAAGACTCTGATGCTGGGAGGGATTGGGGGCAGGAGGAGAAGGGGATGACCGAGGATGAGATGGCTGGATGGCATCACGGACTCGATGGACATGAGTCTGAGTGAACTCCGGGAGTTGGTGATGGACAGGGAGGCCTGGCGTGCTGCGATTCATGGGGTCGCAAAGAGTCGGACACGACTGAGAGACTGAACTGAATCTGTACATTTGTTTTATGTGTGTGGGTTTTTTTTTGTATTCATGTTGTATTTTGCCATTAAAAAAAAAAGGATTTAAGAAAATCATTCAGGAGATGTGTGTGCAGGTTTTTTGGCTTCAACTCTAGAGATTCTGAATCTCTGAATGAAGCTTCCTAAACTACCACCTATTAGAAAGCTTCAGATGTTTCTATGTAACCAGCATTCCAAGATGCATTTTAAGGAACATTGGTGAAGGAACTGGGGAGCTGGGGATGGATTTCACAGCAGAACAGGCTGAATTTTTGCTTCAGAAAGATCCCTTTGCCACATGGAGTATGGGCTGGAGGAGTCTGGAGTCTGACTCACAAGGTCGGAAGTGATGGCAAAGTTCTGGCAATTAGAGCAGTGGCCTTTGGAGATGGGACTGGATGTAGAGTTGACAAATGTTACAGAGGTAGAATTTCAAAAAGCATTTCCAAATTCTTCAGTTCAGTCACTCATTCGTGTCCCACTCTCAGATCCCATGGACTGCAGCACGCCTGGCCTCCCTGTCTATCACCAACTCCCAGAGCTTGCTCAAATTCATGTCCACCGAGTTGGTGATGCCATCCAACCATCTCATCCTCTGTTCTCCCCTTCTCTTCCTGCTTCAATCTTTCCCAGCATCAGGATCTTTTCCAATGAAACAGCTCTTCACATCAGGTGGCCAAAGTATTGGAGTTTCAGCTTCAACATTAGTTCTTCCAATGAATATTCAGGACTGATCTCCTTTAGGATTGACTGTTTGGATCTCCTTGCTGTCAAAGAGTCTCTCAAGAGTCTTCTCCAACACCACAGTTCAAAATCATCAATTCTTTGGCACTCAGGTTTCTTTATGGTCCAACTCTCACATACATGACTACTGGAAAAACTATAGCTTTGACTATACGGACCTTTGTTGGCAAAGTGATGTCTCTGCTTTTTAATCTCTGCTGTCTAGCTTTATCATAGCTTTTCTTCCAAAGAGCAAACGTCTTTTAACTTCATGGCTGCAGTCACCATCTGCAGTGATTTGGGAGCCCAAGAAAATTAAATCTGCCACTGTTTCCATTTTTTCCCCATCTATTTGCCATGAAGTGATAGGATTAGTTGTTATAATCTTAGTTTTTTGAATGCTGAGTTTTAAGCCAGCTTTTTCATTCTCCTCTACCACTTTCATCAAGAGGCTCTTTAGTTCCTCTTTGCTTTCTGCTATGAGGGTGGTATCATCTGCATATCTGAGGTTGTTGATAGTTCTCCTGGCAGTCTCGATTCCAGCTTGTAATTCATCCTGCCTGGCATTTCACATGATGTACTCTGGATATAAGTTAAATAAACAGGGTGACAATATACAGCCTTGACGCATATGGTTCCCAATTTTGAACTATTTCGTTGTTCCACGTCTGGTTCTGTTTCTTCTTGACCTGCATACAGATTCATCAGAAAGGCATGGTATCTAAGGTGGTCTGGTATTCCCATCTCTTTAAGAATTTTCCACAGTTTGTTGTGATCCACAGTCAAAGGCTTTAGAGTAGTCAGTGAAGCAGAAATAGACATTTTTCTGGAATTCTCTTGCTATTTCTATGATTTAACAGATGTTGGCAATTTGGTTCCTGGTTCCTGTGCCTTTTCTGAATCCAGCTTGAACATCTGGAAGTTCTCGGTTCATGCACTGCTAAAACCTGGCTTGGAGAATTTTGAGTATTACTTTGCTAGCATGGAGTGATTGCAATTGTGTGGTAGTTTGACTATTCTTTGGCACTGTCCTTCTTTGGGATTAGGATGAAATTGACTTTTTCTAGAATCCCAGGTAATTCTCAGGAATTCCAGGAATCATACATTATTCTGTATTTTCCCCAACACTTCATGTGTTTTGGAAGAATACTGATTGACCATAATAAAATATAGTGAAAAATTTTCTTGAGAGATTGTTATACTAAACATTTCAGGAAAATCCCTGGCTGTGCAGTGGTTAGGACGCTGTGCCTTCACTGCTGAGGGCTGAGGGTTTGGGTTCAACCCCTGGTCAAAGAACTAAGATTCCCACAAGCCTGGCATAGCTTGTGGGAATAAAAATAAAAATTCAGAGATTTTCTGTTTAAAAAATCATGACTGCAGATGCATGGTTTATTACTATTATGAGCCAGTTTATGACAGGATGGTATATAGTAACCCTCCTCCTCCCTTATCTATGGTTTTGCTTTTCATAGTTTCAGTTACCCATAGTCAACCATGGTCCAAAAATATTAAGTGGAAAATATCAGAAACAGTTAATAAGTTTCTAAGCTATTACATGCATTTGTGTATTTAATTAATTCTTGGCTTCACCACATGGCATGTAGGACCTTAGTTCCCCTGCCAGGATCAAACCCATGCCCCCTGTATTGGCAGCATAGACTCTTAAGCACTGGGCCACCAGGGAAGTCCAGTGTTTTGTGTTTTAAATTGAGTGCCATTCTGAGAAGTGTGATGAAATCTCTAGCCATCCAGCTCCATCCCAACAGAGACATGAATCATCCCTTTGTCAGCATAATCCTGCCTGTGAGTCATTCAGTAGCCATCAGTTACCAGACTGACGGTCTTGGTATCTGGGTGTTTGTGTTCAAATAACCTTTATTTTATTTAATAAGAGCCACAAAGCCCAAGAGCAGTGATGCTGGCAATTCAGATACACCAAACAGAAGCCGTCAAGTGCTTCCTTTAAGTAAAAGTTCTAAACTTATAGAAAAAATGCGGAGGTTGCTAAGATCTATGGTAAGAACAAATTTTCTATTCATGAAATGGTGAGGAAGAAAAAAGAAATTCATGCTAGTATTGCTGTCTTGCCTCCAAGTGCAAAAGTTAACGCCTGCAGTGCAAGGTAAGTTAAGATGGAAAAGGCATTAATTTTGAGCAATAAGATGTTTTGAGAAAGAGAGAGACCACATTCACGTAACTTTCATTACAGTATGTAATTATAATTGTTTTATTTAGTTGGTCTTAATCTAGTGTTCTTATTTTCTAAAATGAACTTTAGCATAGATATGTATGTATATGGAAAAACACAGTACCCTCTGTAGTTTCAGGCATCCACTGGGGGTCTTGGAACTTATCACCCCCTTGGATAAGGGAGACTACTGTATTTGAAAACATGTAACAATGACCTCTACCACATAATGACACTTGATCATTTAAAAAAAACATTAAAAAGGGGGAAACATTAACTCAACATAAATGCCAAATAAAGGTCACTTTATGTTGATTTATGGCAAAAACCATCACAGTATTATAATTATCCCCCAATAAAGTAAATAAATTAATTAAAAAATAATAATAAATAGATAAACAATAAGGTCCTACTGCATAGCACAGGGAATTATATTCAATATAATGTAAAAAAAGTAATATGTACATGTACAACTGAATCACTTTGCTGTACACCAGAAACTAACACAGCATTGTAAATAAATACTCTATACTTAAATAAATAAGTGAAAATAAATAAAAGACAAAAAAATAAAAGAGTCTTGACAATTTAAAATGCAGTATTAACTGCCCTTGATCTTTTGTTTTTATGATAAATATTTCTGGTGTGGAAGAACTGATTTCATTTGCACTGATGTTGGTCGAATTGAGTGTCTTGCCTCATCCTGGTTCCTATAACTTTCCTCTTTTTAAGGATGCACTATTTTGCTTTACAAAGAACTATGGCCTAGAGCAAATATTCAAACACTGGAAAATACCAGCTGACATAATTGGGTTCAGTTCAGTTCAGTTCAGTCGGTCAGTCATGTCTGACTCTTTGCAACCCCATAACTGGGTAGTATTAGAGTAACATGGCCAAATTACCAAATTAGGGACTTGCTCCCAGATAGCTCAGTTGGTAAAGAATCAGCCTGCAGTGCAGGAGTTCCTGGTTTGATTCCTGGGTTGGGAAGATCCGCTGGAGAAGAGATAGGGTACCCACTCCGGTATTCTGGCCTGGAGAATTCCATGGACTGTATAGTCCGTGGAGTTGCAAAGAGCTGGACACGACTGAATGACTGTCACTTTACTTTGCTTCCAAAACTTATTATTTCTTGGAACACTAATCATAGGGTTTGAATAAAGCTTACTCATATAATATATACATATAAACATAAATATTCATTTTATTTGCAAGAATGGCTCACAGATTAGCAGCAGACAGATCCACAAGCACATACTTATAACATGGCAAAAGCTACGTGCAAAACTGATGACATCTCCACCAATTCTCTCCTGCATGCTCCTGTTCCAGATCCCAGGAATGTTCATCTTGACCTTTGACTCTGAGTGTCAGTATTCCCTGCTCTAACTTTTAACATGTCAGTGAAAGTGAAGTAGCTCAGTCGTGTCCAACTCTTTGCAACCCCATGGACTGTAGCCAACCAGGCTCCTCCATCCATGGGATTTTCCAGGCAAGAATATTGGAGTGGGTTGCCATTTCCTTCTCCAGGAGATCTTCCCAACCCAGAGACTGAACCTCAGTCTCCTGCATTGTAGGCAGATGCTTTACCCTCTGAGCCACCAGGGAAGTCTGACATGTCAGTGGGTTCCTTCAAACCAGAAACTTCTGTATGTTGATTGCTAAACTTTGATTTCCACAGGAGAATAGTCATAGCTTTTCCTACCACCAGCAGTTAGTATCATACAACCCAAGAAAGGAGAGAGTTTCCAGGAGGGAGGGAACAGCTGTGTGAGTTAGATGGGTGCTGATCAAGGCCGTGAACTGCCTGAGAGAAGGTCAATGGCATGCTCCTCCTGCTAGAAAGTCCTGCTCTGACCTCTAGACTTTCTACACAGATAGCTGGGCTGGGGTGTTGGTAGGCTCCACCTGTTCTGGACCGCCCACACCTTTCACAGCTTCCGAGCCTTTGCAGAGCTGTTCCTTCTTCCTGGAGCATCTTTCCCAAACCGCCCCAGTAATCGAATCTCTTCAAACATCACCTCCCACCACCCTCTCCAGTCACTCTCCTTTAATTCCTTCTCACCACCCTCCAGAGTCTAGCATTGCTTTATTTATTTGTTTGGTTCCTGTCCTCCCCCCTCCTCACCTCCACCCCCCATGGAAGGTCAGGTCTACAAGAGCAATGATCTCTGCTCAATCCCAGAATCTAGAACAGTGCCTGGCACAGAGGAGGTGTTCAGTGAATACTTATTGACTCCATGGGGTAGGCAGGTTCAGACAGCTTTTTAAAGCCACCTCTCTGGATTTCTCTCTCCTCATTTGTCAAATAGGGAGGGGAACTCCTCGGCAGCCCTTTTCCATTGTTATTCCCATAAACCGAATCAGCTGAGCAAATGCCTTGTAAGTTTCTGGTCGGATGCAACGCTGACTGTGGCCAGCGGGTGGAAGCAAATCACTGTGGCTGAACCACGACAAAGCCTGGGCCACTCGGTGCTCAGAACACCTGAAATTTAATCTCCCAACAGCCAAGCTCGTTATAACATATATATATATATATATATGTATATATATATATATATTTGAGGAGCAAGACTTTCTTAAACATAGTGTGCTCACCCCTGCGGCCCTAAAGGGAAAAACACTGAACTGCTTTTGAAGTCAAATCCCAGTTCTGTCATTTTCCAGCCAGGTGACCCCAGGGTTCACATCTCTAAGGAGGGAGTGTTATTTGCTCACTGGGTCATCATGAGTCTCCAGCAGGTAAAGGCTGTGGAAGGCAGCATGTGGGCTCAGGAAAAGGTTTTGAGGACTGCAGGTGGAGCCTGGACCTGCAGAGACCCCCCCAGGGGCAGGTCATTCTCTAAGCTGTCTCCACCTGCCTCACTCTCTTCCTCCCCAATGACCCCCCGACTCATTCTGCACCCACAGAGCAGGTGCCCACGTGCTGAATACAAAACACACCGCACGGCGAGCTTCACTCTACACGGACCCCCACAAACCTCGAGTGGGCACCTGCGCTGGCACTGCCACCCATTTCACTGGTCCATTCGTCCTTCCACGCTTCTTGTCCCTTTTCCACGCCGCCCCTCTCCTGAGAACACCAGGACCCTCTCCTGCCTCCTCGCTCCCACCATGTTCTGGCTTCTTATTCCGCTAAGAAAGAAACCACCAGCAGAGCTCCATGTTCTCCCAGCGCCCTGCCTGTCCCCGTGGAGGCGCTGGAGGAGTTTCCATCTGGGTGCACCCCGCTCAGTTCCCCGCCCCCGCCCTAGAGCACAGGACGCCGGCCCCTCCCACCCACCCAAGGACGGTGCTTTCCCACTGTCGCCTCTCCTGCGTCTTATCTTGCCTTCTGTCAGTCATCCCTGTGAGCCTACAAACAAGCTGTAACGCCTCTCATCTTAAACCTTCCCTGACCTACAGGCGCCTCTTCCAGCAACCCTCCAATTTCCTGCTCCTCTTACAGCACAACTAACTTCCTGGAAGAGGTGACCACATCCCATCCTCTCTGGACCCCACTTCCACCAACCTTCCTAGGTGTTAAAACACGCTGGTTAAGATCACCGATGACCTCCGTCTCTCCGATGTCGTTCTCAGCCCTCACTTCACCCACTCTGGGGAGTCCCGGGCACAGAGCTGTGGGCTGCTCTCTTGGAATGTTTCTCCTCTCGGTTCCCAGGACTTGTGTCATCCCTCTGCATATTTACTTCCTGGCTGAGCTGGCAAGCCCCAGGGATGGAAAGTCCAACCAATGCAGACCACGCCCCATGGATGGTCATATCTGCTCTCTCGACCTCTGCCCTTCCGACCTCTGCCCTGAAACCTGATGCTTGTACCTGACTCCATTTGGAAGTTCGATTGGCTTCTCACACGTGATTTTTCCAAAACAAAACTCTCCATTTTAATCCCTCCTAACCTGCTTCTCCTCCCACCCTGCATCCCCATCTGTGTACCGCAGCCCAAAGCCCTGGAGTTGTCCTGGACTCCTCTCTTTGCCTCTTACCCCACCTCTGACCCCTTCAGAAAGGTCTCTACTCTTGACCTTTGCAGTCCGTGCTGAACCTGGTGCAGCTCACCACCTGTACTATGACCACTGTCTTTTCCCAGGACTGGCAGGAGCCCCTCAACTTCTCTCTGCATCCTGTCACACTTTTCACCTGCCCAAACCTGCCAGGGCCTCCCCAGCCCCTTCCCCACCTTCTTCGCCTCAGAGTTAAGTCAGATATCTGACTCACTTGAAGCTTGAGTGAAAGAAAGTGAAAGTGAAGTCATGTCCGACTCTTTGCGACCCCATGGACAGTAGCATATCAGGCTTCTCCGTCCATGGGATTTTCCAGGCAAGAGTACTGGAGTGGGTTGCCATTTCCTTCTCCAGGGGATCTTCCCGACCCAGGGATTGAACCCAGGTCTCCCGCACTGTAGGCAGACGCTTTACCCTCTGAGCCACCAGGGAAGCCTTGAAGCCTGAGATCAGCCCCCAGTCCTCCTCCTGCCTCAACTGCTAACACCTCCCCTCACTCACTCTGCTCACCCACACGGGCTTCTTGCCTGTGAGGGAACACTGTCCATCCCTGGCCTTGGACTTGCTGTTTCCAATGCCTGGAACTCCCTGACTCAGGTAAGCTCAAGCTCCCTTCAGATCTCTGCTCACC
Source organism: Oreotragus oreotragus (assembly GCA_006410675.1). Classification (NCBI taxonomy): domain Eukaryota; kingdom Metazoa; phylum Chordata; class Mammalia; order Artiodactyla; family Bovidae; genus Oreotragus; species Oreotragus oreotragus. Next base: position 177,882 of record SJYX01012247.1, on the reverse strand, counting down.
TGCTATGTCCTCAGAGAGGCCTCCCCAGACCCCTCTATCTAAAACAGCACTGTCTTCTATCGCTCATTGGCCCCTTGCTTGCTTTACTTTTCTTCACAACCCTTATTGCTTCCACTTCATTTTATTAGATTTAGGGGTTTGTTTATGCTCTTTTTTCCAACTAGAAAGTTAGCTCCATGAGCTTAGATTCTTGTCCATCTTGTTCATCATGTGTCACCTGTACCTAGAACAGTGCCAGGCATGGTCTAGGCTCTTTCATTTTATTTTATGGATGGATGAATGAGTAGATAGATCAATGGGTGAATGGATGGATTGACAGATGGATTGGTGGAGCGGTGGATAGATGGATGGATGGATAGATGGTTGGATAGATAGGTGGATGGATAGATGGGTGGATGGATGGATGGATATATGAATGGATAGATGGGTGGATGGAAGGATGGATATATGAATGGATAGATGGGTGGATGGATAAATGAATGGATGGAAGGGTGGATGGATGAATAGGTAGGTAGAAGGAGGGATGGATGGATGGGTAGATGGGTGGGTGGATGAATGGGTGGGTGGATAGATAAAAGAATGGATGGGTGGATGGATAGATGGATGGATAGGTGGATGGAAGAATGGGTGTATGGATGGAGAGATGGGTGGATGAATGGATGGTTAGACAGGTAAATGGATAGATGAATGGATGGATAGATGGATGGATGGATGGATAGATGAATGGATGGATGGATAGATGGGTGGGTGGATGAATGGGTGGACAGATGGGTGGATGGATAGATGAATGAATGGATAGGTGGGTGGATGGATAGATGGGTGGATGGATGGATAGATGGGTGGGTGGATGGATGGGTGGATAGATGGGTGGATGGATAGATGAATGAATAGATGGGTGGATGGATGGATAGATGGGTGGATGGATAGATGGATGGATATCCACAATCACACAGTAATATGCCCAAAGGGCAAAACACAGAATACATCAAAATCTCTTGCATCTGAATAAAACTTTACTTTTCCCCTAAATCCCACTCACATTTGTACTTCCAGACACCACTGGGGAGGTAAGGGTAGATGTTTCCACTCAGAATTTTCAGTCTCTGGGAAGAGACACACTATCCAAAGGCTGTCTGAACATGCCACCTTCCTTGGGTGACATCTTCAGATTCATTCCCTCCTCCTGAGATGTTTGCAGGAGAAATCTCTGTAGCCCAAGGGTGCTAGGGGATTCCTCTGGTCTTGGATGAGCTGGGGAGGCTGCAGCAAGATTGATAAGGCTGATTCTGGCGGGTGGGGAGGACCCTCTGCAGAAGCTGGAGATCAGAGACTGTCTTGTTTTATCAGGCGTAGCTTTAAAAAGACACAGGATATGAGTGACTTTGGCTTCTGGGGTCTTCTCTCCCTTCCCTTCCTGCAGGAATGTGACCAGTCATTCTGAAGGACTCTCTCGATCATCTTCCTTCCCTGCAGGATGCATTCTTTTTTTTTTTTTTTTTTAGCTCAGAACTCCTCAAATGTTGTTTTTCAAGTTTTAGCCTGCCCGGGGAACATGCAGTAGCATTTGCTCTGTTTCTGAGTTGGCTGTATTCACACCTGGTCCATTCAAGCGCCAAACCTGGGTGTTTCTTAAGGCCAAAGCCAGGTCTGAGGCACCCATATGGTCCATGAGCTATGTGGCTAGATGCTGAGACTATATATTCGCTGAGGACACCCAGACCGTGGGGGCAAGAGTGATCAGACTCAGGATCAGGCCCAGCCAGGAGCAGGTGGACATGAACTGACCTTGAATGAGAATTTGCATTATCTCACTTAATCCTCTCAACAATCCTGCAAGGGGAATACTAAGAGCACCCTCACTTCACAGATGAGAAAACTGAAGCTCTGACCACACTGCCAGGATGTGGTGGAGCCTGGATCCCCTCCAGGCTTGTCTGACTACAATGCCAGTGCTCTCTCTGCTAGATCAGGTGCCTGTGGTTCATATATGTGTTTCTGGAACAACAGGCAGGGATCACTAACAGATTGAAAGGAAGGACAAAAGCATCTCAAGGTTCTGGTCAAAGCACGTTGTTGCATATTCCAGGGCATGACCTCCAGGGGGCTCTCTCGTAATAGTGCAGTTTCCTTACACTGCCTCACTCTAAAGTCAAGAGAGGGCAGGGTAGGCTGCCAGGAAGAGCTAATTGAGGCTTCAGGCCCACTGTAGACAGAGGACAGTTTTGTTTGTTTTTTTAATTACTCAGAAAGTGTGTTTGTTTATAGATTTTAGGAAACCAGGAGCAGAGCGCTTTAGAGTTCTGGGCAACCATGTTTAATCTTCATTTGTTCTGTCATTGGCAGAATAGTAGAGAAAATAGCGTTAAACCTAGTTCGTGATTGTCGCTGTTTAGTCGCCAAGTCATATCAGGCTCTTTGGAGACCCCATGAACTGAAGCCCACCAGGCTTCTCTGTCCATGTGATTTTACAGGCAACAGTACTGGAGTGGGTTGCCATTTCCTTCTCCACAGAGGGCAGTTTTGAACCTTAGATGTTGCCTCATTTCAGAGGCACCCTAAGCCGGCAGTCCCCCAACATTTGTGGCCCTAAGGACTGGTTTCCTGGAAGGCAATTCTTCCACAGACCGGGAGTGGGGGGAATGGTTGGTTTCAGATGAATCAAGCACATTCCATTGCCGGCATCACCACCTCAGTCAGCTGCATCTCGGAACATCAGGCGTTGGCATCGTAAAAGGAGAGCGCATGCGCGGTTCGTGGTCCGCGCACTAGCGTTCACGCTCCTTGAGAATCTAATCCCGCCACTGACCTGACGGGAGGCGGGGCTGAGGCTGTAAATATAGTTAAAGTTTCTCTCACTCGCACCCCTCTCGCCTCCTGTTCGGCAGCCAGGGTCCTAACAGGCCACGGACTGGTACTGGTCCATGGCCCGGGGTTGGGGGCCCCTGCCCTAACCTCTGTTTCCTCCACGCTACTCCTCCCCACCAATCCCTGCCCCCAAGCATCCCTCACGAGCGCACCGAGGTGACGAACCCCCTCCGTTCTGACCACGTCTGGCCTACGGTGTGGTCTCCAGCAGGCTCCTGTGGAAGGAATGCGCCAGTAAAGGGGTGTTCCAGAGCCCCCTCCACTACCTCAGGAGGCAAAGCCCAGGTTGGACCCAGAGGAGATCCTGGGTCAGGAGCTGTGAGGGAGCCTGGAGTTGACGGGAAAGGGATATCTGAGGGAGGAACCGGGAGGCAGCTGCAAATGGTCAGAGAAGAGTGGGGCCCGATAGCAGGGGGGACCTTGGCCATGGAGCTGAGGGTCAGCTGGGGCCACAGGGCTGCCTGATTCTGCCCACAATGGCATCTACCTGTCAGGACTCTCAGAGCTGCCCAGATGGGCTGCCTTGGACTTACCTGAGGAGAGGTTGTAACAGGGTCAACCCCATAGGCAGAGGCCAGTGTCAAAGGTCAGCCTGACATCTTGGGCTTTGCTGGGGCCAGTGGGGGGACTAGGGCATTTCCAGAGCCTGGGATCCCAGGGCTCAGCCACCAACTCCCCTTAACAAGTTCAGATCTTGGTGAGAGCCGCTCACTGCCCACCCCTTTTCCTCCTCCCCCAGACACCTGAGCTCAGGTCCCACGGCATAGCAGATGGAGGTGGGAGAGAAGCCATTGAAGGTGGAGCTCATGACAGACGTGTAGGCGCCCATGAACGGGAAGACCAGCCAGTCGCCCACATCCAGCTCTGGCAGCTGCACCTCCTTCAAGAAGAGCTTGTCAAAGGCATCACATGTGGGGCCAAAGAGGGTGCAGGGGAAGAGCGGCAGCTTGGGGCTGAGCTCCTGCAGGGACACGGGGGTGGGGAATCAGAGAAGACTCCCCCCCCCCCACATACACACACACACCCCTACCCACTCCTCATCAAGCAGCGCATGCCCCAGGGCACCAGCAGAAAGGACTCTGTCATCCACCCACACTGACCAATTCCTGAATGGTCCCTGTGTGCCAGGCATTGCTCTTAACCCGCCCTCATGGAGCTTATGCTCTAGAGACTGACTCCAGCCCTGCCAATTCACAAGTGCAGACACAGTTGGGACCTCAGCTTTCCCATCTATAAAGTGGGAAGATTTTATTTAATAATCACTCAAAATACTGGGCCTCAAACCTAGCTTCATTGAAAGTGCTTGAGGAGTTTTCACAAAGGGTCCCAACCCATGAGAAATTCTGATATCAGTGGTCTGGGACCTGGTCCGGGCAGAGAAGTATTAAAACTTCCCAGGTGATTCTAATGTGAAGCAAAGTTTGAGAATCTCTACTTCCTAAGTCTCCTGAATCTCCAAGATTCAAGGACTCCAGAACAACAGACAGAAAGACAGCCAAAGAGAAGCATACACCCCTCCACAGACCCATGGACCTAGACACCTGTCTTCCCGCATAGGTGTGAATCGCCAGGCCCACGCAGAAGTGCACATGACAATACCTACAGACACACTTGCGCATCCTGACACATGCAGAGGGCGTGACAATCCACTAAGCCACTAATAATCTGAGACCCTTCGCCTCTTCCACTGGTAGCAGGGAATCCTGCCCAAGGGGGGCTGGACCAGGTGGTCTCAAGTTCTAGGAGGTGCCAGAGCCATGAAACCTTCTCCTTACCTTGACCACAATGGGCATCCTGGGTTCAGACTCCCTGGGAAAGACGCGGAATGTGCCGTAGTGGCCATCACTGAGATAGTACAGCAGCTTCCGGCGGCCTCCTGAGGGCGGGCAGAGGGCAGCACTGAGCTGTGCTCAGCCGGGGCTGACCCTCAACTCCCTAGCCAGCACCGGTGGGGGAGCCCTGACTCTCTGCCCAGCACTGGATAACCCCTGTTGCCTGCTCCAGGAGTCTTCTCTGAGCCATGCACTCCCGTTGCCCCTCCGCCTCCGCCCTCCACCTTTCAGTGTTCCCCCCTTCTCTTCATCTTCCTCTTCCAAATAAGAATAATCTAACTGGACTTCCTTAGTGGTTCAGTGGTTAAGAATCCACCTGCCGATTCAGGGAATGCAGGTTCAATCCCTGGTCTGGGAAGAACCCACGTGCCGTGGAGCAGCTAAGCCTGTGTGCCACGACTAGAGCTTGTGCCAGGGCCTGCGAGCTGCAGCAACAGTAGCCCTGTGCCTACAGCCCGTGCTCCAGAGCTCAGAGAGGGCCCTGCAAGGAGAAACCGGTGCACCACATCTAGAGAGCGGCCCCCACGTGCCAAAACTAGAGAGAGCCTGCATGCAGCAACGAAGACCCCGCACAGCCAATAAATAATCAAAAGAACAATCTAACATACCATATAACTCAGGCATTGTTCTCAGTTCCCTACATGATTCAGCTATTTAATCCTAACTACACTCTGAGCGGGTTCAGTGAGCCCTGCATTGTGGCTGAGAAAACAGTTTTGCCAGCAGTCATGTAGGGGACTGTGGCAGGGCTGGGATTTGCCCCCAGATCTCAGCTCTCATGTTCTCTGCCCTCCCCGTAGGCCCGGTGCCCCGAGCACCTGCTGCATGAGTCAGACTGGGAGCAAGCGGTCTTTTCATGACTGGATTCCATCATGCTTGGTCCTTAGTGACGTGCTAATTTATCAATTTCCTTACCTGTCTAAACTACATTTTCTTATTTTCTGTATTCTTTTTTTCCCCCTATATTCTTGCTGCTCCAGCATCTGGGGCCTTGCTGACCCTAGCAAGGTTGCTCCTCCCCGGGCTGGTTAATTTCTAGAGACAGCAGATAACTGCCTTGCAAGTATGCCTTGCCTGTGCAAGCCAACCAGTCCAGTGTCCATACTGCAAACCACCTCCTAGATGGAACTCACACAACTTGAAGCACTACCTCTGGCCTAATCTTCCTAGGGCAGTCCTTACCCCCTACAACCCACTGAAATTCCTCAACTAGCCAATCCCAAACCTGACAGTTCAACTCACCCTGGTTCACCCGGTCTGTTCCTCGAAAACCACAACAGAGGCTCTGACCAGTCTGTCCCCGTGTCTTTCTGCTTCCTGATCCACCCTGTCCTTCCCCTTGTGGCCCTGAGTGGCCGACTCACCTCTGGGTTCTCCAGAGGAAGCTTTATGGCAGTTATTTCCAGGTCTTACACAAACTGATGAAAACACCTCCCAGGTATTATCCCCCTGCTTATTTAACTTATATGCAGAGTACATCATGTGAAATGCTGGGCTAGATGAAGGTCATGCTGGAATCAACATTACTAGGAGAAATATCAACAACCTCAGATATATAGATGATACCACTCTAATGGCAGAAAGTGAAGAGGAACGAAAGAGCCTCTTGCTGAGGGTGAGAGAGGAAAGTGAAAAAGCTGTCTTGGAACTCAGCATTCTGGGGAGGGAGGTGATAGGCAGGTTCAAGAGAGAGGGACACACACTTTACTACTGGCTTCCTTGGTAGCTCAATTAGTAAAGAATCTGCCTGTAGTGCAAGAGACCAGGGTTCAATCCTTGGGTTGGGAAGATCCCCTGGAGAAGGAAATGGCAACCCACTCCAGTATCCTTGCTTGAAAAATCTCATGGACAGAGGGGCCTGGTGGGCTACAGTCCATGGGGTTGTAAAGAGTCGAGCACGTCTGAGCAACTAACACAACATGGCTGATTCGTGTTGATGTTTGGCAGAAACAAACACAACCCTATAAAGCAATTATCCTTCAATTAAAAAAATAAAGCTCAATATTCAAAAAACAAAGATGGTCCCATCTCTTCATGGCAAATAGATGGGGGAAAAGTGGAAACAGCGACAGACATTATTTTCTTGGAGCTCCAAAATCACTGCGGTTGGTGACTGCAGCCATGAAATTAAAAGACACTTGCTCCTTGGAAGAAAAGCTATGACAAACCTAGACAGCGTATTAAAAAGAAGAGACATCACTTTGCCAACCAAGGTCCATATAGTCAAAGCTGTGGTTTTTCCAGTAGTCATGTGTGGATGTGAGAGTGGGACCATAAAGAAGGCTGGCTGACCACCAAAGAACTGATGCTTTCCAACTGTGGTGCTGGAGAAGACTCTCGAGAAACTCTTGGACAGCAAGGAGATCAACCCAGTCAATCCTAAAGGCAATCTACCCTGAATATTCACTGGAAGGACTGAAGCTGAAGCTGCAATACTTTGGCCACCCGATGGGAAGAGCCAACTCCTTGGAAAAGACCCTGATGCTGAGAAAAACTGAAGGCAGGATGAGAAAAGGCAGGGACAGAGAGTCAGATAGTTGGATAGCATCACTGACTCAATGGACATAAGTCTGAGCAAGCTCTCGGAGATAGTGGAGGACAGGAAAGCCTGGTGTGCTGCTGTCGCAAAATCCGACACACCTTAGCAACTGAACAACAACAAAGTACATTTGAAAACATTGCCCTTCTCTGACAAGCATGGGGCACAGCACAATCGTCACCTCCCTCCATCCAAACACTCTGCCTCTGTTGATGTTGCCAGTGTAAGTGTGTGATAGCTTCCTCTCCAGCACCAGCATGCGTCCGATGCATATTGAAATAGTGGTCATCCATGACCCCCAGGCTCTCGGGACAGGACCTACTGCCAAGCCAGCGTCTTCACAGCCACTCTTCATCTGCTCTTAGAATATTGCTTTCTGGAATCTGAACTCAGGGTTTTGTGCTGATTTCTGTTAGCATTTGAAGCAGTTCATAATATTTGGGCGTTTAGATGCCCAGATCCTTCTGAATACTGATTTTCTGCCCTCCCCGCTGACCCCGATGTACTTCCTACCGTCCTCTGCCCTCTTTCTTAGTTGCCGTCACTGAAGCCATAGCCCCAGTTGNCTCTCATCTTAAACCTTCCCTGACCTACAGGCGCCTCTTCCAGCAACCCTCCAATTTCCTGCTCCTCTTACAGCACAACTAACTTCCTGGAAGAGGTGACCACATCCCATCCTCTCTGGACCCCACTTCCACCAACCTTCCTAGGTGTTAAAACACGCTGGTTAAGATCACCGATGACCTCCGTCTCTCCGATGTCGTTCTCAGCCCTCACTTCACCCACTCTGGGGAGTCCTGGGCACAGAGCTGTGGGCTGCTCTCTTGGAATGTTTCTCCTCTCGGTTCCCAGGACTTGTGTCATCCCTCTGCATATTTACTTCCTGGCTGAGCTGGCAAGCCCCAGGGATGGAAAGTCCAACCAATGCAGACCACGCCCCATGGATGGTCATATCTGCTCTCTCGACCTCTGCCCTTCCGACCTCTGCCCTGAAACCTGATGCTTGTACCTGACTCCATTTGGAAGTTCGATTGGCTTCTCACACGTGATTTTTCCAAAACAAAACTCTCCATTTTAATCCCTCCTAACCTGCTTCTCCTCCCACCCTGCATCCCCATCTGTGTACCGCAGCCCAAAGCCCTGGAGTTGTCCTGGACTCCTCTCTTTGCCTCTTACCCCACCTCTGACCCCTTCAGAAAGGTCTCTACTCTTGACCTTTGCAGTCCGTGCTGAACCTGGTGCAGCTCACCACCTGTACTATGACCACTGTCTTTTCCCAGGACTGGCAGGAGCCCCTCAACTTCTCTCTGCATCCTGTCACACTTTTCACCTGCCCAAACCTGCCAGGGCCTCCCCAGCCCCTTCCCCACCTTCTTCGCCTCAGAGTTAAGTCAGATATCTGACTCACTTGAAGCTTGAGTGAAAGAAAGTGAAAGTGAAGTCATGTCCGACTCTTTGCGACCCCATGGACAGTAGCATATCAGGCTTCTCCGTCCATGGGATTTTCCAGGCAAGAGTACTGGAGTGGGTTGCCATTTCCTTCTCCAGGGGATCTTCCCGACCCAGGGATTGAACCCAGGTCTCCCGCACTGTAGGCAGACGCTTTACCCTCTGAGCCACCAGGGAAGCCTTGAAGCCTGAGATCAGCCCCCAGTCCTCCTCCTGCCTCAACTGCTAACACCTCCCCTCACTCACTCTGCTCACCCACACGGGCTTCTTGCCTGTGAGGGAACACTGTCCATCCCTGGCCTTGGACTTGCTGTTTCCAATGCCTGGAACTCCCTGACTCAGGTAAGCTCAAGCTCCCTTCAGATCTCTGCTCACCTGCTATGTCCTCAGAGAGGCCTCCCCAGACCCCTCTATCTAAAACAGCACTGTCTTCTATCGCTCATTGGCCCCTTGCTTGCTTTACTTTTCTTCACAACCCTTATTGCTTCCACTTCATTTTATTAGATTTAGGGGTTTGTTTATGCTCTTTTTTCCAACTAGAAAGTTAGCTCCATGAGCTTAGATTCTTGTCCATCTTGTTCATCATGTGTCACCTGTACCTAGAACAGTGCCAGGCATGGTCTAGGCTCTTTCATTTTATTTTATGGATGGATGAATGAGTAGATAGATCAATGGGTGAATGGATGGATTGACAGATGGATTGGTGGAGGGGTGGATAGATGGATGGATGGATAGATGGTTGGATAGATAGGTGGATGGATAGATGGGTGGATGGATGGATGGATATATGAATGGATAGATGGGTGGATGGAAGGATGGATATATGAATGGATAGATGGGTGGATGGATAAATGAATGGATGGAAGGGTGGATGGATGAATAGGTAGGTAGAAGGAGGGATGGATGGATGGGTAGATGGGTGGGTGGATGAATGGGTGGGTGGATAGATAAAAGAATGGATGGGTGGATGGATAGATGGATGGATAGGTGGATGGAAGAATGGGTGTATGGATGGAGAGATGGGTGGATGAATGGATGGTTAGACAGGTAAATGGATAGATGAATGGATGGATAGATGGATGGATGGATGGATAGATGAATGGATGGATGGATAGATGGGTGGGTGGATGAATGGGTGGACAGATGGGTGGATGGATAGATGAATGAATGGATAGGTGGGTGGATGGATAGATGGGTGGATGGATGGATAGATGGGTGGGTGGATAGTTGGGTGGATGGATAGATGAATGAATGGATGGGTGGATGGATAGATGGATGGATGGATGGGTGGATGGATGGATAGATGGGTGGGTGGATGGATGGGTGGATAGATGGGTGGATGGATAGATGAATGAATAGATGGGTGGATGGATGGATAGATGGGTGGATGGATAGATGGATGGATATCCACAATCACACAGTAATATGCCCAAAGGGCAAAACACAGAATACATCAAAATCTCTTGCATCTGAATAAAACTTTACTTTTCCCCTAAATCCCACTCACATTTGTACTTCCAGACACCACTGGGGAGGTAAGGGTAGATGTTTCCACTCAGAATTTTCAGTCTCTGGGAAGAGACACACTATCCAAAGGCTGTCTGAACATGCCACCTTCCTTGGGTGACATCTTCAGATTCATTCCCTCCTCCTGAGATGTTTGCAGGAGAAATCTCTGTAGCCCAAGGGTGCTAGGGGATTCCTCTGGTCTTGGATGAGCTGGGGAGGCTGCAGCAAGATTGATAAGGCTGATTCTGGCGGGTGGGGAGGACCCTCTGCAGAAGCTGGAGATCAGAGACTGTCTTGTTTTATCAGGCGTAGCTTTAAAAAGACACAGGACATGAGTGACTTTGGCTTCTGGGGTCTTCTCTCCCTTCCCTTCCTGCAGGAATGTGACCAGTCATTCTGAAGGACTCTCTCGATCATCTTCCTTCCCTGCAGGATGCATTCTTTTTTTTTTTTTTTTTTTTAGCTCAGAACTCCTCAAATGTTGTTTTTCAAGTTTTAGCCTGCCCGGGGAACATGCAGTAGCATTTGCTCTGTTTCTGAGTTGGCTGTATTCACACCTGGTCCATTCAAGCGCCAAACCTGGGTGTTTCTTAAGGCCAAAGCCAGGTCTGAGGCACCCATATGGTCCATGAGCTATGTGGCTAGATGCTGAGACTATATATTCGCTGAGGACACCCAGACCGTGGGGGCAAGAGTGATCAGACTCAGGATCAGGCCCAGCCAGGAGCAGGTGGACATGAACTGACCTTGAATGAGAATTTGCATTATCTCACTTAATCCTCTCAACAATCCTGCAAGGGGAATACTAAGAGCACCCTCACTTCACAGATGAGAAAACTGAAGCTCTGACCACACTGCCAGGATGTGGTGGAGCCTGGATCCCCTCCAGGCTTGTCTGACTACAATGCCAGTGCTCTCTCTGCTAGATCAGGTGCCTGTGGTTCATATATGTGTTTCTGGAACAACAGGCAGGGATCACTAACAGATTGAAAGGAAGGACAAAAGCATCTCAAGGTTCTGGTCAAAGCACGTTGTTGCATATTCCAGGGCATGACCTCCAGGGGGCTCTCTCGTAATAGTGCAGTTTCCTTACACTGCCTCACTCTAAAGTCAAGAGAGGGCAGGGTAGGCTGCCAGGAAGAGCTAATTGAGGCTTCAGGCCCACTGTAGACAGAGGACAGTTTTGTTTGTTTTTTTAATTACTCAGAAAGTGTGTTTGTTTATAGATTTTAGGAAACCAGGAGCAGAGCGCTTTAGAGTTCTGGGCAACCATGTTTAATCTTCATTTGTTCTGTCATTGGCAGAATAGTAGAGAAAATAGCGTTAAACCTAGTTCGTGATTGTCGCTGTTTAGTCGCTAAGTCATATCAGGCTCTTTGGAGACCCCATGAACTGAAGCCCACCAGGCTTCTCTGTCCATGTGATTTTACAGGCAACAGTACTGGAGTGGGTTGCCATTTCCTTCTCCACAGAGGGCAGTTTTGAACCTTAGATGTTGCCTCATTTCAGAGGCACCCTAACCCGGCAGTCCCCCAACATTTGTGGCCCTAAGGACTGGTTTCCTGGAAGGCAATTCTTCCACAGACCGGGAGTAGGGGGAATGGTTTCAGATGAATCAAGCACATTCCATTGCCGGCATCACCACCTCAGTCAGCTGCATCTCGGAACATCAGGCGTTGGCATCGTAAAAGGAGAGCGCATGCGCGGTTCGTGGTCCGCGCACTAGCGTTCACGCTCCTTGAGAATCTAACCCCGCCGCTGACCTGACGGGAGGCGGGGCTGAGGCTGTAAATATAGTTAAAGTTTCTCTCACTCGCACCCCTCTCGCCTCCTGTTCTGCAGCCAGGGTCCTAACAGGCCACGGACTGGTACTGGTCCATGGCCCGGGGCTGGGGACCCCTGGGGTTGGGGGCCCCTGCCCTAACCTCTGTTTCCTCCACGCTACTCCTCCCCACCAATCCCTGCCCCCAAGCATCCCTCACGAGCGCACCGAGGTGACGAACCCCCTCCGTTCTGACCACGTCTGGCCTACGGTGTGGTCTCCAGCAGGCTCCTGTGGAAGGAATGCGCCAGTAAAGGGGTGCTCCAGAGCCCCCTCCACTACCTCAGGAGGCAAAGCCCAGGTTGGACCCAGAGGAGATCCTGGGTCAGGAGCTGTGAGGGAGCCTGGAGTTGATGGGAAAGGGATATCTGAGGGAGGAACCGGGAGGCAGCTGCAAATGATCAGAGAAGAGTGGGGCCCGAAAGCAGGGGGGACCTTGGCCATGGAGCTGGGGGTCAGCTGGGGCCACAGGGCTGCCTGATTCTGCCCACAATGGCATCTACCTGTCAGGACTCTCAGAGCTGCCCAGATGGGCTGCCTTGGACTTACCTGAGGAGAGGTTGTAACAGGGTCAACCCCATAGGCAGAGGCCAGTGTCAAAGGTCAGCCTGACATCTTGGGCTTTGCTGGGGCCAGTGGGGGGACTAGGGCATTTCCAGAGCCTGGGATCCCAGGGCTCAGCCACCAACTCCCCTTAACAAGTTCAGATCTTGGTGAGAGCCGCTCACTGCCCACCCCTTTTCCTCCTCCCCCAGACACCTGAGCTCAGGTCCCACGGCATAGCAGATGGAGGTGGGAGAGAAGCCATTGAAGGTGGAGCTCATGACAGACGTGTAGGCGCCCATGAACGGGAAGACCAGCCAGTCGCCCACATCCAGCTCTGGCAGCTGCACCTCCTTCAAGAAGAGCTTGTCAAAGGCATCACACGTGGGGCCAAAGAGGGTGCAGGGGAAGAGCGGCAGCTTGGGGCTGAGCTCCTGCAGGGACACGGGGGTGGGGAATCAGAGAAGACTCCCCCCCCCCCACATACACACACACACCCCTACCCACTCCTCATCAAGCAGCGCATGCCCCAGGGCACCAGCAGAAAGGACTCTGTCATCCACCCACACTGACCAATTCCTGAATGGTCCCTGTGTGCCAGGCATTGCTCTTAACCCGCCCTCATGGAGCTTATGCTCTAGAGACTGACTCCAGCCCTGCCAATTCACAAGTGCAGACACAGTTGGGACCTCAGCTTTCCCATCTATAAAGTGGGAAGATTTTATTTAATAATCACTCAAAATACTGGGCCTCAAACCTAGCTTCATTGAAAGTGCTTGAGGAGTTTTCACAAAGGGTCCCAACCCATGAGAAATTCTGATATCAGTGGTCTGGGACCTGGTCCGGGCAGAGAAGTATTAAAACTTCCCAGGTGATTCTAATGTGAAGCAAAGTTTGAGAATCTCTACTTCCTAAGTCTCCTGAATCTCCAAGATTCAAGGACTCCAGAACAACAGACAGAAAGACAGCCAAAGAGAAGCATACACCCCTCCACAGACCCATGGACCTAGACACCTGTCTTCCCGCATAGGTGTGAATCGCCAGGCCCACGCAGAAGTGCACATGACAATACCTACAGACACACTTGCGCATCCTGACACATGCAGAGGGCGTGACAATCCACTAAGCCACTAATAATCTGAGACCCTTCGCCTCTCCCACTGGTAGCAGGGAATCCTGCCCAAGGGGGGCTGGACCAGGTGGTCTCAAGTTCTAGGAGGTGCCAGAGCCATGAAACCTTCTCCTTACCTTGACCACAATGGGCATCCTGGGTTCAGACTCCCTGGGAAAGATGCGGAATGTGCCGTAGTGGCCATCACTGAGATAGTACAGCAGCTTCCGGCGGCCTCCTGAGGGCGGGCAGAGGGCAGCACTGAGCTGTGCTCAGCCGGGGCTGACCCTCAACTCCCTAGCCAGCACCGGTGGGGGAGCCCTGACTCTCTGCCCAGCACTGGATAACCCCTGTTGCCTGCTCCAGGAGTCTTCTCTGAGCCATGCACTCCCGTTGCCCCTCCGCCTCCGCCCTCCACCTTTCAGTGTTCCCCCCTTCTCTTCATCTTCCTCTTCCAAATAAGAATAATCTAACTGGACTTCCTTAGTGGTTCAGTGGTTAAGAATCCACCTGCCGATTCAGGGAATGCAGGTTCAATCCCTGGTCTGGGAAGAACCCACGTGCCGTGGAGCAGCTAAGCCTGTGTGCCACGACTAGAGCTTGTGCCAGGGCCTGCGAGCTGCAGCAACAGTAGCCCTGTGCCTACAGCCCGTGCTCCAGAGCTCAGAGAGGGCCCTGCAAGGAGAAACCGGTGCACCACATCTAGAGAGCGGCCCCCACGTGCCAAAACTAGAGAGAGCCTGCATGCAGCAACGAAGACCCCGCACAGCCAATAAATAATCAAAAGAACAATCTAACATACCATATAACTCAGGCATTGTTCTCAGTTCCCTACATGATTCAGCTATTTAATCCTAACTACACTCTGAGCGGGTTCAGTGAGCCCTGCATTGTGGCTGAGAAAACAGTTTTGCCAGCAGTCATGTAGGGGACTGTGGCAGGGCTGGGATTTGCCCCCAGATCTCAGCTCTCATGTTCTCTGCCCTCCCCGTAGGCCCGGTGCCCCGAGCACCTGCTGCATGAGTCAGACTGGGAGCAAGCGGTCTTTTCATGACTGGATTCCATCATGCTTGGTCCTTAGTGACGTGCTAATTTATCAATTTCCTTACCTGTCTAAACTACATTTTCTTATTTTCTGTATTCTTTTTTTCCCCCTATATTCTTGCTGCTCCAGCATCTGGGGCCTTGCTGACCCTAGCGAGGCTGCTCCTCCCCGGGCTGGTTAATTTCTAGAGACAGCAGATAACTGCCTTGCAAGTATGCCTTGCCTGTGCAAGCCAACCAGTCCAGTGTCCATACTGCAAACCACCTCCTAGATGGAACTCACACAACTTGAAGCACTACCTCTGGCCTAATCTTCCTAGGGCAGTCCTTACCCCTTACAACCCACTGAAATTCCTCAACTAGCCAATCCCAAACCTGACAGTTCAACTCACCCTGGTTCACCCGGTCTGTTCCTCGAAAACCACAACAGAGGCTCTGACCAGTCTGTCCCCGTGTCTTTCTGCTTCCTGATCCACCCTGTCCTTCCCCTTGTGGCCCTGAGTGGCCGACTCACCTCTGGGTTCTCCAGAGGAAGCTTTATGGCAGTTATTTCCAGGTCTTACACAAACTGATGAAAACACCTCCCAGGTATTATCCCCCTGCTTATTTAACTTATATGCAGAGTACATCATGTGAAATGCTGGGCTAGATGAAGGTCAAGCTGGAATCAACATTACTAGGAGAAATATCAACAACCTCAGATATATAGATGATACCACTCTAATGGCAGAAAGTGAAGAGGAACGAAAGAGCCTCTTGCTGAGGGTGAGAGAGGAAAGTGAAAAAGCTGTCTTGGAACTCAGCATTCTGGGGAGGGAGGTGATAGGCAGGTTCAAGAGAGAGGGACACACACTTTACTACTGGCTTCCTTGGTAGCTCAATTAGTAAAGAATCTGCCTGTAGTGCAAGAGACCAGGGTTCAATCCTTGGGTTGGGAAGATCCCCTGGAGAAGGAAATGGCAACCCACTCCAGTATCCTTGCTTGAAAAATCTCATGGACAGAGGGGCCTGGTGGGCTACAGTCCATGGGGTTGTAAAGAGTCGAGCACGTCTGAGCAACTAACACAACATGGCTGATTCGTGTTGATGTTTGGCAGAAACAAACACAACCCTATAAAGCAATTATCCTTCAATTAAAAAAATAAAGCTCAATATTCAAAAAACAAAGATGGTCCCATCTCTTCATGGCAAATAGATGGGGGAAAAGTGGAAACAGCGACAGACATTATTTTCTTGGAGCTCCAAAATCACTGCGGTTGGTGACTGCAGCCATGAAATTAAAAGACACTTGCTCCTTGGAAGAAAAGCTATGACAAACCTAGACAGCGTATTAAAAAGAAGAGACATCACTTTGCCAACCAAGGTCCATATAGTCAAAGCTGTGGTTTTTCCAGTAGTCATGTGTGGATGTGAGAGTGGGACCATAAAGAAGGCTGGCTGACCACCAAAGAACTGATGCTTTCCAACTGTGGTGCTGGAGAAGACTCTCGAGAAACTCTTGGACAGCAAGGAGATCAACCCAGTCAATCCTAAAGGCAATCTACCCTGAATATTCACTGGAAGGACTGAAGCTGAAGCTGCAATACTTTGGCCACCCGATGGGAAGAGCCAACTCCTTGGAAAAGACCCTGATGCTGAGAAAAACTGAAGGCAGGATGAGAAAAGGCAGGGACAGAGAGTCAGATAGTTGGATAGCATCACTGACTCAATGGACATAAGTCTGAGCAAGCTCTCGGAGATAGTGGAGGACAGGAAAGCCTGGTGTGCTGCTGTCGCAAAATCCGACACACCTTAGCAACTGAACAACAACAAAGTACATTTGAAAACATTGCCCTTCTCTGACAAGCATGGGGCACAGCACAATCGTCACCTCCCTCCATCCAAACACTCTGCCTCTGTTGATGTTGCCAGTGTAAGTGTGTGATAGCTTCCTCTCCAGCACCAGCATGCGTCCGATGCATATTGAAATAGTGGTCATCCATGACCCCCAGGCTCTCGGGACAGGACCTACTGCCAAGCCAGCGTCTTCACAGCCACTCTTCATCTGCTCTTAGAATATTGCTTTCTGGAATCTGAACTCAGGGTTTTGTGCTGATTTCTGTTAGCATTTGAAGCAGTTCATAATATTTGGGCGTTTAGATGCCCAGATCCTTCTGAATACTGATTTTCTGCCCTCCCCGCTGACCCCGATGTACTTCCTACCGTCCTCTGCCCTCTTTCTTAGTTGCCGTCACTGAAGCCATAGCCCCAGTTGCCCCTACACTACTTAGTCGTGAGAGGTAGTCAAGACACCGCTAATGTCAAGAGCTCAGGTCTGCTTGGCATGTGTTGCAAACCAAGTGCCAAGGTGTGCGTCAGGCAGACCAGGTCCAGTTGTATCGCTGACTAGCTGTGATGCCTCAGACAAGTTCCTTCCTCTCTCTGAGCCTCACTGTCTCTGCCTGTAAAATGGGAATGACCCCAAATTATACTCACAAATTGTTGAGTAGAAATGAGAGAAAATGCATATTTCACACATGATAGATATTTAATAATTGGCAACTCTTGTTATTATAGGGATAAACATAATGAGTCCCTAGGGACGTCCCTGCTGCTCCAATGATTAATATTGTGCTTCCACTGAAGGGAGCATGGGTTCAATTCCTGGTCGGGGAGCTGAGATACCACATGCCCTGTGGGGTGGCCAAAAAAAAAACAACACATAGACAAAAATTACCCCTTACCATAATAAAGATACAAATTTTAAAAATAAGCCCTTAATACTTAGAGTTTTGTTAAATGATGACTTGAAATCATAGGCTTCCTATCACAATATCCTTTAATCAGACGTTTTGTGAAGAAATGCAATCAGCTGACACAAGTGCCTCGGGATTACAAACCTGTGGGCCAATCATTTGTCAAAAGGATAAGGGAGGAGATTAAAGCAGTTTATAAATATTTATATGTCAGTTATCATAAAGCAGCAAAGAATAAAAGCACTGAGCCAGTGGGGAAGATCTATTCATCTCCGTCTTATCATGAAATGGAGTTTCTGGTTAGCTCACTTTGTGTGAAAACCAAAAGCTGCAAAAATAACAATCTAAAAGAGCTCCTGCAGTGGTTGACCTCAACTGTCAAAGGTTTACCCTTACCCTACAGATGTCAGCCTTAACCTTCAGGCCATGACGACAATGGCGCCTTCTTATATGTATTGTAAGAATTTGCATTTACTCACTATATTTTTGGCACCGGAACCTGCACCTGTTAGATAATGCTTGCTGGGTGAATTTAAGGTACACAGCAGCACGATTTTGTCCGTGAACCTCATGCGCTATATTCTGTGACTTTACCTCCATAAATGCCATATAAATCCATTGGCTACTTAGGAAAAACGAAGACCTTTCATCTTGCTTCTCACCTCCCAGTCTGAGAACAATAAAATAGTGATACTAACAGGTTCATTCTCATATCCAATTCAAAGCTTGTTTACTGCTAATTAGGCATTCAGGGGTGGAGCCCAGACCCCCTACCCATCCTCTGCTCCGGGGCCCGGGAATGCCTGGACAGTGGCCTGCCCACCCACCGGGCTCCAGCACAGCCTTCTTGGCAATGATGTTGACAGCGGTCATGCAGACAGATGTTGCATAGAAGCGTCCGGGCTCTGCGATGACCTCGATGCCACTCCCCTCGGGGAAGTCCTGGGCCAAGGCGGCGTTGATCACTCCTGCCACCTGCACGGACAGACTCAGACTTTAACATGGCCAGTCCATCTGAGGGGGCTTTACCTGCACACTCTCCCTTCATTCCCTTGACAGCTGTGTGGGAAGTCGTTATCTCCATTTTACTAGGGAGGAAACAGGTCGATGCTATGGCCCATGGTGAGGAAGTAGCTTGTCCAAAGGCACGTAGCACCCTGAGATGTCTGAATTTGGGACAATGATACTAAAGCTGAAACTCCAGTACTTTGGCCACCTCATGCGAAGAGTTGACTCATTGGAAAAGACTCTGATGCTGGGAGGGATTGGGGGCAGGAGGAGAAGGGGACGACTGAGGATGAGATGGCTGGATGGCATCACGGACTCGATGGACGTGAGTCTGAGTGAACTCCGGGAGATGGTGATGGATAGGGAGGCCTGGCGTGCTGCGATTCATGGGGTCGCAAAGAGTCGGACACGACTGAGCGACTGAACTGAACTGAACTGAACTGAAACACAGTCAGCAAAGACAAGATGTTCCCCGGGTCTCAAGGATAACAAACTTCTACCTGAGTGTAGCTTAAGGGGGGATAGCAACTAACACCTCTAAAGAAAGACATGGAGCCAGATACACACATGTTCATATATGTACACAGGCCATGCAAGTGTAGTCAGACAAAGACCTCTCAACAAAGACAAACCTCAGTTACATACACGCATATGACTCACAGTTCCATGACCTCCTCGTACGCAAACAAACACACTCGGTCCCCTGAACCGAAGCTGGAGCACCCGGCTCCCTCTCATCCTCCCCATCACCTCCTCAAACGCAGGGTCGGAGCCTTCCTCTCCAGGGAAGCCCCCTCCGATGTCCAGGAGGCGCATGTCATGCCCAATCCTGCTGCCCATCTCAAACACACGCCGGCAGTCGGCGATGGCCTTCATGAAGTTATCGGGTGTCTGGCATCTTGAGCCCACATGGAAGCTGAACACACATCAAGTGACATGTAGAGAAACACCCGTGAAAAAGCAAAGGTCAGTAGGAAGAGAGACATGGGCAGAAAAACCGAAGCACGGCCACCCTTGAGCTGGCGCACTCGAGACTGTGTTGTGGTCACCTCTCTTAGCAGCCCCTTCCAAGTGCCTCATGCAGAGGCCTCCCTTCTTCTCCCGCTTGGAAGGCGTGTGCTCAGAACCCAAATCCCCGTGCCTGTGAGGAGGGCCAGGTCGGGTGTGGCCAGTGCAAAAGTTCAAGGGGGTGCCACAGTACTAAATTATCAAGATAAAGAACATTTAATGTAATCGTTGTAAAGAGCAAAACTGATTTAGAAACATCTACAATGACGAAAATACTAAAATGTAAATAAAGACAAGATTAGTAACAGTAGGGACTTCCTTGGTGGTCTGGGGGTTAAGAATCCACCTTGCAATACAAGGGACCCAGCTTCGACCCCTGATGGAGAACTAAGATTCCACATGCCAGGGAGCAACAAAGCCCGTGAGCTGCGGCTACCAAGTCCACACGCCACAGCTAGAGAGGCCGTGCTCTGAAACCAAAGACCCCACGTGACACAACCAAGGCCCAACAAAACCAGATTGAATAAACATTTTTTAAAAAAGAAAGGTGCTTTATATATACAAAAGTGGTAACAGTAGTTTAACCCGGAAGCAAAAGGAAAAATGAGAAATGCCAATCTTGTCTTTAAAGTTTTAATATTTTTCTCATGATTTTTTTGCATTATTTTTCATTTTTTCAAATATTGTATTCAGTTCAGTTCAGTTGCTAAAATATTATTTAGCTAGAGTACTAACTTTTTTAACATCCCCTTAAATTTTTCACCCAAGGCCTTTGCCTCCTTTGCCCCACCCTAATCCCAGATAACATCCAGCTTCTTCGCTGAGAAGAGAGAAGCATCATGAGGCCCAGAAGGGCTTCGGCTGACCAGAGCATAGCCAGGAAGCCAAAGGCTGGAGGTAGACAGTGGAAATTTTGTCAAGAGAACACACTGGTTATAGCAAACACTCTTCTTCCAACAACATGAGATGATGCTACACATGGACATCACCAGATAGTCAATACTGAAATCGGATTGATTACATTCTCTGCAGCGGAAAATGGAGAAGCTCTATATGTTCAGCAAAAGCAAGGCCTGGACCTGGCTATGGCTCAGATCTGAGTTTATAGCAAAATTCAGGCTTAAACTGAAGAAAGTAGGGGAAACCAATGGCCATTCAGGTAGGACCTAAATCAAATCCCTGATGATTATACAGTAGAAGTGACAAATAGATTTCAAGGGATTAGATCTGATAGACAGAGTGCCTGAAGAACTGTGGACGGAGGTTTGAAACATCATACAGGAGGCAGTAAGAAGACTGCCTCTTCTTAGAAAACAAGAAAAAGAAATACAAAGAGGCAAAGTGATTGTCTGAGGAGGCCTTGCAAATAGTTGAGATAAAAAGAGAAGTGAAAAGCAAGGCAGAAAGGGAAAGATGTACCCAACTGAATGCAGAGTTCCAGAGTGTAGCAAGGAAAGAAAAGAAAGCCTTCCTAAGCGAACAATGCAAAGAAACAGAGGAAAACAATAGAATGGGAAAGACTAGAAATCTCTTCAAGAAAATTGGAGACATCAAGGGAACATTTCGTACAAGGATGGGCATGATAAAGGACAGAAATAGTTAGGACCTGACAGAAGCAGAACAGATTAAGAGGTGGCAAGAACACACAGAAGAACTATACCAAAACTGTCTTAGTGCCCCAGATAGCCCCAGGATGGTGTGGTCACTTATCCAGAGCCAGACATCCTGGAGGGTGAAGTTAAGTGGGCCTTAAGAAGCATTACTATGAACAAAGCTTGTGGAGTTGAGGGAATTCCACCTGAGCTATTTCAGATCATAAAAGATGATGCTATTAAAGTTCTGCACTCAATATGCCAGTAAATTTGGAAAATTCAGCAGTGGCCACAGGACTGTAAAAGGTCTGTTTTCATTTCAACCCCAAAGAAGGGCAGTGCCAAAGAATGTTTGAACTACCGCACAATTGCACTCATTTCACATGCTAGCAAGGCCATGCTCAAAATCCTTCAAGGTAGGCTTCAGCAGTATGTGAGCCAAGAGCTTCCAAATGTACAAGCTGAGTTTAGAAAAAGCAGAGGAATTAGAGATCAAATTGTCAACATCCGTTGGATCACAGAGAAAGCAAGGGAATTCAAGGAAAGGATCTACATCTGCTTCATTGACTTTGTTAAAGCCTTTGGCTGTGTGGATCACAACAAACTGGAAAATTCTTCAAGAGATGGGAATACCAGACCACCTTACCTGCCTCCTGAGAAACTTGTATGCAGGGTAAGAAGCAACAGTTAGAACAAGACATGGAAAAACTGACTGGTTCAAAATTGGGAAAAGAGTATGACCAGGTTGTATATTGTCACCCTGCTTATTTAACTGATATGCAGAATACATCATTTGAAATGTTGGACTGGATGTATCACAAGCTGAAATCAAGATTGCCAGAAGAAATATCAACAACCTCAGATATGTAGATGATACCATTTATTGGGAGTAAGTGAAGAGGAACTAAAGAGCCTCTTGATGAGGGTGAAAAGGGAGAGTGAAAAAGCTGGCTTAAAACTCAACATTCAAAAAACTAAGATCATGGTATCCAGTCCCATCACTTCATGGCAAATAGAAAGGGGAAAAGTGGAAGCAGTGAGAGACATTATTTTCTTGGGCTCCAAAGTCACTCCGAATGGTGACTGCAGCCTTGAAATTAAAAGGCGCTTGCTCCTTGGAAGAAAAGCTATGACAAACCTAGACAGTGTATTAAAAAGCAGAGACATCAGTTTGCCGACAAAGGTCTGTATGACTAGTCAGAGCTGTGGTTTTTCCAGTAGTCATGTGTGGATGTGAGAGCTGGACCATAAAGAAAGCTAAAGAATTGATGCTTTCGAATTGCGGTGCTTCAGAAGACTTTTAAGAGTCCCTTGGAGTGCAAGGTTATCAAACCAGTCAATCCTAAAGAAAATAAACCCTGAAGTTTCATTGGAAGGACTGATGCTGAAGCTGAAACTCCAATACTTTGGCCACCAGATGTGAAGAGCTGACTCCTTAGAAAAGACCCTGATGCTGGGAAAGATTGAAGGCAGGAGAAGGGGGCGACCTGATGAGATGGTTGGATGACAGCTGGCTCAATGGACATGAATTTGAGCAGACTCCAGGAGACAGTGATGGACAGGGAAGCCTGGTGTGCTGAAGTCCACAGGGTCACAAAAGACTCGGACACGACTTAGCGACTGAATAACAACAGTGCACAGTGGAAACCAAGACTCCTGGCTCCTCCCTTCCAGGCTGGGAAAGCCAGTGCACTCACCTGGTTCCAACCACAGCCAGCCCCAGGTCCCTGGCAGACGTGAGCAGATGTTCACACACCTCCAGCCTGGCCCCAAACTTAGAGCTCAGGGGAAAGAGGCTGCCACTGTCCTGGGTCCACAGCCAGAGGACCAGCCTGGGAGAGGGGTGCACAGGGTATCAGAGCTTCTTAGGCACATGAGCCCCGAGGCCCCCCATCCTACCTCCCTCCAGCTTCCCACCCACTTCTGCCTAGCTCCTCTGGACTGTCCAGCCATGGAGACCCAAAGAGTGAACATACTCACTACCTACAGGCTTCTGTCCAGGCAAGAAAAAGCAAGAGAAGGATAAAATTATAAATACACCTTCCATAGCCCTCCACATTACAGGATCAGAGATGTTAAATAACTTGCCTAAGATCACACAGCATGTGACAAACGAACCTGAAATGTGATCCCTGGCCTCCCTGACTCTGATACGAGTGTCTTTTCCATAAGGTCAGCTAACGCCAGACCACCTATTGCCCAGTGTCTATGCGGACACAGGCACTGTTTATTTGGCATCAATGGGCACCAGCGAAGGCATCAGGCCACTGACCCAAATTCTTGTACTTTGCTGCTTTGGCCTGTGCCAGTCATCACATGAGTCTTCCTTCATCTGATTCCTGCAGCCAGTTCCAACAGCCGGGGCCCCAGGTTTAAGGTTCCTTTTTCCACCTGTTTCTACTTATTTGCACCGACTCCCTGCTGGTCTCACCTGGCCCCAGGATGATGCTGGGCCACCTTGATTAGCTCCTCCTGACTGATGCTGAAGCTGAAACTCCAATACTTTGGCCACCAGATGTGAAGAGCTGACTCCTTAGAAAAGATCCTGATGCTGGGAAAGATTGAAGGCAGGAGAAGGGGGTGACCTGATGAGATGGTTGGATGACAGCTGGCTCAATGGACATGAATTTGAGCAGACTCCACGAGACAGTGATGGACAGGGAAGCCTGGTGTGCTGAAGTCCACAGGGTCACAAAAGACTCGGACATGACTTAGCAACTAATAACAACAACAATGCACAGTGGAAACCAAGACTCCTGGCTCCTCCCTTCCAGGCGGGGAAAGCCAGTGCACTCACCTGGTTCCAACCACAGCCAGCCCCAGGTCCCTGGCAGACGTGAGCAGATGTTCACACACCTCCAGCCTGGCCCCAAACTTAGAGCTCAGGGGAAAGAGGCTGCCACTGTCCTGGGTCCACAGCCGGAGGACCAGCCTGGGAGAGGGGTGCACAGGGTATCAGAGCTTCTTAGGCACATGAGCCCCGAGGCCCCCCATCCTACCTCCCTCCAGCTTCCCACCCACTTCTGCCTAGCTCCTCTGGACTGTCCAGCCATGGAGACCCAAAGAGTGAACATACTCACTACCTACAGGCTTCTGTCCAGGCAAGAAAAAGCAAGAGAAGGATAAAATTATAAATACACCTTCCATAGGCCTTGAGGACCAGCCTGGGAGAGGGGTGCACAGGGTATCAGAGCTTCTTAGGCACATGAGCCCCGAGGCCCCCCATCCTACCTCCCTCCAGCTTCCCACCCACTTCTGCCTAGCTCCTCTGGACTGTCCAGCCATGGAGACCCAAAGAGTGAACATACTCACTACCTACAGGCTTCTGTCCAGGCAAGAAAAAGCAAGAGAAGGATAAAATTATAAATACACCTTCCATAGGCCTCCACATTACAGGATCAGAGATGTTAAATAACTTGCCTAAGATCACACAGCATGTGACAAACGAATCTGAAATGTGATCCCTGGCCTCCCTGACTCTGATACGAGTGTCTTTTCCATAAGGTCAGCTAACGCCAGACCACCTATTGCTAGGCTCTGCCCAGTGTCTATGCGGACACAGGCACTGTTTATTTGGCATCAATGGGCACCAGCGAAGGCATCAGGCCACCGACCCAAATTCTTGTACTTTGCTGCTTTGGCCTGTGCCAGTCACCACATGAGTCTTCCTTCATCTGATTCCTGCAGCCAGTTCCAACAGCCGGGGTCCCAGGTTTAAGGTCCCTTTTTCCACCTGTTTCTACTTGTTTGCACCGACTCCCTGCTGGTCTCACCTGGCCCCAGGATGATGCTGGGCCACCTTGATTAGCTCCTCCTCGCTGTCGAACACCAGGAGCTTCACCCCATGGAGGGCAGCANTCCTTTTTCCACCTGTTTCTACTTGTTTGCACCGACTCCCTGCTGGTCTCACCTGGCCCCAGGATGATGCTGGGCCACCTTGATTAGCTCCTCCTTGCTGTCGAACACCAGGAGCTTCACCCCATGGAGGGCAGCAAAGCGGATGTGGGAGACAGGCTTGCAGGGGTTGGCATAGATGATGCGTGAGGGAGCCACGCCCAGGGCCAGCACCTGCTCCAGCTCGCCCTGGCATGGGTGAGAGCCAGCATGGGGAGCTGCCCTGATGCCCCTTTATTCTTTGGGGATGAGAACCCTGGGCATGAGCAAAAGGGACTGCTCTTGACTGAACCCCTATGGTGCAGTGCGCTGAACATGACTGTGCCCTTTAGGCTTCTAGAATCTTCCAAGTGATAAGGCTGTGCTAGGACAAGAATAGCATCTCTTCAAGCTTGTGCTTCCCTCATTCACTTAAGCTGTCTGCCTTAGTCACAGGGACCAGTGGGAGACTGATCCCCCGTAGGGCATGCATTTATTCTTTCCCAAACAACTGAGGACTAGGAGTGTCAGCCCCTGTTGACGAGCTGCAGTCTCCACTCCAGGACCCCCGGCAACTGGCCTTTTTCCCCAGGAAGTGTTGGGCCTGTGAATGAGTCAGCTGGCCCACGCTCACCTGGCTGGCACAGTCGAAGCTGGTGCCCAGGGCGGCCAGGACACGCAGCATCCAGGGGCTGCTGTTGCACTTCACCGCGTAGAAGGGTGAGACCCGCGGCAGGGCCTGGCGGAAGGCCTGGTGGCGGCTGGCCAGCACACCCAGGTCGGCCACCATGAAAGCATCTCGGCAGTCCTGCCGGGACAGTGAAAGAGAAAGAGAAGGCTGGGTAGAGGGTTAGCTCACCTGATCCTCAAAACAACACTATGCAGGAAGTACTATTGCTGTTATCGTTTCAGATATGGGGAAAGGAAGGTTCAGAAAGAAGTCACTGGCTCAAGGTCACAGAGAAAGTGCATGGCTAGGACAGAGTTTGATACCAGGTCTTCTAACTCTTTTTTCCAGTAGTCATGTATGGATGTGAGATTTGGACCATAAAGAAGGCTGAGAGCTGAAGAACTGATACTTTTGTGGTGCTGGAGAATACTCTTGAGAGTCCCTTGAACTGCAAGGAGATTAAAGCAGTTAATCCTAAAGGAAATCAACCCTGAATATTCATCGGAAGGACTGATGCTGAAGCCCTAATACTTTGGCTACCTGACTCACTGGAAAGGACCCTGATGCTGGGAAAGATTGAAAGCAAAAGGAGAAGGGGCTGGCAGAGAGCGAGGTGGTTGGATAGCATCACCAGCTCAATGGACATGAATCTGAGCGAACTCTGGGAGCCAGTGAAGGACAAGGAAGCCCGGTGTGCTACTGTCCTTGGGTCACAAAGAATTGGACATGACTTAGCAACTGAACAACCACAACTTCTAACTCTTAAAATAGGGGGACAAGAGGGAAACAATCTTTGTAGATCAAGAAAAGGGAAAGACAGCTCCAACCCTCAACCAGGCAGCTTGGCACTGGGTAAAACCCCCAAGTGGTGGCATGGGGAAGGAGCTAGAAGGGGACAGAATGATTCTATCACCCCCAGCAGAGCAGAGCTTTGAAATAAGACCTAGGAAACTGACATAAAACCAGAAAACAGAAAGTCTTATTTCTTGCCCCCCAAAGCAGGGACTGAGACGCCCTCATCCTTCCTTACCTCCCCCCTCCCATCTCCCTACTTCTCTACCGAATCAGAAAGCTCCTTGATCTTCTTCAGGACCACATCCCAGGCAGTTTCTCCAGGCTCCAGGGCAATGATATCCTTTGGCCATGTGCTTCCAGGGCTTTCTTTACTCTCCTTTGAGTTCCCGATGGGAATGCTGACCCCCGATGCTCCAACTGAACCCTCGGCCAGGCGCAGTTTCGACATCCTACAAAGGGCTGACCCTGAGATGGGACCTCTTCCCTCCTCCCAGCTCCCCACTGGCCCCAGAGCCAGAGTTCTCAGGCTGTAACTTCTCAGCCCTCCCTTTCAGCTACCACAGCTCCATGGAGCCCTCGTGAATCTTCCCATCTGTAAAATGGGCCACTGGCCGGGCCCAATCTGCTTCAGAGACCTAGTAAGACACACAGGCTGTACACAAGGAACAGAGGCTTGGCATTCTCCTCCGGGCTCCTCCACACAGATGTTCCCATTCGCAGATGGGAAAACTGAGGCTGGGAAGGATAAGTGCAGAGTTTCAGGATCTTCACATTGTAGGGTTCAGAGCCAGGGCCCAGGAGAAGATCCAGGTTCAGGGTCCCCACTCTACACACAGGAATGAGAGGCCCAGAGAGAGGAAGGGACTTGATCGAGGTCACCAAATGGTCAGTGGCAGAGCTGGGACTGGCACCTGGGGTCTCTAGACCAGAACTGGACCTGCCGCCAGCCAGGCAACCCTGAGACCAAAGCGAGGGTGGCCTGCAGCCAGGGGCCTTCTGTTCTGGCAGCTGGGGCTTGACCTGTACCCCCCACGCCGCGTGCAGACTCACCTGCTGCCGCGGTGACCTGCTTTCTCAGGCTCAAACTAGGAAACTGGGATCTGTGGTGTCTGGGCTTGGGGTAAATCCCATGGGAAGAGCAGAACCCAGCCCAGATAGCAGGGACCAGGGCAAGCACCACCCAGGCTGTCCCTCCAGACCTCAGCCGGCTGGCCCTGCCTCCTCAGCCCAGATCTCCCAGGCCCCGAGAACTAACCCTCTTTTGTCACCCACACGACAAGTGTCATGGACTGTCACGACCCCGTGGACAATACAGTCCGTGGGATTCTCCAGGCCACAATACTCGAGTGGGTAGCCTTTCCCTTCTCCAGCAGATCTTCCCAACCCAGGGATCGAACCTAGGTCTCTTGCATTGCAGGCAGATTCTTTTACCAACTGAGCTATCAGGGAAGTCCATGGTGAAGTCAGACTCCAGTTATAAGGGAATGTCAGTGACAATCAGAGTCAAGGGACCCTGGGAACCCTGCATCCACCCTTCCCAATTCATAGAAACACCGAGGGGCCTGGAGGTCTCCAGAGGACTCAGCAAACCTGGAGGAGGTCTGGAAGCAGAATCAGGACCCGACTCTAACCACAGGCGGGTTCCACTGCCTCGGAGCGAGAGCTGGTCTCTCCCGGTGCTGCGTCTCTGCCCTCCACGGCAGATTTAAATACCTTGCTGGAAGTTTCTCCGAACGGAAAAGTGAGGCTGTTCGTCACTCAGGTCCAGTCACCTTCTCCCTCCCTGGCCCCACGCCCCTCTCCATGGGAGCTGCTGAGGTCTCTGTGACCTGTGAGCCCTCCAGGCTAAAGCTGTCACCCTGGAGCTCCCTTGCCTCCAGGATGTCAGCTGTTGCTTGCTGCACTTAATCTCACCTCTGTGTTCTGACCAGAGCCTCCCGTACCTGTTCCAGGAAGGAAGTACAGCCGACAGCCTGCTCCTGACCTGATTCTTCTCTTCTGCCAGCCTTGCTTGACCTTCTGCTCACTTGAGGCCTCCAACCTTCTTCCCTCCCACCAGGGGTCAGTGCCCCTCAACCCCCCACCATCTTCAGGCTCTGGGGGCTTAAACATCTAGGAAGGGGCAACAGGTAGAGCCTGGATTGGAGGGAGGGACTCTCTGTAGCAAACCTTGTTAATTCCATCTGTGATTCCAAACAAGATAATAAAGTCCAGGACTTCCTTGGTGGTCCAGTGGTTAAGAATGCACCTGCAGTTTAGGGGACACAGGTTTCATCTCTGGTCCAGGAATATTCCACGTGCCTCAGAGCAGCTAAGCCCATGTGCCACAGCTAATGAAGACGGCACGCCTTAGAAACTAGCGAGCAGGCCCCGCTCACAGCAACTCGAGAAAGCCCATGTGCAGCAACGAAGACCCAGCCCAGCCAAAACTAAATCAATTAATTTAAAAATTAAAAAGAAAAAGATACTAAAGTTCAGGCTTTTATAGAGACCCCCCACCTACCTTCACCCCAGACTAATTCAGGTAGAACTGACTTCTAACTCTACTTCATGGATACTGTAAAGATCTCACATCTGGGGGCCTCAAGATGAGGATGACATCCACATGGGCCAACAGGGTGCTCCTGAGGATTAAATGCGATGATATGGGGTAACACCTACAAAGAGTTTAGCCAAGTGCTAGCAATGGCACCCCACTCCAGTACTCTTGCCTGGAAAATCCCATGGATGGAGGAGCCTGGAAGGCTGCAGGCCATGGGGTCGCTGAGGGTCGGACACGAGTGAGCAGCTTCACTCTCACTTTTCACTTTCATGCATTGGAGAAGGACATGGCAACCCACTCCAGTGTTCTTGCCTGGAGAATCCCAGGGATGGGGAAGCCTGGTGGGCTGCCGTCTCTGGGGTCGCAGTGTTGGACACAACTGAAGCGACTTAGCAGCAGCAGCAGCAGCATATAGCAGTGATCATGATAATAACTCCAAGAACAGCCAATATTACTCAGCCCTAGGAAAGTGTCGGGCATTATGCTAAGTACTTTATGTAGTAAGTCATGGAGCTCATGAGGCAAGTTCCACCCAGAGCCAGATATGCAATCTATGTCAGATGGGCAAGCCCCAGCGGGTGTCAACCTCAGCACCAGGACAGGCTCAGTACCTGGATTAATGGTGGATAAGACACTCCTGATGAGTGGCCTGCCCAGTGCACAGGGTGTTGCCAGCCTGGGGTGGGGACAGCTGCCCCCTTGCCCTGCGCTGAGACCTGTGGTGCCACATGCCTGATCCCTGGCTCCAGGCAAATCCCTATGGGCCCAGCTCAGATCCCCATGAAGCAGGGAAGCACAATTGAAAACCCTTGTCCCCGCCAAGCCAAGGTAACTCTCCTACCCCTGGTCTGCCCACAATGACAGGTACCTGGGTGAAGCTCAGACTCCTGCTAACATGTGACCATCAGAGATATGTCAGAACAAGGAGGCTCCACAACCTCTTCTTCCATTCTATAGGTGGGAAAGCTAAGAGACCTGAAGGTCTTCAGGCCACAGCCCACGCTGCAGAGCCTGGGTGGGTCCTCCTACTCCCCACCCCTGCCCCTTGCCACCTGGGCCCCTCTTCTCCTTGTCTCTCTACCTCATGCAGGCTGCCAGGGCTCACTCCATCACTCCGTCCTCCCACCTGCCTCCACCAACTTGGGCAGCCCCTCCTCCTTCAGCCTGGACCCACCTCCTCCTTCAGCCTGGACTCACTCTGTGTGGTCCCTGGGCCTCTCTTGATGGCTGCTCAGTGCAAGCCTGGGTAGGGGAGGCACTAAAGACCTCAGGGATACAGAACCTGGGCCTTCCTGGGGTCCTACCCCTGGGGCAGATTGAGGAGGGAGGTGCTGTGTCCCTTGAACTGAAGGAGACACAATTTCACTTGGGAGGGAAATCAGTTAGGGTCTCACCAGGAAAATCAAACCACTTCAGTTTTTCACAACAGAGACAGTTTAATGTAGAGGATTGTATCCACAGGTTATGGAGCAGCTGAGGGCCAAACAGGAAACAGTGAAGCACCCTGGATCCCGGCAGGATGCTGTTCCCATGCCCGGACTGGAGGGGCAAAGGGAAAAGTGATGTTTCCCAAACTGCAGTCTGAGGTCCCTCGGTGGAAGCTGGAGCCGTGGAGCCACAGCCCCTGCCTAGGAAACTAGCTGGGACAGAGAGGCGGGGGACACATGGCCTGGTTTCTCCGGCGGCCTCCCAGCCTCCTGCCAGCGGCCCCCAGTGGTTGACCCCTGCCAGAAGTAAGCCCACTCTGGAAGATGGGACAGAGTCAGGGAGGGACAGATGGGGAGTGGGGTAGGCAGAGCCTGGATGAACATAGGTGGTCGGAGTCTTCTAGAGGTGGAGACATTTACCTGACCCTCGAGGATGAGAAGGTACCAGCCAGGCCAATACTGGGACGAGTATTCCAGGTGTTGGTAACATCTGGTGCAAAGGCTCAGAGATGGGGACAAGCCTGGGCCCCAGGTATAGAGAGGAATGCAGTGGTGGAAGAAAGAACGTGGGAATTTGCTGACTTTAAAGCTGATGTATAATAGAAGTCAAGTATTAGCCTGATATCACAGATATGAAAATGGTGAGGGAGGGGGTACAAAGCGTGACATCCAGAGTACCAAGAATCCTTCTAGTAGAAAGATCTCAAATCTTGATCTGATCTCGAGCAAGCTAGACACTTGGAGAGGCCCTCTGTTCTGTACCAGCTTCCCTCTTCCCCCAACATGCACAATTCCAAGGGCTTGCCAGGTGGCGCTAGTGGTAAAGAACCTGCCTGCCAGTGCAGGAGAAATGCGACGCAGGTTTGATCCTTGGGTCAGGAGGATCCCCTGGAGGATTATGGCAACCCCCTCCAATATTCTTACCTGGACCCCATGGACAGAGGAGCTTGACAGACTACAGCTCATAGGCTTGCAGAGTCAGACACGACTGAGGCGACTTAGCACATGCATAGCACACAACTCCAAGGGACGCCTTCTGTCCGTTTCCCAGCCTCTCCAGCTACACACACTGCCCAGGTTATGTCCTGCCCTCTCTCGCCACAGCTGCCATGCTTGCTTTCTTAGCATGTATGTTCTCTTTGCTGGGAACACTCTTCCATCACGTGTTTAAATCATGCTTTCCTTTGCTTAAGAAATCGTTTGGTTGGGGTCAGTTTCGAGAGTGGGTCAGCTCAGCTGCTGAGGTGTCAAAACACCCAGGAAATGAAAGAATCAAAGCCAGAGAAGAAAACTGAGTGTCACCAAAACTCAGTATGAGATTGAAAGCCAGCCTTTGGTAGATCACAGGGTTGATGCGATGCTCGGGCAGTAACTACGCGTGATCACCTTGGCTCCAGGAGCAGCAGGTCTGGTAACTGCACAGATTTTGTTTTGCAAGAAAGGTGCAAGTTTGGGCAGAGCTGAATTGCTGAAGAAACGAGAGGCAGAGTCACCAGCAGAGCCTCCTGTTAGCAGTAGGCTCAGGCTTCTCCCCTCCCTCTGTACTACTTCTTCTTCTGAATGTTAAACAGATATTTAAGGCACACTTATTTAATGCTGGAACCACAGGGTATCCACACGTAAAAGGATGAAGTGGACTTCTACTTCATACCGTGCATAAATGTCAACTCAAAATGGATAAGAGACCCAAGTAGAAGAGCTAAAACTATAAAACTCTTAAAAGACAAGAGTACATTCATGACCTTGGATTAGGCAATGGTTTCTTAAATAAGGGGAGAGACTCTTAATGAACGCAGGATTTCATTTGGGGGTGACAAAAACATTTAAATGTTAGACTGTGGCAATGGTTGCACAAGTCATTGAAGATACCAAAAAAACCCATAGACCTGTACACTTTACATGGGTGAAATGTGTGGTATGTGCATATTTCAAAAGAGATTTTAGAAAAGAATCTTCACTTACAGAGACACCACAATATCACTAACCTACAAAGTGGGTCTCAGTCCCACCCTGGGTGAAGCAGACAGAACATAGATCTCAAAGCCTGCCAGTCTGAGTGTGAATCAAATCCAGAAATCTAGAAAGCTATTTATCTCCTATAAGCCTCAGGATTCTCATCCAAAGAAAGGGTCTGTTAAGAAGCATCTATAAGGTAGATTCTTAAATGCACAGATTCTTTTTTTTTTTAATAACTGCACAGGGTCTTCGTTTCTGTGCATAGGCTTTCTCTAGTTGCAGTTCATGAGCTTCTCATTGCAGCTAGCTGTCAAATCCAGAAATCTAGAAAGCTATTTATCTCCTATAAGCCTCAGGATTCTCATCCAAAGAAAGGGTCTGTTAAGAAGCATCTATAAGGTAGATTCTTAAATGCACAGATTCTTTTTTTTTTTAATAACTGCACAGGGTCTTCGTTTCTGTGCATAGGCTTTCTCTAGTTGCAGTTCATGAGCTTCTCATTGCAGCTAGCTGGCTTCTCTTGTGGTGGATCACAGGCTCCAGAGTGCGCCAGCTTCAGCAGTTGTGGCACATGGCCTTATGGAATCATCCCAGACCAGGGATCGAACCTCTGTCCTCTGCATTGGCAGGTGGATTCTTTACCACTAAGCCATCAGGAAAGTCTTTTAAATGCACAGACTCTTAGACTGCCAGAATCTTTGAATCAAACATCTCAGACGTGAAAAGATATGTAGTCAAACCTCTCTGTCTCTCAGTATAGAAATCCTTTTATCAACTTCTTAAATAAGTGGTCATCCCACTGGATTGTTTTACATACCCCTCCAGGTCAGGGGGCTCACCCCCTTCCTGAGAGAGCCAGCTTTGCTCTTGAACAACTCTGACTGATGACAAGGCCTTTCTTTCAACACTGTCTCCTCCTGGTTGACACTTATGGGTCCTATTTCCTCCCTTTCGGGCCACAGAACCCCTTCAGTGACCTGAAATTTGTATTAATATGTCCCTGAGTCTGTCCTTTTCTGGGTCAGACACTCTTACTCTGATTTCCTTCTAGTCTGACTCTGTGGTTTTCCCAGGGCAGAAGCAAAGGTCCAGAGAGATTCATTGCAGGTAACCCAGGAAGTGAGAGATCACGTGGGGAGTTGGGGACCCAGCCTATCTACCCAGAGCTCCTATGAGAGATGGCAGACTATTTCAGCCGTGTCTCTTCTCTGGGATTCTGACTAAGTTTTGTTTGTTGGCTCCTAGTTTGGGGATGAGTACAGGATTGGTCAGAGAGGCATTAAGATTAACACAGCACCCAACATCAAGTACCCCCAACCAGGCTGAGCCTCCAACTCATTTGGCCTCCCTGATCCGGTTTGTGTCCTGAGTCTCTCTGAGGCATGACTGAAATAATCCACCAACATCCAACAATTATGCCAGTCCCAAGGACTAATCGCTCAGTCGTGTCTGACTCTTTGCAACCCCATGGGCTACAGCCAACCAGGATTCTCTGTCCTTGGAATTCTCCAGGCAAGAGTACTGGAATGGGTTGTCATTCCCTTCTCCAGGGGATTTTCCCAATGCAGGGATTGAACCCAGGTCTCCTGCATGGCAGGCAGATTCTTTACCGTCTGAGCCACCAGGCAAGCCTATGCCGGTCCCAGGAAGAGCAGAAAGATGGAGAAACAGGCTCTCTTTTCACAAGCAGTCCCCAGTGTTGTGGGAGCTATGAATACATAGACAACCAGAGACCAGAATGGAGGACTTAGTATTCCCATTGTTGTTGTTGTTTAAATCTGAGTATAGTTGCTTTAAAGACTTAAAGGTAAGTCCAGACTCTATAAAAACTCTTACAGGAAAAATACTCTTTGACATAAACCATGGTAGGATCTTTTTTTGACTCACCTCCTTGAGTAATGAAAATAAAAACAAAAACAAACAAATAGGACTTAATTAAACTTAAAAGCTTTTGCACAACAAAGGAAACTATAAATCAGACAAAAAGACAACCCACTAGAATGGAAGAAAATACTTGCAAATGAAGCAATGGACAGGGGATTAATCTCCAAAATATACAAACAGCATGTGGAGCTCAATATCAAAAAATAATCAGAAAATCTAAAGATTTTCAGGGTGAAAGATCTAAATAGACATCTCTCTAAAGAAAACATACAGATGGCCAAGAGGCACATGAAAAGACACACGGCATCATTAATTATTAGAGAAATGTGAATCAAAACTATAATGAGGTATCACTTAACACCAGTCAGAATGACCATCATCGAAAAAATCCCATTGTATTTAGACTAAAAGAGGTGAAGAGACTTGCTCAGGGCCATACAGCTGGTAAGACTGAGCAGGAATTTGAACCCAGTTTTGCTGAACTTAGAGCCTTTGTTCCCAGGAATGAAAGGCAGCGTAACTCAGTGATGAAACACATAGAATTTAATGTGCCAAATGGAGATGCTGGTGATAGGGGAGGTACAGATAATGTCACTATTTATCTAGCGCTTACTGCCAAGCAACCTGCCAGGTATAAAATTATTTGATACTTAAAACATCTTATGGATGTAGCTACAATTATTATCCCCATTTTGTAGATGATGAAACCAAGGCAGGGAGAGGCAGAATAATAATAAATCTACTTAATAGGATCATGGAGAACAAATGAGGTAATGCATGTGAAGCCCAGAACAGTGCCTTCCTGACACTGGTTAAGTCCTCAAACTGTAGTTTATGATCCTGATAATAATGCTGGCGTGATAAGGGCCTTTAGAGAGCATCTGAACCAGAGATTTTAAACATTCTGTTAAAAGTTAAACATGAATCCTAAAGTGGATATTTCTCTTGTCTGTGGATGCCCACCAACTTTGAGCATCCTTTCTGGAAGTCCCATCTCTCCATTGCCAAAGCAAGAAACCAACTTTCCCAGGGCCCCGTACAACCAGAATGTGTGAAATCTGCCCTGGGCCCCGTCAGACTGAACTGAAGGCAATGAGGACTGGCAAGCGTTACCAAAGAGACTCGAGCAGCCACATGTGCAGTGATGAAGCAGAGGCTAATTAACTTACTGCCTGTTGTCAGCTGGGATGAAGTTCCCATTGAAAGTAAGGCTTTAGGTACCAAATGTCCAATGCAAAAAAAAGTGGGGGGTGGGCAAAAAAGAGGCAGGAGGAATACAAGGATTTGGGGTGGAGTAACTTCTACCTGCGGAGAAGGCAATGGCACCCCACTCGAGTACTCTTGCTTGGCAAATCCCGTGGACGGAGGAGCCTGGTAGGCTGCAGTCCATGGGGTCGCTAGGGGTCGGACATGACTGAGCGACTTCACTTTCAATTTTCACTTTCATGCATTGGAGAAGGACATGACAACCCACTCCAGTGTTCTTGCCTGGAAAATCCCAGGGATGGGGGAGCCTGGTGGGCTGCCGTCTCTGGGGTTGCACAGAGTCGGACACGACTGAAGCGACTTAGCAGCAGCAGCAGCAGCAGTAGCAGCAGTAACTTCTACCTGTCCTGGAGAACTTAGGAAAATAATATGGCAAGCTCAGAGACATTATTGGCACAGACATGGCCAGAGAATCAGGAACTTTATACGACTGAAGTGATAAAGGAACCAATAACGGAAATAAAAGTTTGAGGATGCAAGTTGCCATATTACAACATCAGTTAAATTTGCAGCCTTACCTCACCCCCACCCCCACAACTACTAAAACTAATTATGCACCTATCCTATAACCCAGCAACTCCAATTCTGAGTATATACCCAAAAGAAATAAGCAACAGTCAATAGAAATATGTCCACCAAAAGACATGAACAAAATGTCCACAAGTTTATTTATAATATCTCCGAGCTGGAAGCAATCTAAAAGTCAATCAATCATAGAACTGATAAATAAATTCATATATGTTTCATGAAACATTACACAGTATGAAAAAGAACAAACATGCTAATTGTAAAAATATGCGTGACCTCCACAGACATAATGTAGAGAAAAAAAAGGCAAGCCCAAGATAACAATATGTGCATACTTTATGGTTTTATTTATATGAAGTTCAGAAACATGCAAAATTAATCTATGCTGACAGTAGTCAGACAAGTCATTACCTCTTGGTAGGGAGCTATGGGCAGGGAGAGGGTATTAGAGAGCCTTCTGTTCCCCTAGAAATGTCCTATATCTTATAGCAGTGGTGTTACAGAATATACATATAGATCTTCCTTAACTAACAATGGGGTTATGTCCCAATAAACCCATCACAAGTTGGAAATGTGTCTAATACACTAACCTACTGAACCAGAGTTTAGCCCAGCCTACCTTAAAATCAGCTTCCCTGGTAGCTCAGTTGGTAAAGAATTTGCCTGCAATGCAGGAGACCCTGGTTCGATTCCTGGGTCCGGGAAGATTCCCAGAGAAGCGACAGGCTACCCACTCTAGTATTCTTGGGCTTCCCTTCTGGCTCAGCTGGTAAAGAATCTGCCTGCAGTGTGAGAAACCTAGGTTCAATCCCTGGTTTAGGAAGATCCCCTGGAGAAAGGAAAGACTACACACTCCAGCCAGGACTGTATAGTTCTTGGGGTCGCAAATAGTCGGACACGACTGAGTGACTTTCATTTTCACTTTTTCATCTTAAAATATGCTCAGAACACTAACATTAGCCTACAGTTGGGCAAAATCATATGGCACAGCCTACTTTATAATGAAGTGTTGAATACCTCATTAATGCATTGAGTATTGTCCTGCAAGTGAAAAGCAGAACGGCTGTGTGGGTACAGAATGGCTGTAAATACATCAGCTGTTTATCCCTGTGACTGATGGCTGAGCAGGAGCTGCAGTGGCTGCCATGCTCAGCATCACAAGACAGTATGGTACTGAACATACTGGTCCAGGCAAAGATCAAAATTCAAAATCCAAAGTATGGTTTCTATTGAATGTGTATCACTTCCACACACCATGAAGTCAAAAGCTTTTAAGTCAAGCCATCTCAAGCTGCGGGTCATCTGCACATATATTCATCTTTATATATACGCATATATGTGTACGTATACACTCATGTACATAGTCTGTGTATTTATGTATACATATATATATTCATTCACTTGTTGTTTAGTCTCTAAGTCACGTCTGACTCTTTCGTGACCCCATGGACTGTAGCCCCACCAGGCTCCTCTGTCCATGGCATTTCCCAGGCAAGAATACTGGAGTGGGCTGCCATTTCCTTCTTCAGGGAATCTTCCGGACCCAGGGATCAAATGCTCTTCTCCTGCATTGACAGGCAGATTCTTTACCACTGGGCCACTTGGGAAGACTTCATTCAGTTCTACACTTAAGATTAAAATTTTCATAGCTGTATCAGGCCTCTGGTGTCTTATAAAAGCTGAAGAATTGACTTGGAAAGCATGCACCCTAAGAATTGTAATCAGGATGTATCAGAGAGTTAGATGTCTCAAAGTGCCCCAACCCCACAGAGTATATCAAGCCTCCCTTGTCAACGCAGTTAACCCATTTCCCTGGCACTGATCAGGCTGTTTCTGACTCTCTAAAGATCCCTGTTACAACCTTGCAGGAGGCTTGTAAGTGACAGCAATCTCTTGATGCACTCCCCTCATTGCTTCAGATTCTTTAGCAGCACATCGCAAGGGCACCCCAGTAATGTCAAACCCTTAAGGGGTACAGTGCCAAGCCAAAATAATCTAAAGTTTTCACCCAATGTATAGTCACAAAAACCAGTAGAATCTGTGTGAGAATTAGACCAAGAAGGGAGAAACATAATTTTAGATCAGACCAGTTTATCCATGGGCTTCCCTGCTGGCTCAGATGATAAAGAATCTGCCTGCTATGCAGGAGACCTGGGTTCAATCTCTGGGTCAGGAAGATCCCCTGGAGAAGGGAATGACAACCCACTCCAATATTCTTGCCTGGAGAATTCCATGGACAGAGGAACCTGGCAGGCTACAGTCCATGGGGTTGCAAGGAGTCGGACACGACTGAGCGACTAACACACACACACATACACACACACACACACACACACTTTATCCATATGGGTTTACTTTACCCACAATAACCATCAAGATGCTTGCTCTACCTCTGGAAGTGGTTCTAAATGTTTGCTCTGTTGATTAGATGAACCTAAACTCTGCGGTGGCCTGGGGTAAATGAGGCTGAATGCCAGAAATTCATACAGAGGAAGGAGTCCAGAGATTTAGGGAGAGCACACAAGCTGCTGAGCCAAAACTTAACTATGTTTCTTATAGAGGTTCAGAAGACCACACCATCTCCAAGGACTGAGAAATGCATTGAGAATCACATCAGCGAAGGGAATACTAGCATCTTTGAAAACCACTCTCTAAGCCAGAGAAAAAGGAGGGAAATTCCAGAGTGGAAATGGACTTTCTGATTTCAAAAGGAAAGAGGAGATGGGGCGGGGGGGACCTGGAATGGTACAGGTCAAGTAGCAACACTTGGCCTCTGAGGCAACACGGTTACCATCATGGACAGCAGGGGCTCCAGTGGGGTCAGAATTGTTAGGTCTGCAGGAATCCTTGCTACAGCCAGCTGATCCTGGGTTCTGCAGGACAAAAATATTTGTTCAGACTACTGAGATCCCTTTGATCTCTTTAATTCAAAAAGAAACTCTAAGTATTCCCAATAATTTCAAAGATAATAGATAGAAGACAATAAACAGCATTTTATATAGTCATGATAAAGTAAGGAATGATTGATTTAAGTAAAATCATGATAAAATATCTTGGGAAGATATTCGCTTCATGGCAAATAAACAGAGAAACAGTGGAAACAGTGACTGACTTTATTTTTATAGGCTCCAAAATCACTGCAGTTGGTGATTGCAGCCATGAAATTAAGACACTTACTCCTTGGCAGAAAAGTTATGACCAAACTAGGCAGCATGTTAAAAAGCAGAGACATTACTTTGCCAACAAAGGTCAGTCTAGTCAGGGCTATGGTTTTTCCAGTAATCATGTATGGATATAAGGAAAACTAAGTGCCAAAGAATTGATGCTTTTGAACTGTGGTGTTGGAGAAGACTCTTGAGAGTCCCTTGGACTGCAAGGAGATCCAACCAGTCCATCCTAAAAGAGATCAGTCCTGAGTGTTCATTGGAAGGACTGATGTTGAAGCTGAAACTCCAAAACTTTGGTCACCTGATGCACAGAACTGACTCATTTGAAAAGACTCTCATGCTGGGAAAGATTGAAGGCTGGAGGAGAAGGGGTCGACAGAGGATGCGATGGTTGGATGGCATCACCGACTCAATGGACATGTGTTTGAGTAAACTCCAGGAGTTAGTGATGGACAGGGAGGCCTGGTGTGCTGCAGTCCATGGGGTCGCAAAGAGGCGGACACAAGTGAGCTACTAAACTGAACTGAACTGATCTTGGGAAGATTGATGAGAAGTGAGGAGATATAGAACCTCATTTAAAAACTAAGTATGTGATGTTTAATGCATTAAATCATAATATAGCATCACAAGTTTGTTCTGGAAATGCTGAAGTCAATACCAGAAAAAATGCCCAACAGTGTTCAAAGCAATAGCCTCTCGGGGCAAAACCAGAAAGAGGGGAGGTGTGCTCAGGAGTCTCTGCCAGCTGTCAGATTTGAAATCTTTGAAAAGTTAAAGTGTTGAAAAAATACATCTTTCAGTGCTACATAATATTCACAAACTGCCTCCCCCATGCAGACCTTCAGCCATCAGCACAGGGCTCCTGTCACCCCAGGTAGCTCTTCCCTGGCCAAATGCCCCCATTTCTCACTGGCCTGTCCTCCTCCTCCCCCCCTGGGTGGTTATGTAACCTGCCTAAGGTCACAAAGAGAGTAAGTGTCACAGTCCAGGTTGACATGTGGGGTTCCTTTGACAGACAGCTGAATAGAAGCCTCTCAGGGCAGGGCCCATGAATTCCCTGGTGCCGTGACTCAGGAACCTGGGTGACCCTGCAGGGAGGCTGGACAGAGTCATCCCTGAGAGATCATCCCACACGCACTCCTGCCTGAGGACACCCCTTGGGAGCTGATCCCACCACCCAGCCCCATCCCAGGCAGCACTCCTGTTCTGGACTTCTGTTCAGTACTTCTCTGGGGCATGTTCCTACATATGTCAATAAGCAGCAAATAGTACTTCCATGAACACATTCAATGTGGCAGAGGGGAGATTACTGTCCCCGTTTTGTAGATGAAGAAATTGAGGTTAAGGGGATAAATGACTTGTTCAAGGCACACTGCTGATACAGTGGAGATTTGCAGCCAAGCCTGACACTAGTACCTATGTGTCCTTGTCTTTCTAGGGTGTGTGATTGCATACTGCAATAGGAACAAACACAAGACAGTCTAACTCTGAGCCAGGTCCAGGGGTGCAGGATCAGGTGGAGAGGAAGGAAGAGGGCTGGGTCAAGGAGACTCAAGTCTGTGTGCTGCTATTTGCAATAGCCAGGACATGGAAGCAACCTAAATGTCCATTGTCCATTGACTGATGAATCGATAAAGAAGATGTGCCACATAGATCCAATGGAATATTACTCAGCCATAAAAAGGAATGAGATTGGGTTGTTGGTAGTGATGTGGATGGACCTAGAATCCATCATACAGAGGGAAGTAAGTCAGAAAGAGAAAGACAAATATCATATATGAAAACATATGTATGGAATCTAGAAAGACAGTACAGATGAGCCTGTTTGCAGGCCCAGAATAGAGACTCAGATGAAGAGAATGGATAAGTTGGCATAGGGTGGGAAGAGGAGGGTGAGACAAATTGGGAGAGCAGGATTGACATGTATTCACACTACTGTGTGTAAAGCAGAGAGCTAGCCGGAAGCTGCTGCATAGCACAGGGAGCTCAGCTTGGTGCTCTCTGATGACGTAGCGGGGTGGGGATGGAGGTGGGGTGGGAGGGAGGCTCAGAAGAGAAGGGGTGAATGCTTACGCATAGCTGATGCGCTTCATTGTACAGCAGAAACTAACACAACATTGTAAAGCAATTACACACCCACAAGAAACGTCTATGGGCTCAGTCAAGGGCGCACACGCTCACTGGGGGACGGAGGGCAGGATACTCAGCTGTACTTTATGGATGAGGAAACTGAAGCCCAGCAGTTCAGATGAGCTGCCCAGGGTCCCACAGTTCAAGGCCAACAGTTCAGATGAGCTGCCCAGGGTCCCACAGCTACTATGGAGAGTGGCAGAAGTGAAGGTCCCACAGCTAGACTCCCAAGGTTTGTGCCACCTCTGCTGCTGTCCTGGGCAAGTACTTGACCTTTCAATGCCTCTGTTCCTTCTCTGTTAAATGTGGATACTAACAGATGCCACTTCTCTGAGTTGTCATGAGGACTGAATGAGCCAGTACACATAAAGGACCAAAGCGCAGGTCCTGGCCATGCTGCCTTCTCACTGTCACTCACTTCTGGCTCAGGAAGATCAACAGATGCCTTTGGGATGGGTGTTCCCATAAATTGTTATGGAAAAACTTGAAGGAAATTCTTGGCCAACCCAATATATCTCCCATCACTGGGACTTTAATTGTGTGCACTCTGTACCATGAACATCTTTTTAAAATCAGCCTTTTTCTTCCTCTCTCTCTTTCCTCTCTCCTCTTCTCATTTTTTCTTTCTTCTCCCACCATGTCGAGTAATTTACTTTAACCAAGTGGTATGTATGTTTCCATAATTTTTTTTCATGTTCATTTAATCATGCATCAGTTCAGTTCAGTTCAGTTGCTCAGTCATGTCCAACTCCTAGCAACCCCATGGACTATAGCACACCAGGCCTCTCTGTCCATCACCAACTCCTGGAGTTTAACCAAACTCATGTCCATTGAGTCAGTGGTGCCATCCAACCATCTCATCCTCTGTCGTCCCCTTTGCCTCCTGCCTTCAATCTTTCCCAGCATCAGGGTCTTTTCAAATGAGTCAGCTCTGCTCATCAGGTGGCCAAAGTATTGGAGTTTCAGCTTCAATATCAGTTCTTCCAATGAACACTCACCACTGATCTTTAGGATGGACTGGTTGGATCTCCTTGCAGTCCAAGTGACTCTCAAGAGTCTTCTCCAACACCACAGTTCAAAAGCATCAATTCTTCAGTGCTCAGCTTTCTTTATAGTTCAACTCTTGCATCCATACATGACTTCTGGAAAAACCATAGCCTTGACTAGATGGACCTTTGTTGGCAAAGTAATGTCTCTGCTTCTTAATATGCTGTCTAGGTTGGTCATAACTTTCCTGCCAAGGAGTAAATGTCTTTTAATTTCATGGCTGCAGTCACCATCTGCAGTAATTTTGGAGCCCCCCAAAATAAAGTCTGCCACTATTTCCACTGTTTCTCCATCTATTTGCCATGAAGTGATGGGGACAGATGCCATGATCTTTGTTTTCTGAATGTTGGGCTTTAAGCCAACTTTTTCACTCTCCTCGTTCACTTTCATCAAGAGGCTCTTTAGTTCTTCTTCACTTTCTGCCATAAGGGTGGTGTCATCTGCATATCTGAGGTTATTGATATTTCTCCTGGCAATCTTGATTCCAGCTTGTGCTTCTTCATCTATACCAATTTTTTCAGATTCCACATATATGTGTTAATATGCAATATTTGTTTTCTCTCTCTGACCTGTCTCTTATACACATCTAGATGTGTATAAGAGACAGGCTTTCTTTATAGTTCAACTCTCGCATCCATACATGACTTCTGGAAAAACCATAGCCTTGACTAGATGGACCTTTGTTGGCAAAGTAATGTCTCTGCTTCTTAATATGCTGTCTAGGTTGGTCATAACTTTCCTGCCAAGGAGTAAATGTCTTTTAATTTCATGGCTGCAGTCACCATCTGCAGTAATTTTGGAGCCCCCCAAAATAAAGTCTGCCACTATTTCCACTGTTTCTCCATCTATTTGCCATGAAGTGATGGGGACAGATGCCATGATCTTTGTTTTCTGAATGTTGGGCTTTAAGCCAACTTTTTCACTCTCCTCGTTCACTTTCATCAAGAGGCTCTTTAGTTCTTCTTCACTTTCTGCCATAAGGGTGGTGTCATCTGCATATCTGAGGTTATTGATATTTCTCCTGGCAATCTTGATTCCAGCTTGTGCTTCATCCAGCCCAGTGTTTCTCATGATGTACTCTGCATATAAATTAAATAAGCAGGGGGACAATATACAGCCTTGATGGACTCCTTTTCCTATTTGGAACCAGTCTGTTGTTCCATGTCATGCATATATACATATATAGCTTGGCTCTTTTGTTTAATAAAAAAATTATAAGTATACATTTCTCCATGTCTTACTATTCTCACAAAAGAGCATGAAAATCCCTCCCGTCAATAGATCAAGTTCTAACTCACTGTTTTTAATGGCTGCATGATATTTCATGGTAAAGAGGTACTACAATTTATTTAACTATTAACTCTTCCTCCCTAGATGAGCATGCTTTTTGTTTCCAGGTTTATTATCACAAAAAAAAATGCTGCCAACAAAAATATTTTGTGCATAAGCCCTTCTATGCTTGCATTCTCATTTCTGTGATACAGATTCTAGGAGGGGGGTTGCTAGGCAGAAAGTCTGCAGTTTTAATTTTATAACTATTGCCAAATTGCTTTGGCACATAGAGGTTGCCAAATTGCATCCCTCCCCAAAGGTTCTTACTTGAAATGTTTTTTGCCAATGTGATGGATGAACGCTGGCTCAAACCAGCCTACATCATCTCAAATGGCAAAAATTGGTCTAAACCTGCCAAGACTCACCTCTGCCTGATGAATCTGTATGGAATGGGGTCCAATCAGATTAAACCAGCTCAAAATGGTCCAAACCAATTCAAAGTGGAAAGAGTCAGTCCAAGCTTGCAAATCCTTTCAACCATTCCAGCTTTCTTCAGCCTGTAAGCAAAATATTGCCGGCCATATCAAGAATCAAAGGATGTTGCCACCATCAAGCTATCGTGTTTCGGCCTC
The DNA here is from genome assembly GCA_006410675.1 of Oreotragus oreotragus. Lineage (NCBI taxonomy): Eukaryota > Metazoa > Chordata > Mammalia > Artiodactyla > Bovidae > Oreotragus > Oreotragus oreotragus. The sequence continues at coordinate 133,636 of SJYX01012247.1, read as the reverse complement.
CTAGATAGTAAGCTCCCAGGGAATTCAGGATAGAAAAAGGATGCCTACCACCTAGCAGTCAGTTACTGCAGCCACCCCTAAAGAAAGCTGAGAGCCAAACTGATGATTTTGAACTGTGGTGTTGAAGAAGACTCTTGAGAGTCCCTTTGACTGCAAGGAGATCAAACCAGCCAATCCTAAAGGAAATCAGTCCTGAATACTCATTGGAAGGATGGATGCTGAAGCTGAAACTCCAATACTCTGGCCACCTGATGAACAGAGCTGACTCATTTGAAAAGACCCTGATGCTGGGAAAGATTGAAGGCAGGAGGCAAAGGGGACGACAGAAGATGAGATGGTTGGATGGCATCACTGACTCGATGGACAGAAGTTTGAGCAAACTCTGGCAGTTGGTGATGGACAGGGAGGCCTGGCATGCTGCAGTCCATGGGGTCACAAAGAGTCAGACACACCTGAACGACAGCTGAACGGGCACCCAACGGTGCACCCTGAGGAGACTCAGGGGGAGAAAGCATAGAATGCTGGTCCCAGATAGCTGAAGTGAAGTGAAGTGAAGTTGCTCAGTCGTGTGNGGGAGGCCTGGCGTGCTGCAGTCCATGGGGTCACAAAGAGTCAGACACACCTGAACGACAGCTGAACGGACACCCAACGGTGCACCCTGAGGAGACTCAGGGGGAGAAAGCATAGAATGCTGGTCCCAGATAGTTGAAGTAAAGTGAAGTGAAGTCGCTCAGTCGTGTCTGACTCTTTGCAACCCCATGGACTGTAGCCCACCAGGCTCCTCCATCCATGGAATTTTCTGGGCAAGAGTACTGGAGTGGGTTGCCATTTCCTTCTCCAGGGGATCTTCCCAACCCGGGGATTGAACCTGGGTCTCCTGCATCGCGGGCAGACACTTTACCATCTGAGCCACCAGGGATGGGCTTCCCAGATAGCTCAGTTGGTAAAGAATCAGATAGCTGAGGTGCATATTAAAGGAAGTGTATCGGTGAGCCCAAACTCTTGCCTTTTCCCATACACAGAAAAACCGCTAATTTCTTTGACTTGAGACTTCTGGTTTTCTTTTCTTAACGGTACTTCCAACTACCTGATCTTTTGTTACAAAAATATCCTGGTACACCGCCCTGCCACACACCCCCATCCCACCCCCAGCCCTTGCTTTTTCGAAACAGTTTCTTAGTATTATCTGAGATGCTGTGTCCAGGGCTTAAAGAGCCTAGCATGTCCACCAAGGAAAACCTAACTCTCAACTTTTAGGTTGTGCAATTTTTTTTTTTTTTTTTTTGTCGACAAGCCTCCTCGTGGTTTCTGAAGAGCTCTCACTGAGCAATCAGCACCTTCCCAGTGTCTGAGCGCTGGGCAGCCTAATACACGCACACTCTGGTGCATTTTGTGGCTGCAAAAACCTGCTAAGAGATACAGCAGATCTCGTGGTCCTTCTTAGTTCTTTGAGTTACAGGAAAACCATCTTCACACTCACTGACTCAATTTCTTTCTTTTTAAAAGATTTCTTTCTTAAAAAAAAAAAAAAACTTTTAATTTTGTATTGGAGTATAGCTGATTAACAGTGATGTGATAGTTTCAGGCGGACAGCAAAGGGACTCAGCCATACATATACATGTACCCATTCGCTCCTCAAAGGGGATTTCTTGGCAGGAAAGGGAGACCGCAGGATAGACAGAACCAGGAAGTGGGAAACCGTCAGGAGCTGAGGGGGCCACTTCTCTCATTGGTGTTCTCACTCCGGCTTCACTCTGAAGTGACCCAGACAGGAAAGTGCCTTGCTGAGGACCAAGAGTCCACTGGGAGCAGAGCCACACTGGGGATGAGAAGGGCCCTCAGTGTGGGGCCTAGAGATCAGAGGCTGATGCTGGCTGGTTGGCACTGCCTGCGGCCAGTGTCTTCACCCACCAGGAAGCCCTCAGGCCTTCACTGGCTCAACTGCAGGCCCAGAGGGACCTTCCTTCCCTCAGAATCCCCTGGAGCCCTGGGAGATTTGGTGGGATCTGAAGCTAGACAGATTGGTATCTTCTTTAAGATTTAAGGAAGAAAATGTAAAATTATTAGTACAAAATTGCCGTGAGTCCCATTCTCGGGCCTTGCAAGTGGCTGAACAGAGTGAAGGACCTTGAGGTTTAACTTTCATTCACTCTATGATAAATCTGCTTCTGGTCTGGAAGCTGCAGGAGGCAGAGTCCTTGAGGAAGAAGGCCTTGGCTGGGCAGGTAGCCGCAATGCTGGGCATTCTCTGTACACTGCTGCCCCCTTGAGGCCTATCCTAGGATTGAGGCGGGAGCCTCCGGCTCCAGGTGAGAGCAGAGGGGTGATTCCTGAAGGCGGGAGTCAGGAGGCAGACAGTCTCGATCTAGTGAACTCCAGCCTCACAGACCTCCTTCCTATTTCTAGGCATATCTAGACTCCAGAATGAGAGCTAGCAAGAACAGAGTAGGCCTAAGGAAAAGCTGACCCTTAATGATAACATTCCTTACGTTTCCATGTTCCCAAGCCCACTGGGGAAGTTAGCTCTACTTCACAAAAGAGAAACTAGGGTTCAAATAAGGTAGTCAGCCGGTCCAAGTTCAGAGCTAGCAAGCAGTGGTGTCTGGAGGTGAAGCCAGGCCTGCCTCGCCCCAACACCTGGCTTCTTAACCATTATGGTATGTCTTACGTCTCACATCCACTTTTTCTTGAACAAGGCAGGGCCTGAGTAAATGAAGAGGAGAGAAAAAGGAGGAGAGGATAGATGAATTTATAAATGTACATCAATCCCAAATGCTAATCATTTAGGGGAGAAATCGAGCAGGCACGTAGATGGATCACTCAATATGAAAGACCAGTGACTCATTTATTTGTTGTTGGAAGTAGCTCCTATTGTGTCCCCTTCAACCACCCCTCCTGTGGGTGGGAAAGGCGAGGTGGGATGGAAGGGGCACGGGGATGGGCAGGGCAGAACAGTGCAGAGAAAAGTTAGTGTAAGAATTGAGTCCCAACGTGAGCACAGAAATTTGTGGAAGTTCCACATACGATTGGAGTTTTACTCAAACCCCCCTTCCTTCAGGCTTCCCTCACAGCTCAGTTGGTAAAGAATCTGCCTGCAATGCAGGAGGCCCCAGTTCGATTCCTGGGCCGGGAAAATCCTCTGAAGAAGAGAAAGGCCACCCGCTCCAGTATTCTTGGGCTTCCCTTGTGGCTTAGCTGGTAAAGAATCTGCCTACAATGTTCGATCCCTGGGTTGGGAAGATCCTTTGGAGAAGGGAAAGGCTACTCAATCCAGTATTCAGGCCTAGAGAATTCTGGCCTGGGTCTCAAAGAGTCAGACACAACTAAGCGACTTTCACTTTCCCCTTCCTCCCTGTCTTCCTGTCTCAAAACAATCCCCCTGAGGACTACATATCACAGGCCCTCCCAAGCCCTGTCGGGCTCTGGGTTTAGCACCACCATCTCCTATAGAAGATCGTTCTCCAGAAGGCTCCTATAAGAAGGGTGACTGGGGGGCCTGAATGCCCTTCCTGCATGGCCTGATGCTGCACGCAGAGAGCAAGGAGCCGGGCCCTGGAGGCAGAGCACAGGAGGGTGGGTGTCCTGGGGGGCCCAAAGCAGGAGCTGGAGCAGCCAGGTGGCTAGAGGGCCTGGGACCCTCTATTGCCTTCCTTTGCTGCCACAGAGCTTCAGCCTTCAATCTCCTCCCTGGGACCGGGCCCAGAGGCAGGTCAGAGTCGAGGCCAGATGCACACTGACTTTGGCAAGTCACCAGAGGGAGGGGACTCCCTCAGTTCCTCACCCCAAGCTCCAACCAGTGTGGTCTACGCTTCAGTCACCCGAGCTCAGGTCCCATGGCCTCAGATGGATGGCCTCCAACCTCGATGGAGGCTGGAGGCAAGCAGCTGAAGGTGGAGCTCATGGAGGCCAGGCAGGCGCCCGTGAAGAGGAAGACCAGCTGGTCGCCCACGTCCAGCAGGCCCTCCTCCAAGAAGAGCTTGTCAAAGACATCACACGTGTGGCCGTTGAGGTTGCAGGGGAAGAAGGGTGCTTTGGGGAAGAGGGGTGGCTTGGGACAGAGCTCCTGCAGGGACATGGGAGGGGAAGAAAGGGGTGGAGGACAGAAAGTCTCATTCCCCTTCACCCGCTCATCCAGAAGCCTTCAGAGCACCGGCAGGGACATGGGTGCGTGCGTGGCTGGGACTCACACCTCCTGCACGGCCTGGCAGAGTCAGGCTGGCCCGCACACTAGGCCTCAGGGCCTCATCTGTATAATATGAAGCTATCGGCTCCAGCTATTGCTGTGAGGCGGAGGTTGAAAACTCAGTTACCTAAGGGGCCAAGCAGGTGACATAAATGAGAAAATGGGCCGCTTCGTCTTACAACAAACTGGAAAGTCAGTGGCTCTGCAGGGAGGGCAGCTTCTCTCTCGGTCCTGTGGATCCATCAGATGCTGGACGTGTGCTATAAATTTGATTTACTTGTTGCCATGATGGATTGTAGTTCTACATCATCAGATCCCTCAAATTTTTGAAAGGGCCTGAGAAATCCAGGCATTTGTGAAATATGTCTATTTAAGATATATATATTGGCGATTAAAATTTATAACTATTGTGGGACCCAAACAAATCCAAAGATTGCCTGTTTGTAACCTCTGCTCGTAGGGCACCTCTATTTTCAGCCTGTGAGCTCAATGGGAAGAGAGGCAAATACACACACAAGGACACATGTCCAGAGACACCCAGAACCACATGCACACACACACACACACACCCATGTATACACAGGCAAATGTGTGCACACACTAACACATTCATTGGCCAGGAGTGAAAGTCAAAATATTCACAAACACTGTGGCCTGAGTGTCATCCCATCAGAAGGGACAACTACCTTCAGCTGAAGGAAGGTCTCAGAGGCCCCACTGGGTCAGATATTGGGGTTCTGGCTTCTGGGTCATGGGACCCAGACCGAGAAAAGCTATTTAACAACCGATGGAGAAGAATCTTAATATTCCAGAAAACAGGTCCACTGGTGCATCCTGGTGACCATCCATCTTGCCTCACTAGGCCCATATCACCAGCTGCTGCAAATGCTCCAAGCTGTGTGCATGTGTGTGCCCACAGGTTCACCAATTAGCAAGGAAGTCCCAGTCTCTTGGGTCCAGCACATTCACTTCTTCCCAGTTAGGGAGGCACAGGGTATCTAGGAGTGGGGGACCGTCTCTTAGCCAAGAGGCCCAGCACCTACTCCGGCTCCCTCTGGCATGGACAAGAGCCCAAACTGTGAGATACTCCCCCGCTCCCAGTTTCAGCCAAGAACCCTGGATGGGGCCATGAGGTGCCCATGAGTCCCTGCAGTATGCCAGGCATTGTTCCAGGTGCTGATAGCTCTAGCTCAGAGCCCCCTCTAATAAACTCCGTTGGAGGCAGCTGGTACATTTAATCCTGCTTAGCCAATGGTTTCTCAGAAATGGGGGAAGGGAGGCTTGGTAAAATATCCCCATCTCCAGAGATATCATTCCCACCAATTGGGCTTCTGCACCAACCACTCTCAACATCCTGAATCCCCTTTTACTAAGAAATCTCCAGAATGTTCTACTCCCCGGTGTAAGGACGGAGCACAGCCTTTGGGTCAGGCTCAGTCCCCTCCCCCCAAGCTCATTTCCCCCCTCCATGAAGTGGGGATGCCCCTGACACCGTGTGGAGCTGTTGGGAGGATGGAGGAGAGCCATCCATGAAGGCCTGTACACAGCGGGGTGCACATAGAGTGCTCGATGGGGCAAGCGGAAGTTTGTGCTCAGTGGGATCGAGTCTCCACCTGGCTGCTCAAATCTGACCTTCAGCAGGCCCAGGCTCACCCGGCTGGTACAGTCGAAACTGGTGCCCAGGACGGCCAGGTCACGTGGCACCCAGAGGCTGCTGCTGCACTTCACTGCATTGAAGGGTGAGACACGCGGCAGTACCTGGAGAAAGACTTGAGGGCAACTGGCCAGCATGCCCAGGTCGGCCACCGTGAAGGCATCTTGGCAGTCCCGCCAGGACAGGGAAAGAGGGAGAGAAGCTGGTTAGTGGGTTGTCTCACCTAATCCTCACGTACCTCTGTGAGGTACATCCTATCTTAAAGATAGAGAAACAAAGGCTCAGAAAGAGGAAGTCACTGGCTCTAAGTCACATAGCATGTACAGGGCAAGGACAGAAATTGAGCCCAGGTTTCCAAGTTCAAGGGCTTGCTTTTAACCACTCTTCTCTACTGCCTTTTGACTTATGCCCCTCTCCTCAGTAGGAAGGGGAGACCTGTCAGGCTAGGGAAAGGCTCTAGGGTAATTATTCTACAATCGCTCAACAAAGATTTCCCAGTACCTACTCTGTGCCAGACTCTAGCTTGGCTGCTGGAGAAACAGCAGTGAAGAGTACAAAACAAAATCCCCGCCCTGTGAAGATTCTACTAGCTGAATCCGAGACAAGCAGGTATGAACTCACGCAACGTGTGCTCAGGCATGGCGCCAGAGGGCAGAAGTACTGTAGAAATTATTCCCATTTTTCAGATGCGGCCGCTGAGGCTCTGAGGGCCGGTGTACCTCCCCCAAGTTCCCACTGCCAGGGAGCAGCACAGTGGAGTCTCAATCCCAAGAATAAACGTCTTCAGCTGAGACCTGTACATCAATCTATTTTGAGATGTTGTCTATTTTTTTCCCCCCCGTTTCTCTCCTCCTCATTGATGCCAGTGGCTATTTCTGTAATTTATGCCCTCAGGGAGGTATGTGGCCAAGGTAAAAAGAGGCTGCAAGCCTTTCTGGCTTCCTTGGGGGAGCTTAGCCCTTGATGAAAAAAAGTTGCTGAGCTGCAAAAAGAGTGTCTTTAGTAACCCTGATAGATGGAAAGAATGAGCCTATCTTCGTCACTCAGTGTTCAGGTCACATCCCCCCTCCCTGGCACCACCCCTCCTCTCCGTGGGAACTGCTGAGGTCTCTGTGACCTGCTGGCCCTCCCAGGCTAAAGCCACCACCTTGGGATTGCGTTGCCCCTGGGATTTCAGCCCTCCTGCCGGTTTACACCCCACCTCTGTGCTCTGACCAGAGCCTCTCCTGCCTGTTCCAGGAAGGCAATTCAGCCAGGAGCCTGCTCCTTCTCTGATGCTTCTGCTAGCCCTGCCTGGGCAGAGGGTGGCGAGGACCCAAGGATAGCAGAGATGGCAAGTCTCCTACATCTTGGTGGCAAAGAAGTTGATCTCCACCCAGAAACTAACTCGCTGTGTGACCTGGACAGTATTCTCCCTTTCCTCTTGTTGCCAAGTGGCCTGGTATAGCAGAGGGGTTAATCTCGCGGGCTTGAAATCACCCTGGTTTATTACTCACTACCTGTGGCGCTGTGGGCAAATTACCTGACAGCTCTGAGTCTCAGTTTGCTCATCTGAAAAATGAGGGGCAGTGACCTCAAGGGCAATGATGAGGATCAAGTGAGATAATGCACATAAGTACTTCACTATCACTGTTGGTATTTGTGTTTGCCTTTCTGTCCCTGTGAACTGTCTTCACCAGATTATGATGGCTTGAAGACAGGGACCACATATTCTGCATTTCTGGGTCTCTGGTAATGCACACTAGGGTAAGACTTGGCACAGAATTTGCTTCAGGGAGTATTTGTAGAATAAGTAAATAAAGGATGCCATAGCTAAGATATGTGAGATCTAGGATATAGATCAAAGTCTGTCAGCTCTACAACATGTTTGGGATCCAGAAGAGAAAAATCAATAGGATAGCCCAGAAACAAAACTCAGAATAAAACATTTCACATACCACCAAGCCCCGAAAACCAAGTTTTTGTAGAACAATTGGTATTGGGACAGCAGATGAGCAATATAAATAAATAAAATAAAATGTATTTATAACCTCGCTTCTAAGCAATACAAATGTGACATGATTTAAAGAGTCAAATATATGTTTTTAAACAGTCTATAAAATATATTAAAAATGTAGAGTCAATTAAGTGTCATATCTTTGAGGGAGGGTGATGCTTTAAGCTTGGATGTGACAAAAGAGATCATAGTGTGAACATTCAGATTTGATGGCATCTGATTTATAAATTATGTACAGTCATAAACTCAGAACTCGTTCTTTCTAGGAATCAGGAGACCTGTGAAGTGGTACTGATGTGAAGATTAGCCAGCATGGCAATGTGACTTGAATAAGTCTATCCTCAGGTTTTGAGTCAACTGTAAAGCCCAAGAAGCAGTATAATGCAAAGATTAAGATGGGTTGAATTCCATCTCTGGTCAAATTATTTTATCTCTCAGATCCTCTATTTTCTCATCTGTAAAATGGAAATACTATTAGGATAGGACTCTCGGGCTCTTTTGAGGATTAAATGAGACAATCCAAGTCAAGCTCTTAACTTAAACCTATTGGTTTAAATTACTGGGATTTGAGGACCATTTCTGGGGCATAACCTGGCCTCTAAAGGCTGATGCACACCTTAGTATAAGCAGGTCCTCCACAGATGGCTCTGACCGCCCTGCCTTCCTCTGAGGGCTGGGACCTGTGCATACAGAGGTCAGGTGAATACATGACCCTCCACACAGCCTGCCTGACCATCTGCCTATTTCTTCTGGAACATCACTGTGGACAAAGGAATAAGTCTGGTACTCTGAACTCAGAATGGAATTGGAATATAAGGGGAATAACTGGGGTTAGATGCTGTTAGATCCTGAAGTGGCCACGTGGATAAATGCCAAGATACTTCAGATAGTCTTTGTTAAAGGTCATGAAGCTTCATGAAGCTTCTTGCCTTAAATATACCAAAGCCATCTGGTTTGTAGCAAGTCTAGAATCAAAGAAAGATAAGTCAGACCCAACGTTTCTATGATTCCCACAGAGGGGTTTATGAATATTTATGGAAACAAGAATGATTATCCTACCAACGCTAGTATGACTCAGACATCACTGAGAAAGAAGGCTAAATGACTTATTTTTTTTTTTAATTGAAGTACAGTTGATTTACAATGTTGTACCAATCTGTGCTGTACAGCAAAGTGACTCAGTTATACACGTTTACACATTCTTTTCCCATTATGGTTTGCCCTGGGAGACTGGATGCAGCTCCCAGTGATATACACTAGAACCTTGTTGTTCATCCATTCTAAATTAATGGTTTACACCTACCAAGCCCAAACTCCCAGGGCGTCTCTCCCCAACTCCCTGCCTTGGCAACCAGGAGTTTGAACTTTGCGTCTGTGAGTCTGTTTCTGTTTTGTTGCTCGGTTCATTCGTGCCCTCTTATAGATTTTAGATTCGACATTTAAGTGATACCGTAGTATGGCATTTGTCTTTGTCTTTCTGACTTACTCTTTTTTTATTATGATCATCCCTAGTTGCATCCTTGTTGCTGCAAATGGCATTATTTCATTCTTTTTATGGCTGAGTAGTATTGCATATATGTGTACCGAATCTCCTGTATCCATTCGTCTGTTGATGGACATTTAGATTTCTTCCATGTCTTGGCTGTTGTGAACAGTCCTGCTGTGGACATAGGGCTGCATGTATCTTTCTCAACATAGTTCCACTATTTCTTATAGTCCTTGTTAACAACCCTATGAAGCACTGATTACCATCTGTATTGTACAGATGAGGAATCAGAGGCTCTCAAATATATGTATACATGTGTGTGTGTGTGTGTTTTTCCAGTTCCCAAGTTTCTCAGAAGTGGCATGATTCAAACATGGGTCTGTCTGCTTCCAGAGCCCAGGCATTTCCCACTACTGGTTAACTCACTGAATATTCACAACATTGCAGAGTGAAAATTATGATGTTGGCTTTACAGATGGAAGCCTGAAGGTCAGAGAGGAGCAGGCCCTCACCCAACTGGCTTCCAGAACTCACAGAAGTCATCTCAAGGACAACCTCAGATCTGGGTCTGATGAAGATCAGGGCAAACAGTCAATCTTGGGGGACTAAAATGGCATTCTTTCCTTGCCAGTCTCTCCTTCCCAACACCCACCTGACCGCAGAAGACTTTCCAGTCCCACTCAGCCCACTTATATCCTTCTCTGTTCCAAACCTTTGCAGAAGTTTCCTGCTGCCTGAAACCCTTCCCCTCCAGCCTCCTAATGTTCATCTCCACTGTCCAACTCACATGGCTCTGGGTGGAGTCATTAGAGTGATCCATCAGCCATTCCCAAGTCTCCTCTTATAACTGGTAAAATTACACTTAGCCACAGAATCAATCCATTTAAGCTAAATTGCGCCACAATAGAAAACCATCCCCAAATCATACAAGTTCATAAACACAAAGATTTGTTTCTTATTCATCTTATGTTCCCATTGTGGGTCAGCTCTGGCTCTGTCCCATCAATCCAGGATTCAGGCTGAAGGAGCAGGCACATTTCTACTCAAAGATCAGTAGCCAAAACAAATCCCACGATTAAGCTGGATGTCAGTGGGGAGAAGATCCCGATCCTTCCACAGAGCAAGACAGCAAATATCTTGGCAATAATACAGTCCATCACAGCCTCCACTGCTTTGAAATTAGGCCATGTGATTTGCTTTGGCTAATGACATGTGAGCTAAAGCGATACGTTACTGGCTTTAAGAGCCAGTACAAATCACCATCTTTTCTTCTGTATGAGCAATCAGCAGATGGTGACTACTCCACAGCCTAGGTGCCAAAGCGAGAACTGTGCAGAACGGAGACCCCAGCCAACCCTTCCTGGACATACAGTTTGAGGAGAAAGCAAACTTATCCTTTAAGTGCTGAGGTTGAGGATTGTTACTGCAGCCTAAGCTAGACTGTTCATCTCCATACACACCTCGTTTGATTTCACTGTGCTGACAGAGGATGGTGGGGGATGCTCAGAAATGGACCCAGGGACTGACCAGTCAGAAAGCTGCTGATTTTTAAAGGAGACTAAAACACCACAGAACATGTGACAAAGTCAAACGCATGGTATTTGCAGAATTACTATGTAGGAATGTACAATATGTAATTCATGCCTTCATTCATATGTTAATCAACTGACCATGTGAAGCCGCTCAGTTGTGTCCAGCTCTTTGCGACCCCATGGACTGTAACCTACCAGGCTCCTCTGTCCATGGGATTTTACAGGCAAGAGTACTGGAGTGGGTTGCCATTTCCTTCTCCAGGGGATCTTCCCAACCCAGGGATAGAACCCGGGTCTCCTGCATTGCAGGCAGATGCTTTACCATCTGAGCCATCAGGGAAGCATATGTTAATCAGTTAATTCAACAAATATTTATCAAGCACTTACTATGGGCCTGAAACAGTGTAGGCACTGAGGATACAGCAGTGAACAAACCAAAGTCTCCTCTTTCACGGGACTCGCATTGGAGCGATTGGAAAAGATGCATTGTTAAGTTACTTAGGAGAGGGGCATACTTGATGACTCAGACTGTAAAGAATCCACCTGCAGTGCTGGAGACCGGGGTTCAATCTCTGGGTTGGGAAGATCCCCTGAAGGAGGGACTGGCAACCCACCTGGAGAATTCCGTGAACATAGGAGCCTGGTAGGCTACCATCTAAGGAGTAGCAAAGAGTCGGACACAGCTGAGCGACTAACACAAACACAAGCATGCTTGAACATGGGTAAACTCAAGGCTTTTCCTCTGCAGAAGCAAGCGTAGGGAGGACCTGAACAGGAGAGAGAAAGCTGGGGAGCCCCAGAGAGGGTGGAGAACCAGGGCACTGGTGTCACAGAGTCTCCTTACACTACATACCCAGGGAGTAGCAACGAAGGGGCAGTATGGGCCAGATCTGCAGCATTTTTCAAAATCCTCTTGACAAACCAAAACTTTAAAAAAAAAAAACAAAAAAAACAATTGTCCAGTAAGCAAATAAAACAGTGCCCAACATCACTGGTCATCAGGAAACTGTAAAATAAGGTCACGTGATACCACTACATTCCTGCTTCATTCCATATTTCCAATATGAAATATCAGCTCAAGGAGCAAGCACTTCCTCAGAGAAGCTGTCCATCCCCTTCCGGGCAGCTTGGATCTTCTTGTCGTGAAAGTTCATAGCTCTGGCTACTTTCCACCATAGCCCTTAACACATTTACAACTCCACATGTGTTTATGTAGCTGTTGGGTTTATGCCCATCTCCTCCACTGGATTATCAGGCATGATAATTATCAGACATCATTGTAGGCATGATGTCTGCTGCTGACCATTGTGTCCTCGGTGCCTGGAACAAGGCCAGCAGGCACAGGATAGGTGCGCAATACATAGGTGATGAATGAATGAATGGATGAATGGAGTGAGTGGGTGAATGAATGAATGAATGGAGTGAGTGGGTGAATGAATGAAGAAGGCACTAACATTGCCATTTTACAGGTGAGAAACTGTGTCTCCAGTTCTTCAAGAAATGTGTCTAAAATCACCTTACTCACCTGTACTCATTACACACCTCAGGGTTCATGTCCTCCCAGAGAGTGGATCAGTTGTCCTGCCTCATTACTGAATGTCCTGAAGACTCTTAGCTGGGTGGAGTCATCTTACTCAAACTGTGATGGGTGATCTTAAGCATCCTTAGAAAAGTCTGAACAGTACAGTAAGATGAGGTCAGAGCTCAGGCAGTTCTGTCTCCAGGCATTAGTTAAGATCTTAGGATTCAACTCAGGGAGGAGACTTACCCCGCATACATTCTGGCTTACTGCCTGAGGTGAGCTGGCACATGAGGCCATGGAGTCCTTCCCTCTTTCTCTGGACAGCCAGTGGCATGGTGTAGCCTTGTATCAGAGGGGGACATTCACACATTCACAGACATAATTTTAGTACCTGCTCCCCCATGTGTATATACCCAAGAAATATAAAAACAAGTATTCAAACAATACTGTACATGAATGCTCATAGCAACATTACTCATAATAGTTTAAAAGTGGAAACAATCCAAACATTCATGAATAAAATGTAGTCTATCCATCGGGGAAGGCAATGGCACCCCACCCCAGTGCTCTTGCCTGGAAATCCAATGGACAGAGGAGCCTGGTGGGCTGCAGTCCATGGGGTCGCTAACAGTCGGACAGACTCAGCGACTTCACTTTCACTTTTCTCTTTCATGCATTGGAGAAGGAAATGGCAACCCACTCCAGTATTCTTGCCTGGAGAATCCCAGGGATGGGGGAGCCTGGTGGGCTGCCATCTATGGGGTCACACAGAGTCGGACACGACTGAAGTGACTTAGCAGCAGCAGCAGCAGTCTATCCATACACTGGAATATCTGTCATTCAGCTGTAAAGAGAAGTGACGCACTGATATATGCTACATCATGGATGAACCTCAACAATATTATGCTAAAGTGAAAGAAGCTAGACGCAAAAGGTTGCATAGTTTATTTCTACAAAATGTCCAGAATGGATAAATTCATAGAGACAAAGAGCAAATTAGTGGTTACCAAGGGCTGAGGGGAGGAGGGGATAGGGAGACAGGATTTCCTTTGGGGAAAATGAAAGTATTTTGGAACTAAATGAAAGTAATGATTGCACAACCTTGCAGATGTATGAAATGTCACCGAAACATACACCTTAAAATTGTTTATTTCCTTGTTATATGGATTTTACCTCAATTTAAAAATTTTAAGTATCTAAAATCTGACCATGGCCGTTATTAAGGAACATGCAATAAATTAATATATTCAAAGCATTTAGAAAAGTCCTCATTTTTTATTATATACTCAATAAGTGATTATTGTTGACTACTTAATTTTCTATCCATTTTAGAGATGGAGAGACTGAGGCAAAGAATGATGAGGTGACTTCCCCAAACTTGACACAGCTGAAATATGGACAAGCCTGGATAAAAATCCAGTCTTGCCTGGCTTCAGAGTCCCACTCTTTCTGCAATACAACCCTGTCACTCCCTGAAGATTGCTATAGCAACCAAAGTTCCATCCAGAAAACAAAAGCCACTCTAGGAATTTCAAGCAGAAAGGAATTTGATGCAGAGAATTAGGTGTTTGCAAAGAGGGAATTGGGAGTAAAGACAGGAGATGCCACCAGCTTCTAGGGTCAAGAGTTACCGCATAGCTAGATATGAAGAGTTAGAATGTTGGTGCTGCTACCTGGAGTCAAGAACTACAGGACGTCCTGGCCCACGATGCAGTCAGCGCTGCCCTGCTGACCCGAGGCAGGAGACTGACAGGGGATGGAGTCATCCAGTCGCTGTAAAAATTCACCTGCAGAGACTCAGACCTCTATCCTGGCTATCAATGGAAGAAGGATGGATTCCACCCTTTTCCACCTTCCAAATATCATGTTTGCATGTTTCTTCAAGACACTCTGAATTGTACTCAATAATCTTGCCAGTAGAAGAATCTGGAACATCTAGCTCCTGAGCTTAGAGACCAGAAACCCAGCAAGAGCACAGAATGGGGTGGTGTGGCTGCCAGGTGCCAACAGTCAAGTTCACACACAGATTCCAAGGGCAGGCTCTCTCTGTGACCACCCCTGAGATAGGCACATCAGTAGGTATCCTTTTCCTCTTTCAACTACTGCTGGGATTCACTGAGAGCCTACTATGTGCCAGGACCTGTGCTGAGCCCTGGGAGTATAGCAGTGAAAGGGTCCAAGTGCCTGAAAAGGTTCCATGTTCCATGGCCAAGGGAAGTGGGGACTCCCTCTGGGAGACTGACCTGGTCTACACATTGTCAGTCTAGCCAGTAGAGGGGTCTTCTGTCGAAGGAAATTCATCCACTCAACAGATATTCCTGGAACATCTACTACATGCTGACTGTGTGAAGCACTGGGGACACAGTGGTGAATACAGCAGCATGCATGTCCATGTGCTTTGCTATATTCACCCCCAGGAAGAATCATCCAGTCCAGCAACTACACATGTATAAGTCATTGGCTTCAGCCCAGGCCTCTGTCCTAAGCTTAAGACTCACATCTATTAATAACTGCTGGCTTGGCCTCATCATCATAACAATAACACATATAATACGTACATGTCCCAAGCACTGCACATAAATTCACTCATTTCATCCTCATTAATCCTATGAAATGAGTACCGTAATTACTCTCGTTTTACAGATGATAAAAGTAAGGGATTGTTTTAAAGTAGACCAAAGTAACTTGGCCATACAGTTATTAAATGGCCAGAGACCCAACCTGGCCAGTCTGGCCCCAGAGCCCTTGCTCCCATCGCCTGAAGTAACCAGTCTCTCAACAGCTCCCCTTGGATGTTCTAACATCCCACACAGAAATGTGATGTCCTCTCCTCTCTGAATCCAACTCCAGTCGCCCACACTGCAATAGATGACATTCACCCAGCTGGTCAGGTCAAAAGCCAGGACTTATCTTTGATTCTTCTCTTTTATTCACACCCCCTTGTCTAACCTATCGCAATTTCTATTGGCTTTTCCTCCAAAACATTGCCCAGCTCAGCTCACGTTACACCGTGTCCTCTGCTGTCACACTAGCTAGCCACCTCCTTCCCTGACTTGGAGAATGAAATGGCAGCCCACTCCAGTACTCTTGCCTAGAGAATCCTGTGGACAGAGGAGCCTGGCGGGCCGCTGTCCGTGGCGTCGCACAGAGTCGGACACGACTGCAGCGACTTAGCGCGCGCATGTGTGTTCCCTGACCGCTCTGGTCACCGCCCAGATGGCCACTCTGCTCTGACTCTGACCTTCTTCCGCCCCTTAAATCCTGCTGTCTTTTCAAACATAAACCAGGGACTTCCCTGGTGCTCCAGTGGCTAAGACTGTACTCCCAGGGCAGGGGGNCACCGCCCAGATGGCCACTCTGCTCTGACTCTGACCTTCTTCCGCCCCTTAAATCCTGCTGTCTTTTCAAACATAAACCAGGGACTTCCCTGGTGCTCCAGTGGCTAAGACTGTACTCCCAGGGCAGGGGGTCTGGGTTCAGCCCCTGGTCAGGGAACTAGATCCCACATGCCGCACCGAAGAGTTTGCACGCCACAGCTAAAGATCAATCCCCTGTGCCTCAACTGAGACCTGCTGCAGCCAAGCAAATAAAGAAAAATAAATATTTTTAAAAATAAAACATAAACTAGTCACATAATGTCCCTGCTTAAGGGCTTCTGATTTTAGGTACAGAAATGGGATTAAATATATGAATTAAATCATTTAAATGTGATTTTATTTTCATACTTTAGCATGGTCTCCAAGGCCCCACCTGATGCAACCAAGCCTATGGCATCCCCTCTCCTCTCGCTCACTCCTCTCCAGCCACACTGTCCTGACAGCTGTTCCTCAAAAACTCAGAGCTCCTTCCAGCCCCAGGGCCTGTACACTTGCTTGGAATTCTCTCCCCCAGACCCTCCCTCCTCTACCTGCCTTCTTCTCCTTCAGGTTTCAACTCAAATGTCACTCCCTCAAAGAGGTTTCCCCCAATTCCTTCCTAACCCTGGCTCAGGAAGACAGTTTTCCAACTCTCCATCCGTTCCTTTACTCTGTTCTATTTTCAGAATGTTTTTCTTTATCTGAAGGTGCCTGTGTATGTGCTAAGTTGCTTCAGTCATGTCCAACTCTTTGCGACCCTATGGACTCTATTCCACCAGGCTGCTCTGCCCATGAGATTCTCCAGGCCAGAATACTGGAGTGGATTGCCACACACTCCTCAGGGGATCTTCCCCACCCAGGGATTGTACCCACGTCTTTTAAGTCTCCGACATTGACAGGTGGCTTTTTTTTACTACCAGCCCCACCTGGGAATCTGTTGACCTGCTTGTGTGTTTCCTTAATATTTACTGAGCCCCTACTTTGTGTCATCACATTATTGAACTTAAAAGTCAAACAGTCAGCTATTTTAACAGCAATGGTGGGTTTATGTGGGAAGAACAGAGAATTGCAATTCCAGATAAGCAAGCCACAGCAAAAACCACAGGCAAACCCAACAAAGGAAAGGAGCTTTATCTTACAGAGAGAAAGGAGGAAACTAGGAGGGGTTGTTTTGAACCAAAGTCCACTGGAAAAAAAAGTGAGTTAAGGTGATGATGGTTTCTCATTGGCTGAGTTGCTGGAGAAGTTGATTTCTTTTCTTTTTTTTTTTTTGGCCACAGAGCATGTGGGATCTTATTTCCCTGACTAGAGGTCGAACCTATGCCCCCTGCACTGGAAGCATGGAGTCGTAACTGCTGAACTGCCAGGGAAGTCCCCGTAGGTGATTTCTTCTAGGACAAGGGTCAGTTCTCAGGCCCCAGGCTACAGATGTATCCCTCTGAGGCCTGTTAGAAACCCGGCACACGGCAAGCTCCCCATTATTCACATTACTGCCCGAACACCCCACCCCACCCTCACCTCGTCCACGGGAAAATTATCCTCCGTGAAACCAGCGCCTGGTGTCAACAAGATTGGAGACCACTATTCTAGGAGAAGCAATGTACATCTTTTCCTGTTGGGGCCTGTAATTGACGATTCTTCCCTATCGAAGAGAGTTCTGTAATTGACCTGGAGTGGCACTGCGAGAGCTCCCTCTTCTGGCCTCCTAAGTCCAAGCTGTGCTGTGCTAAGTCACTTCAGTCGCATCCGACTCTGTGCGACCCTATGGACTGCAGCCTTCCAGGCTCCTCTGTCCATGGGATTCTCCAGGCAAGAATACTGGAGTGGGTTGCCATGCCCTCCTCCAGGGGATCTTTCTGACGCAGGGACTGAACACGCAGCTCCTGTGCCTCCTGCATTGCAGGTGGATTCTTGACTGCTGAGCCACCAGGGAAGCCCTCCAAGCTGTGAGGTTACCTGTATTCATTTCCACAGTGTGAAGGGCTGTTACCTCCAGCACCGAGAACAGAGCCATTAAATCTGTTGAGAGGAAGTGAACTCGTCCAGGCTCTGAGAGAACAGACATTGGTCAGATGTCAACTGTCACTGGAGAGTGAGAAGCACTTAACAGAGGACTCAGTCTAACTTGGGGGTCAGGCCATTGGAGCCAAGACCTGAAAGATTTAGGTACAGAGATCAGAAAGTAAATATTCTAGCTAGTTTAAACTGAAAAGACTCTATTACAGAGTGTTCAGTTCAGTTCAGTTCAGTTCAGTCGCTCAGTCGTGTCTGACTCTTTCCAACCCCATGAACCAACCGCAGCACGCCAGGCCTCCCTGTCCATCACCAACTGCCGGAGCCTACCCAAACCCGTGTCCATTGAGTCAGTGACACCATCCAACCATCTCATCCTCTGTTGTCCCCTTCTCCTCCTGCCCTCAATGGCAACTTGCTCAGTCATGTCTGACTCTTGGTGACCCGTGAACTGTAGCCTGCCAGGCTCCTCTGTCCATGGAATTCTCCAGGCAAGACTGCTGGAGTAGGTTGCCATTCCCTTCTCCAGGGGATTTTTCCCCATCCAATGATCAAACCCAAGTCTCCTTCATTGCCAGCAGATTCTTCACCGTCTGAGCCACAAGAGAAGCCCAAAATAAGAGACCTGAAACAAACAAATTTCAGATTGAGCTTTCAGGACTGACTCCCAAAATCACACCACGGAACCAGGTTACCAAGAGAGCTGTCCTCACTGTGTACCCCTGCTGAAGCCGCCGGGATCAGGGGTCCCCTGCAGTCACCACTGCAGAGTCACGCCATGCCTGTCACCGTGGACTGGCACCACCGGCTGACCCCCTGCCAGCAGCACTGCCCAGCCCTGTCTCGAAACCTGGTGCCCACAAGCTGGAGACAGCCACAGGAAAAAACAAACATCTGTAGACAGTGCTTGCCTGCAGAAGCTCACTTCCACCTTCCAAAGGTCATGTAAGCGCCTCCAATTGGCTGAAGCTAAGTCACACCCAGAACTCTAGTTTTAAGTGGAAGGGACTCTGGGAATCGTGTTTTCAGCTCTCTAGCTCCCGCACTAGCGCAGGTCCAGAGAGGAGGGGTGAATGGATATGAGTGACAGTCCATTGTGTGCATCATGTGTGCATGCATATGTGTCCCTGCGTGTGTGTGCGCTGTGCATATGTGTGCATTTGTGCCTGTCGGTTACATCTGTACGCGTGTGTACATGCTTGTGTGCGTGTGTGGACATATGTGATGGGGCACACACAGCTGGAGAAGTAACAGGCCCTCAAGACCAGAAAAAGGAGGCATTATCAAAGAAGCCATCACAAGCATTTCTTCTGTGAGGCCCTGCACCAGAGCTTCTGAGGGCCATTCCACCAAAGTGGAGCAGGCTTTAACTGTCCAGTGGTTTAGTTTTGCTTGCTTGCTAAGTCACTTCAGTCGTGTCCGACTCTGTGCGACCCCATAGACGGCAGCCCACCAGGCTCCCCCGTCCCTGGGATTCTCCAGGCAAGAACACTGGAGTGGGTTGCCATTTCCTTCTCCAAAGCATGAAAGTGAAAAGTGAAAGGGAAGTCGCTCAGTCTGTCCGACTCTTAGCGACCCCATGGACTGCAGCCCACCAGGCTCCTCCGTCCACGGGATTTTCCAGGCAGGAGTGCTGGGGTGGCTGCCATCGCCTTCTCCGTTATATTACTGATGGGAAAAGCAAAGCCAGAGGAGTTACGTCCTCCCCTGAGTTTTGTCTTCCACGCTGCAAGTCGAGGCCTTGGCCTAAACTGAGCTTGGGTCTAATCAGCCAGAATATTTTCAGGTACGTGTGTGCATGCTAAGTTGCTTCAGTCACGTCTGGCTCTGAGACCGCATGGACTGTAGCCCACCAGGCTCTTCTGTCCATGGGATTCTTCAGGCAAGAAGATTGGAGTGGGTTGCTATGTCCTCCTCTAGGAGATCTTCCTGACCCAGGGATCAAATCCGCGTCTCCATATCCTGCATTGGCAGGCAGGTTCTTTACCACTAGCACCACCTGGGAAGCCCAGTATTTTCAGGTACCCACTCCTAACTCTCAGGGAAGCTGCAAAGTGACAGTTGACTTTCCTTACCTTTGTGAGGAGACAGCAAAGGAAGAAGGGTTTTGGGAATGTCTATTGGTTAACCACAGTGTTTGACTCATGAAAGCACCATGTTTTGTGGTTTTCAAAACAGCTACTACTGCTGTTTTACGGAAGCTGTAACTGAGGACCAAAGAGAACAACCGGGTTGCCTAAATTCCGGGATGAAATAGTGATCAGATAGCTGTGGAGACAGAACTGGAGTCAGAGCCCTTCCCAGCCTACCTCCCTGCCTGTTTCCCCATGTGATCTGTGAGCTCTGCCCTCGCTCTGCCCAGATATTTGTTCTAAAAGTGGGTCCAAGGTTGCTCCAGGGCAGGCTGGCTGAGGCTGGTATCTCGGCAGGGACTGCAGCCCAGGTGTTGGGCAACAAGTGTCCAGGGACAGAGCATAGGCCCTGGGGGTTGAGAGCAGCCACTTCCTCATGAGCAGAACAGCAGAGCAGCCCAGCCCAGCCTGCAGACCGACAAAGTGACAAAGGAGAATGAGAGGGGAGTGAGGATATGAAGAAAAATAGGAAGGACCTGAGGAAGGAGGTGATGGAGAAGTAGGAAAGATGGGGGAGGATCGAAGAAAGCCACGGTGCTGCAGCAGGGGGTGAGGGGGATGTGGAAAATGGGCCAACAGGCCGAGTGGACTTCCAAGCCCTGGGCAGGCAGTGGCTCGGACCTGACACCACATTGACCACCAGCTGGTGGAGTGTGACCACTGTCTCCTCAGAGAGAACAGGGGCAGAGCAAATGTGGAAGGAAAGCCCTCCCCACCTGGGGGCATCAGAAGTGGCTTCTCAGAGCCAAACTGGGGCCTGGAGCTCCTTTACCAACATTCAGGCTCTTCACTCCTGCGTCCTTCCCTGCCAGGTCCATCCTAGCCCAGACCCTGGGACAACTCACGCTCAGTATGTGTTTGCTGAATGAAAAATTGAGCAACAGAGATAAAAAGCAGGATAAAAGTGCCCACTTCGACAAACGCTTGAAAAAGGTTATCAGGAGCACAATGTGCATTTTTTCTCCCAAAGCTGAAATGAGGAAAGAAATGAAATCTCTTGCGTTGTGGGGAGGCAGGCCAGGCTACTCCATGGAGAGGGGTCTCCCTCAGCTGAAAGCTACCAGGGACAAAAGCGCCCATAAGGTGTGTCTCAGGGGTGAGAGGAGGCTTCCCCGGCCCCTGCCCCACTCCAGGCTCCCCTGCCTCCGCCCGGGGCCCCGGTACCTGCCTCCAGCGGCTGCACCCTCCGCTTCATCCCGGAAAATCTTCCGAGAATAACCATCTGACCACGTCACCGCTCTGCTCTGCACCCTCCTGCACCACCTCTTGAAGAGCTCACACCTTCCCCACCTCTCCCCTGCTCAGAAACCCTCCATGGCTCCGCTCCACCCTGAGAACATTATCTGGTCTCCTGTGTGACTCAGGCCCAGCCCATCTCTCCAAAGCCCACACCCGCTCCTGACCCTCACACTCTCGGCACACCAGTCTCCCTACTTTCTCACTGGTCTTTGAACACTTTGCTCTCCTCTGGCTCACACGCCATGTCCTCTCTCTCGTGGGCATTTTCACTCCTGATCCAGCCGACTCCCGCTGACAGGTGCTGTGGCTTCACCTGCATGGGGGCCCCATGTACTGATGCTGCCCCCCCAGACTTAGAGCTCCTTACAATTGGCCTGTGTCCCTGGCCACCGCATCCCAGCCCCCAGTGAACCACCCCAGCACATCAACATCTATCTGTCGATGGGCATCACGAGGGCAAGAACCAGACTCAGAGGAGCCCAGCTAGGAGCTTCTTCATCCCCCTGCACTTGGCTGTGTGCCTTCAGAGATGAGCAGGCTGTTTCATCTGAGCCTGACAGCTGCCTTTTCCATCTGCTGAATGAGGAGCCAGGGCCTAGAGGGGAATGACTTGCCCAGGCCCACAGGAGCCCCATAGCTTCTGCAGTTTAGCGGATCGGGGCCAGCTTGGCCAACGTTAGAGGACATACTCTTCCCCACTGCACCCTGGGGCCCAGAGCAGGTGCAAGTCTACAGCAGGAAGAAGCGGAGAGTGGTGACAAGTGCTTCAGCAGACCCTGGAAGACCTCAGGGTGGGCGCTGGTAAGACGAGAGGCAGCCTCTCAGCCACCCCCATGACCCCCACCCCAACAACCTGACTCTGGCCTCATCACTTAACACTGCTCCAGGGCCCCCTTTTCTGACCCCCAAGGCTCCCTTTCCCCAAAGCCCCTCCTTCCTCTATAGCCTCCACCCTCATGCTCTCCATGACCGAGTCGTAGAGCCAGGACCCTCCTCTCTGACCTTTGAGGTCCCCCATGGTCTGGCTCCTCAGTCCCCTCTGCCCTGATGTTGTTCCCAGCCGCCAGAGTGGTCCCCAGTCAGGAAGGGACCCACCTTGAGGGGGAAGGGGCAAAGACACTGGAGGCACATGCACTGGCTTCTTTATTGGCAGAGCCTGCGAGACTCAGTAAGGCACGGAGTCCAGGAAGGAGCTGGGCCATCCCGGGGTGGATGGTCAGGAAGCAGCTCTCAGTGCTTCTCTCCTTCAAGATCCTCTCCTGGGGAGCCTTAGAACAAGGGGCGCTTTTTTTGCAAGAGGGTGAGTGTGGGCAAGTAGGGGCCAGGAGGAGGCAGCTCTAGAGGGGGGAGCTGGGGGCAGTGGCAGGGAGGGATCTGATGCTCATCCTCCCTGAAGGCACTAAGAACAGAGGGGCCCAGCTCAGGGGCAAGCCCTGGAGGGGGGCAGGGGCTCAGCCTGCTGTCACCAGCCCCGAGGCACCAGGTTGGACCGGCTGCAGGGGGCTGTCTCAGCTGAAGTCGCGGTTGGGCAGGAGGAGGGGGGCTACCAGGGTCCACAGATAGAGGAGTAGCCCCGTCCAGCTGGCGCAGATCTTCACCCACACGGCAGTCCACGTGCTGATCATCTTCCGGGTCTCACCGGGTCTGGAACACACCATCATCCCAGTGAGCCCGGCCCCGACCTTAGGATCCAGCTGTGACCCCTGACTGCACCTCTGGCTCTTACCCTGTAGCTCTAGTCCTGTCTCTGCTATATTCGACACTTGGCCCTGTGGCTGCCGCTCAGTTGCTAAGTCTGACTCTTCAACTCCACGGACCACAGCACGCCAGGCCTCCTCTGTTCTCCACTATCTCCCAGAGTTCGCTCAAATTTGTTCACATCCGTTGAGTCGGCCTGATCTGCAAACTCGGTCTGCCCTGCCCAGGCCCAGCCTCACCTCCCGTGAGCCCCACTTCTCAGGCACTCAGCGAAGGTACCAGCTACTGAGCAGACCAGGCAATGGCAGGGAAACTGAGGCAGAGACGGGGCAGGCTCCCTGGAGGGTCCTAGATAGACACCTCCCTGCCCGAGTCTTGAGCAGGGCCCAGGAAAGCCCCAGCACGGGGCCGGAGGGGAAGGCATGGGGCACCCTGTGGGCACGGAGGCTCCGTCCACGCACCTGTACCAGTTGGTGAGGGTCATCATGATGTGGACAGAAGCGAGTACCAGGCACAAGTGGAAGAAGGAGTAGCTGTAGGTGACACCGTCCTGCTCGTTGTCGAAGGCCCGGCCCTCGGAGGCCACCACCTGCTGCTGCTGCGTGGCGTCCAGCACAGGCGGGCACTCCTCTGTCTGCATCAGGCTGTTCACCTGCCGGTGGTCTGAGGAGCGCAGACTATGGGAGGCGGGGGGAGAGTGCGGGTACAGCTGTCAGACCAGCACCACCAAGGTGAGCAACTGGGCAGCGCCAGGGGGCCTCACACACCACGGCACTGGTCTCGGTGACCATGGGCACCAGGGTCCCCGAGCCTCGGGAGCCGGTGGCCTAGTGGTTAGGCCCTCGGCCCTGGAGTTAACAAACTGCCTTGGCTCTCAACTCTACCCCTATTTCCTGTGTGACCCTGGGTAAGACACTTAACCTCTCTGAGCCTCTGATTCCTTGTCTATAAAATCAGAGATAACAGTACCTCCCTTACAGGGGTGGTGAGGATTAAATGGAATATCAGTGTGAACCCTTAGCACTGTGCCTGGCACAGAGTAGACACCAAATAAACAGCCCCTGTTATTCTGACTGTTTATCTGCCATTTCGATAAGCATGTGTTGAGAACCTAGTATTGCAAAGGCTCATCCCACGGATTACATTCATTAATACTGTTTGCAATAATGTTCACCTGCTGTTACATTTGGTTTCCTTTTATTCATTTTAAGTAAGTAGGGTTACCTATTGCCTCCTTTTCATAATAAATATAACAGTGATTTTTTTTATCATTGCTTTTCTATAATGAGGTCTTGACATTTTTAACTATATTGAATAGTTTGAGACACGTATACAATTTTGAAGACCCAACACATATCTTGAAAAAAAGTAAATGAAGACGTGGATTGCAGCCCATTCCATCAAGTTGAGAAAGCACCGCCTGCTGAGCTTGGTGTCCTGGCTCCCACACCCTTCCCTCACTTGTGGCTCAGGGCTCCCAATCATGATTCCTTCCCAGAGACCAGCCCCTACCTCCACCCGCCGCTTACCTGATGAAGACAGTGCACAGGATGAAGACAACGAGACCCACGATGCTCGGCGCGTCCCACCAGTGGGTCTCATAGCCCTCGGGGCCTGCCAGGACCGTCCCGTTGCCAAAGTGGGTCAGCAGGTGAGGGTTGCATTCCTGANAGGATGAAGACAACGAGACCCACGATGCTCGGCGCGTCCCACCAGTGGGTCTCATAGCCCTCGGGGCCTGCCAGGACCGTCCCGTTGCCAAAGTGGGTCAGCAGGTGAGGGTTGCATTCCTGATCTGGGGATGGGGGCATGGTCACCCTCAGCCCGCGCAGGCCAGGTCTGACCAGCCAGGGAGCCCAGAGCACGGGCTCAGATGGACAGACAGACACACAACCGACCATCCAAGTCCCAGCGACAGCACTTAGACAAAACA
Source organism: Oreotragus oreotragus (assembly GCA_006410675.1). Taxonomy (NCBI): domain Eukaryota; kingdom Metazoa; phylum Chordata; class Mammalia; order Artiodactyla; family Bovidae; genus Oreotragus; species Oreotragus oreotragus. The sequence continues at coordinate 108,892 of SJYX01012247.1, read as the reverse complement.
GAGAGACAGCTCCAGGAATGATGGGGTCCTCCCCCCTCCCAGAAGGACTGAGTCTTGGAATGGGCAGGGGCTGGCATGTCCCTGACATCTTTGAAGGTCCCCAGCCTAGGAAGACGACCAGGCCTCCCGGAACCCAGGCGTCTACTCACCGGGGACGTTGGACAAGGCCAGCCAGGTGACAAACATGGTGTAGAGTGTGATGACTGAGGCCTGCAGCAGACCCGAGTTGGGCTGGGCATCCTAGTGAGAGCGGTCCATCAGGGTGACTCCTGCCAAACCCGGTAGCGGGGTGGGGTGGGGGTCCCAGCCCACTCACATCCAACCAGGGGACCTCAGAAACCCCCACCACCCTGGGGCCATCCCACCCCACACCCTTTGGGAGAACATACCATCTGGGCCACCCACTGCCCAACCTTGCCCACCCAAAAGTGAAGCCCTAATATTTTTTCTTAACCATCACCCGACTTGTTCCCCCGCTGAGAAAACCCTTCAAGGGCAGCATCTCTTCACATTTCGAGTTAAAGCTCTCCTCCCTTTAGCCCACTTCCATCCTCACCTGGCCACCTCCCGCCCCGCCCTGTCCCCGCCGCCTGCTCCTCAGCCACAGCGGCCACCTCTCTGTCTCAGCCTCCGGCAAGTCCTCGCCAACCTCAGGGCCTTTACACTCACGATGCCCTTCCCCCAACATGCTGCTCCCTCACATCTCTGCCCTGCAGCCCCTCTTTAGAATTCAGGCTTCCGCTTAAACAAGACCCCCCAGAAGGCCCTGAAAACCCTGACTGCAGAAGCCCCTGGCCCTGCCAGCCCACCTCCCTTTCAGCCCGCATTCCATTTATTTCTTTACATAGCCCACATTCCATTTATTTCTTTACTTACAACCCAAAGTTATCTCACCTGGCCTCATTTCCTCACCTGGCTTGCTCCTTCCCAGGCCCCACCACACACACACACACAAACACACACACACACACACACTTGAAAATATGAATCTGAACTCTGTGATTAGGAGCACAGGCTCTGGAGGCAGTCTGCCTGGGTTCAAATCCCAGTTCCATCCCTTACTAGCCATGTGACCTTAGGCAAGGTTTCCTTCCTTCTTTAAGCCTCTATTTCCTCATCTGGCAAGGGGGGATGATGATGGTGTGAGGTGGTGTCAGCTATTATTATTTCTCCTCTTACAGCTGTATCCCCAACATCTAGAAGAGTGCCTGGCACAGAGTTGGTGCCCAAGAGGTATTTGCTGAATGAGTACTAATTGCTGTGGGACCTGGAACAGAGGCATCACCCTCTCTGAACTTCCAATTTCTCACTGGCAAAAGGAATCGCTGGCCCAAAGGAAGGTTCCCAACCTTTCTGATGAGGACCCTCAAAGAGTATCTAAGCTACCTCTGAAACCACTGATGAGCTGATATCCCAAAATGAAATATCACTGGACTCAGAAGGCCTCCTTTCTGAAAAACAAAAGATGGCCTTGGCAGCCCCCACCCATTATCCCAGATAGTCTGGGACTGGAAACTGAAATTGCACCTTCTAACACCACTTCTTGAGGTGTCTAGGAATCGTCACTTAGTGCCCTTTCCTAATATTCTCCTGATTTGCATAAAAACTGATAACATTGAAATAATGATAACAACAGCCAGTGTCTGATGGATATCAATAGGCCAGGCACTGTTCTGTGTTCACAAACATGGTCTCCATCTTGAGAATAACTCAAAAAACTGTTATTGTCCCCATTTAACATCTGAGATGAGAGAGGCACAGGAAGGTTAAGGCACTTTCCCAAAGACAGCCAGCAGGTAAATGCAAGAGTCGAGACTCTAACCAAAGGAGGCTGACCTGGGAGCCCACACTCCACCCAGCCTCTGTGATGGAGAGACCTGGCTCCCAGCCCCCAAGGTTCCTACAAGGAGTCCCACACACCGAGGGGCCTGGTTTCAGGTTGGGCAGAGACAGGCAGGGCTCTCACCTGGATCTTGGGCAGAACAGCAACGATGGAGATGCAGACACAAAGAGTGAGGTTGAGGCCAATGAAAACCTTGCCCTCATAGCAGGCACCGGGCTGGGTGTAATAGACAAACAGCAGCGCCACGGCCGTGATCGACAGTGCGTAAAAGAGGAGGGTGAAGAAGAAGAGGCCTGGGGGGAAGGGGCAGCAGCAGGTGGGTCTGGAGGCACAAGAACCCCCACCCCTCATCGGGCAGTCATCTGGCCTCGGGCGCCAGCTTCCTCCTCCAAGGAGTGCCTGCTAAACTTCTGTTCTCCATCAGTCTTTGTGAGCTCCCACCCCACCCTGAACTAAAATGATTCACGTGCCACAAATAAGGTCACCATAAATATAAAGACAATGAATAGAGAACAGTCTTTCAAAGCGTGAACTAGACGCATGGTGATCAAGGAGGTGTGACAACCAAACCACCCCAAGTGAGCCGTTCTTCTCGACCGATTCAGAAAATCGATCTGAAAAAGGACCCATTCTGCTACTGGGGATTCAATGACCAGGGGTCATTTGAAGTTTGGTCGGGCTGGGTGTGCTCAATTCTGCGGGGCCTGTTCCACCAGCCCCCTCCAGGGCCCTCCAGTGCAGCTCTCATCTGACCCCTCAGCCGCCCGGATTAGCCGCCGTGCCCACACATACCCTTCTCCCCATCTTCCATGGATGGCTCAGCTCCTGTCCTAAGGCAGGAGGCAGCCTGAGATGCCCTCCAGGTCGTCGTCCTTCAGGGAGCCCCCTTCCTGGTTAGCTCAGCCCCTGCACGAGGCCACGGGGTAGCACTGACCTGCGTACCAGGCGCGGGAGTCACACTCCTCGGCCTTGCACAGCCACCGCTGGTTCCAGGAGTGCGCAAAGTCGATGAGCAGCAGTAGCTGGATGAGGAGGAAGATAAAGGAGCCCACGACACCAAAGTAGAACCAGACTGGGTGGGGAGAGAGGAGGGAAGCAAGGGGGTCCGGCCGTGGGGCAGCAGCCTAGGGCAGGCACCCTCCAGGGTCTCTTCTCACGCTCACTTTCATACGTTCAACAGTCATTCATGTCACACCCTGTAATGCTGTCCCCTCCCTCAGGGAGCCCCAGGCCACACACAGAGATGCTTTGTAGCAGGGTAGGGGTTGGGTATCAAGGCAGGTCCCCTTAACCCCCAGAATTGCCCAAAGGCCATGTGGCCAAGCACCAGAGCCCTGTGTCCTGGTTGCAAACAGCAGTAGCCACCAGTGCTTGGTGCTCCTGGTGGCCCCCCTCCCTCCCCACCAAGGCCACCTACTGATGGAGAAGGATCCATCGGGGATGTAGAAGGCGCCCACAGTGATGCCCACGAAAATCAGGAACTTAAAGAACCAAAACCTATGGTGCAGAAATGGTAGGTCAGACTAGAGAGCTGAGTAGGCGGAGGGGAAAAGCCGGCCCCCCCAGAATCCCATCCCCACAGGACAGGTACTGGGAGAGATGGCAGGGACTTTCTGATGATCTGATGGGCACAGATGTCTGTCCTGGCTTTAAAAAAGTCCCGAGGGGCAGAGGGAAGGACCAATTAGGGGTGAGGATGGCCACCCGGGTTCTAGCCCCAACTATGCCACTAAATTGTTGTGAAACCGGAGGCATGTACTGTCTTTCCTGGGCTTTATTTCCTCATCTGAGAAATGGATACTGCTCAATGAACTGATCTCTGTGCTGCATGCTCCTGGCTTCTGCAGCTCCGGAGTCTCAAGGTAGGGTCTGGAGACAGGCAGAAGACGGGGAAATCCACTGTGGGAGGGCCTCAGGGTGCAGGTGGGGCCCCCTCCTCACCCGTTCTGGATGGCAGCCCTGGGGTCTCGACTGCTGCGCACGCAGAGCATGAACAAAGAGAAGAGGAAGAAGAAGGCCGCCATAGCAAAGCACATGCGGTAGACGGCGCGGTGGCCGAGCAGGGAGCCACAGTCGATGTGGCCCTGCGGGACGACATGGGATCCGGTCCCCTCATTACACACCCAGGGCAGCTGTGGAGACAGACAGAGCAGCTGGGACACCCCACCCCACCCAGAACCCAAGGTGACTCTGTCCAGGCATTCCCCCCACACCAGGCAAGAGGTTCTCCCAGGAGGCCTGGGCTAGACGGCAGTCTGTCCCTCCCACCTCCATCCACCACCCATCTCCATTCCCACCCACCTTTGCCGCTCAGGTCCTGTGAGTGAGCCCCCCAGAGACAGACGTCCAGTTGGATCTTGTTAATTTCCCTACTATCATCTCACAACCCCAGGACTACACGGCACTGTCCAAGGCAGGATTTTCCAAAGCACTCTCCCCTTACCAGTCACATCAGAATCTGCTGAGGTCCCCTGTCCTATTGATCTAGAGTTTCTAGGGTGGAGTCTGAGATTCTGCATTTCTAGCACACTCCCCAGCGGATTCATGCCTCTGTGCACACTAGCATGTCAGAACCTCTGGCCTCATTGTGTCACTGACTATGAAATATTGAGATGGAGGGAAGACAAGACCCTCAAAACTGGGCTTATGCATCAAAGTGGGGAGAGCCTGCCCTGGGCCACTGTCTGGAGTGGGGGCAGTAATGATTCATGAGATTCCCCAAGGGGACCATGGCTTATGAGAAACGAGGAGGATCAAACCCTCCTCCCGATGTGAAGAAAAACTCCCCCTAATGTCAAGCTTGGATCATTGGTGCGCTGGACACTCCTGCCCATCTTTTTTTTTTTTTTTAACTTTTCGGCTTTTTTATAAGCAGCTGCACCGCAGGCTCGTCCAACTGGTGTTTCTTGAAAACGGGGAATCTCGCTAAAACATTCCCTGGATCTCCAGGTTCCCTGGTAACCGACACAGTAGTCATGCTCCTTGATGGACAGGGGGGTTAACAGCCAAGGATGGTGCCAGGGCAGGGGTGGGGTGTGCAACTGGTGCCAAGGGGGAGGTGGGCTTTGGGGAACACGGAGGGGGTTTCATCCTTAGTGGTCCACTGGTTTTCATTTGTGATTCACTCCAAACCCTCCCTGTCCCGCCCACCTCTTGATCAGCCGGCCCCCCGGTAGCTGAGCCTTCGCCAGAGGCCAGGCCCCGCAGGCAGCTCACCTTGTAGAGCTGGCTCTCCACGCCGGGACTCAGCATGATGACGCACACCAGCACCCCGAGGAAGAGGAAGGCCGTGAAGAAGAGGCGGCTCAGCGTGGAGTTGTGGCTACAGGGGCAGCAGCTGCACAGGAGGCAGGGGGCAGAGCCGCAGAGGCAGGAAGCCTGCAGGGAGGGCGGGACCGTGCCTTACTCCCTGCCTCCTCTCCCTTTCCCTGCCCGAGCACACGGCATCCTCCGGGGCCCACTGCCCGCTGCCTGGTCAACATCTCCAGACCTACGCAGAGCCCTCCCATGCCACGCTACGGAAGGATACCTGTTCCCCAGATGTCCCCCATTTAACTTTCTAGCCCAAGGGAGAGGCCAAGCAGACCAAGGCTGGAAGAGGCTGGGTCACCCAAGGACACACAGCCAGCAAGCAACAGAACGCAGATTCAAACCTGGATCTGTCCTCAGGGGTCACTGTGGCTTCGGAGGGAGAGAGCTGAGGTCACACTGTTTCTTATTTCAGATGAAGCAGAGTGGAAAAAAAAATCCAGAAGGCCAAGCCTGTCGCTAGTTAGCCATGTAACCTTATACAGTTCACTTACTCTCTCTTAACCTCAGGTTCCTCTTTCATAAAATGGAAATCAGAGGGTACCTGGTTCTCACATGGCAGTTTTAAGAATAGAATCAGGGTTTTTAAATTCTAACTCCCTCGGCTCCCTGTCCTCCTTCCCTGCTTTATTTTTCTCCGAAGGACTTAGACAACAACCTGAGTGGCCTCACAGCTGACTCATGGTGCCTGCCTCTCATTGTTGACATGGGAGCTCCACCAGGGCAGGGGGTTTGTCTGTTTTGTTCACCCTGGAGGTGCCAGAAATGGGAAGCAGGCCTGACACACCGTTGGGAGTTCAGGGACTATCTGCTGAATGAGTGTAAAGTGTCTGGCATGGTACCAGACATATGTTAAGACCTCAAGAAACAGCAGGTGCTGATCACTCAACATCTGCTGAATGAACGGAATGAAGGATATAAGAGGCTGGGATTCCTGCCCTGGGGCTGCACCAGTTTGGAGAGCAGAGACGTCCAACCCCTTCTGTCTCGGCACCTCTGCCCTCTGTCAGCCCCTCCCTTCCGGGGGTTGGCTGAAATCACATAGGGGCTGGTGATGCCACTCCATTCGTAGCTGTAGCCTCACCCCACGGAAGCCAGTTCCACAGCCCAGCCTTGGAGGAAACGGGCTCACATCCAGATATCTGTGGGTCACTGTTTCTCTTCCTCCAGACAGCTCTGACTCCTCATTCAGGTATGTGAGAGTTGGGAGGGCAAGAGACACAGGTTCCACCCTCCTGGAGTTTTCAAGGGCAGGAAAGCGACTCACCACATCCTTATACCTGTAAGTGCTGCCATGAGAGCGACCGGCGCGGGCCTAGTTTAGATGGGAGGTGGCAAGTCACTGCCCTGAAGGGATGCCGTTTAAGCTGAGAGCTGAACAGTGAGGACTCACTCTCCTGGCCAAGACGAAGAAAGAGTGTTCCAGACAAAAGGAACAGAGCCTGCGGTGGCTCTGGGGGAGGGCAGGAGCTGAGTGTTGGAGGAAGGAAAAGAGGGTCTTGTGGCCAAAGCTTCAAGAGCGAGTGAGCAGTGAGGTCAGCAGGCTGGTGGGGCCTGGCAGCCACGCACAGGACCCTGGCCTTCTTCCTCTGCCCAGCGGGCCTCCATTGCCACTGGGCACCACCTCCCAAAGAGGAGAGCGACAGGAACAGCCTTCTACTAAGTGACCAGCTTTGCAGAGAGAGGCTGAAAGGGTCCCTGGCTCCTCTGAGACCCTGTCCCCCGCTTTCTGGACTGGTCACAGGGGCACCGCACACTCTGCTTGCGGTGCGACTGCCTTCCCGTCTCCTCCCTCCTCTCCCCTCAGACTGGAAAGGGCCCTGGGAATGCCCCTTGTAACCTATCTCTCTCACCCACAAAGCCAAGCACAGCCTGGATGCTAAATGAAATGCCTGCAGAATGAAATTCTCCCTCAGGGTCCAAATCATAATAATCCACCCATCCATCAATTTCTGATTGTAACTTGCGAATCCCGCCCATAGCCCTGACTCCTATCCATGGCTACTTGGGGGATGGGGTGGTGAGAAGATAAGCAAATGACAGAAATAGTGTTTTATAAGCCATAAAGAGCATTCTGAGATCAGAGAGGTTAATAGACTTGCCAGAAATCACACAGAAAGTGGATGGCAGTAATAATAGTGATGGTTTCCCTTTATGAAGAGTTACTCTGTCCCAGACACTGGTGAGCACTTTGTCTAGACTAAGCCTCACTGACACCATGAAGCATGTTTTAACCTCCCATGTATAAACGGGGAAACTGAAACTCAGGGAGATGGCACGACCAAGGTCACACTGCAAGTAAGCTGAGGAACTGGGATTTGAGATCAAGTCTGTCTGCACCAGGGTTTGCTAAGTCATGGATGGCAGTTTCGTTTAATTTCAAAACACCCCAGCAATGAAAACAATCCTTCCAGTGCCCAAGAAAACCAAGGGAGGCCGACAGGCACTCTTCATGGGGTTAAAAAGCAGAGACATTATTTTGCCAACAAAGGTCGTATAGTCAAAGCTATGGTTTTTCTAGTAATAATGTATGGATGTGAAAGTTGGACCATAAAGAAGGCAGAGTGCCGATGTTTTTGAACTGTCGTGTTGGAGAAGACACCCTTGAGAGTCCCTCGGACTCCAAAAAGATCAAATTAGTCAATCCTAAAGGAAATCAATCCTGAATAATCATTGGAAGGACTGATGCTGAAGCTGAAGCTCCAAAACTTTGGCCCCCAGATGCAAAGAGCTGACTCATTAGCAAAGACCCTGTTGCTGGGAAAGATTGAAGGGAGGAGGAGAAGGGCATGTTATGGCTGGATGGCATCACCAACTCGATGGACATGAATTTGAGCAAGCTCCGGGAGATGGTAAAGGACAGGGAAGCCTGGCATGCTACAGTCCACAGGGTCACCAAGAGTCGGACATGACTGAGCAACTGAACAACCACAGGCACTGATCTCAGGAACCAAGTACCCAAGCACCCAGGTCAAGCCGGGTTCTGGCTTGTTACCATTTCCATCTGAGACATTTGAGACCCAAGAAAAACTGCCACACTGCAGTCAGGGAGGCTGGCCTTTCAATTTACTCTGGTTCTTAGAGATAAAAATCCAGGCATTTCTGACACCTGAAATCTCAGGCTTCCAAGGACCTGGCTGGTAGCCAGAGAGACCAGATTTGGGAGACAGAAATACACACAGCCCCTTCCTCCCACCCTGGCCGCTTCTGGAGCATCCTTGCAGTTGTTCATACATTCTGGTCTCCACTCCCCACCTCTGGGGATTACTCCGACCACAACTTCTTCCTACACAAATACCAGTCCACGGAGTAAAAGCAGACACCCGCACACGCACATACACACGGATGTTCACAGTGACACTATTCACGTGAGGAAGACAATAGGGGAAAGCTGAAAATAACTAAATGCCCATCACTGCACCATGGTACTCCCCTATGAGGGATCTCTCTACTGGATGGAGCAGATGTGTTGGTAACACTTAAATAGGTATACAAAACTAAATACAGTTAAATGTAAATTATACCCCAATAAAGTTGATTTTATTACTGAAAAAAACAAAAATTTTAAGTTAAGAAAAAAAAACTAAAATAGGCACGAAGCTTTAGTTTGCATCAGCTTATTAGAATATCAAGAAACTGCAAATGACCTCTTTGCTCCACACCAGCAGAGAGTGATGGATTACTGACCCCATGGAATGGTACAGAAGCAGGAAAGATGAAAATCTCTAGATTGACAGCAACACAGGCTATGCTTGGGATGCAACGTGAAAAGCCAAGGTAGACTATTACACCGTTCCTACACTCAGATTACAACACCGCCCTCCCCAAAGGCACTCAGGGGAAAGGCAGCAGTGGAGAAGCACCAGAACTTAGACTGGTGGAATCGCAGCACCAGCCAGATTCTCAGAAAGGAGAACTCAGAACTCAGGAAACCCCGGGCCGGAGCGTCTATAAGCTGCAAGGTTCCGGGGCACCCCCGAGCTAGCTGACCACCCTGCTACTGCTGCTGCTGCTGCTGCTAAGTCGCTTCAGTCGTGTCCGACTCTGTGCGACCCCATAGACGGCAGCCCGCCAGGCTCCCCCGTCCCTGGGATTCTCCAGGCAAGAACACTGGAGTGGGTTGCCATTTCCTTCTCCAATGCATGAAAGTGAAAAGTGAAAGGGAAGTCGCTCAGTCGTGTCTGACTCTTCGCGACCCCATGGACTGCAGCCCACCAGGCTCCTCCACCCATGGGATTTTCCAGGCAAGAGTGCTGGAGTGGGGCGCCATCGCCTTCTCCGAGCTGAGCACCCTAGCCCGAGACAAAACACAGGAGAGAAGAGGGCAGCCCAAGACTACTTCAAGACACTTCTTTCCTCGACACAGTGTGAAGAGGAGAGGGCCCTGTTGGGCCCCTGCTGCCAGCTGGCAGGATGATCTTAGACAAGTCTCTTTTCGCCCCTGTGGGACTCAGTTTCCTTAGCCATAAAATGGGCTTCCCGGCAGGGCAGTGAAGCAGCTTGGAGACCATCAGACAGCCATGGGTTTCAGCAGCTTCCCCACTTCCTCAAATGTGGTGTCCGGTGCTTTACCACTGGCAGGCGCTTACAGAGCAGCGGTTGCACGCCAGTTTCAGGCTAAATCCCACAGAACCCTCCCGACATGCTGAGAGGTGGTACCATGGTGCTCTCCACTGTACAGACAAGGAGAGAGGTTCTCAGTCATGCAGCTGAGAACAGACCAAGCCAGGATCCACACCAACCAGTCTGATGCGAAGGTCTTTCATACTCCCTTGCCTCTAGAAGGCCATCCCTAAGTATCTGCTGACCGTCCAATTCACCCTGTGCTGACCTGCTTGGTGACGCCCATCCCCAGCGGGTCCATCTTGTCTCCTCCTGGCCAGGACTCACCTTCAGTCCAGCACAAACCCTGACCAAGAGAGCCACTTGTGGACTTCCCTGGTTGTGCAGTGGAGAAGAATCCACCCGCCAATGAAGGGGACACAGGTTTGATTCCTGGTCTGGGAAGATTCCATGTGCCAAAACTACTGAGCCAGCACTCAAGAGCCAGTGAGCTGCAACTACTGAGCGTGTGTGCTCTAACTACTGAAGACTGCTTGCCTAGAACCCATTCTCCGCAACAAGAGAAGCCACCACAAGGAGAAGCCCTTACTTGGTGACTAGAGAGTAGCCTTACTCTCTGCAACTAGAGAAAAGTCCATGCAGCAACGAAGACCTAGCAGAGCCAAAAATAGATACATAAATAAAACTCTTTTTTTTAAATAAAAGAGAGAGCCACTTGCATTCCCTACTTGCTGTGACAGATTTGCATCTGACCAAGGGAACCCACTGGAAAAGACTCTGATGCTGGGAGGGATTGGGGGCAGGAGGAGAAGGGTACGACAGAGGATGAGATGGCTGGATGGCATCACGGACTCAATGGATGTGAGTCTGAGTGAACTCCGGGAGTTGGTGATGGACAGGGAGGCCTGGCGTGCCTCAATTCATGGGGTCGAAAAGAGTTGGACACGACTGAGCGATTGAACTGAACTGAACTGAACTGAAGGGGACCCACATATGCTAAAATGGTCCCCCGAAAGGTACCTGACAACCCCTCATTAGAACTTCAGTCCTCTCAGGCAAGTGTCCATTGAAACATTGTTATTGGTTATCCAGCAGTGCCCAACAGCACCACTTAATACTATGTGGCTGTGGGAAAATCGTCTTTTCTCTCTGATCCAGCTTCCTCAGCTGTGAATAATTTTAACTTCCTCACTGGGGTCACTGTGAGGACTAAATGAAAGGATATATGCAAAATGCTCACTACACCGCTCTGAGTTTCGGGCCTACAGTAAGGACCTAGTCAATGGTGGCTATCATCAGTATCACAATCTGCAAAATAAGTTAACTCTGTCATGGTGGGGGGGGTAGTGGGGTGGGTAGGTAATCATATGGCACGGGTGAAGGGCTCAGCACAGCACTTGGCATGCAGTAAGTACCCGGTAAACATCAGAGGTCAGAATGCCAAGGGGAGGCTCCTAACAGGAGGGGCTGCAACCTCCTGAACCTCCCGATTCTACTCTGGGCCAACCCTGCCCCTCAGCACCCAGAATATGAAAGAAGGGGAGACGTGGGCAGAAGCCTAGACTAGGGATCAGATACTAATCGTGACTGTGCAGAGCTTCCTCCTTTCACTGTGCAACCTTAAGCAAGTCGGCTCACCTCTCTGGGCTACAGCTTCCTCATCTATAACCCATGGCCTGTCTGGTGCCTTCTGATTCAGCATTGCAGGAGCCTGACTCAGAGACCAGCAATTGGTTCCAGAGGGAATTCTCCACCCACCTTTTTAAAATGATAATAACAATAGCTCCTGTTTGGAGAGTTTACTATGTGCCAAGAACAAGGTGGGGCACTTTTAAATCTTGAGGGAGGCAGATGGAGAGACAGAGGCACCCAGAAATGGCAAGTTTCCTTTCAACAACCTCCCCCACCCTCAGGCTAGCCCAGCCAGAAGGAATTCTAGTCAACTCCAAGGAAACTCTCCCTCCCCCACCAGGAAGCAAACCCTTTCTGGCCAGAGCTCCAACCCAAACCTTGGTGTCACTGGGCAGGAAGCGATCTCAGGAATCAGCTCCTGCACATGCACACGTGCGTGCACACACACACACACACACACACACACACACAGACACCCTTCACAGATGGGAACATGGAGGCCCAGAGGGCACAAGGGTCCAGGGACCCACTCTATAGCCTCTCTGTGCAGACACCCTTCTCGGAAAATAGCTGTAAAGTACATCTCTCTAGATCCCCAGCTGTGGGCCCCAACACCCCCATCCTATCATTCACACACATCGGGGACAAAGGAAAGTTAAGTCTGGGATTCAGCAGCCACCAGACCCTTTTCCCAGCCCCCTCCCCCTTCCTCTCGGCTCCTCTTTGTGTAGGGCAAAGGGGGAGGGGGCTGCCTTGAATGAACCTCAGATTTAATGAAGGGAAGAGGGAAGGGAAAGGGGGCTGGGAAAAGGAGAAGGGGCCTCCCCGCAGGGGTTTGGCTGACGCTCCTCCCCTCTGCTGGCAGCAGCACCAACAGAGGCTGGCTGCTCCCGTCGTCCCCGAGCAGATGACCAGGTAGTCCCTCCCCGCCCCCATACACCTCAACCTCCCTCAGGCCCTGGGTTTCCCCACCCAGAGTTGGGCTGGCGTTGGCGGTAACACGTAAGACGGCCTCAAGCTCGCTCAAGACTGGCGTGGAAAGGCAGAGAGGGTCTTCCTCCCCAACCCCCACTTCTGCCCTGGGGACTAGGAGGGAGAGGTCTGGGGTTCACTGGAAAAGTGCCCAGGAGTCTGGCCTGAGCCAGACTGGAAAGCAGGAACGAGGCACGGGGAAACTGACAGCCCGGACACACACGGAACCAGAAAGACAGACAATGACAGACGTTCCGAGGCTTCGGACAGACAAAGACAGGGACGAACGGACGGACAGACGTGAGACACATACAAAGGGACAAACTGAGGCAGACGGGCAGGGACAGACAGCCCGACTGACACACAGACGAACAGAGGGCCCCGGGCAGAGAGGGGCAGGGACCGGCAGGCACACAAAGAGCGTCTGGGAGGCAGACGAGAGGCGCACTGCCAGGACGACTCCAAGCTGGGCCAGCTGGGGCTGCAGCGCCCATCCCCGCCCCCAGCTCTGGGCCTCAGTCTCCCCAGTTCCCTGGAGGGGCGCCCGCCCAGGACACTCCCTTCCCCCCGCCCCGGGGCGCCCCACCCCTTCCCCCGCGGTAACCCGATCGCCGGACACCGGGCTTCTCCTGCGCCCGCGGGCCCGGAATGGGGGTGGGAGGACTCGATGAGCCAGGGTCCCCGAGGAGCGGGCCCAGAAAGACAAGTTTGGAGGAAGGAGAAAGAAGAAACTATTTGGAGGAAGAAGACAGGAGAAAAGTACGAGCCCGAAGAAGGCGCAGGCGGCGCGGGCGGCGACGAGGTCAGGACTCACGCAGCTGAGCAGGGAGCAGGCGCTCAGACAGGCCCCCATGTTTGCGGCGGCGCGGGGTGCGGGGCGCGGGCCGAGGGGTGCCGGCTCCTGTCCGGCTCCAGGCGCCCGGGGCTGGCCCCGCCCCTGCCCCGCCCCCGGCCCGCCCCCGGCCCGGCCCGGCTCCGCCCCACCTGCCGAAACCGCTCGCCGCTTTCCGGCTGTTGGGGCCTCCCGGGACTCACCTGGGACAGGTGCGCTGGGCGGGACCATAAGGAAAATGGGGGTACCGGGGATTCCAGCTGCCGCGCAAGCCGCGCAACTGGACTCACGTCCGGATACAAACTGATGGTTTGGAAATAGGGAGACCTGGGTTCGATTCCCGGCGAGGCCACAACACGACCTCAACAACACTTCTCCCTACCCCAAGAGATGGTCACACGGAACTCCTCTGCGTTTGGTATAGCCTCTGCCCAATACCGAAGTGTTGCATGATTGGACAAAGAAATGGGCAAGTCACTTCACCTCTCTGAGCCTCAGTTTCCCCGTCTGTGAAATGAGGATACCTTCTTCAAAGAGTCAGGTGTGCGCTCCCTGCCCCTGCTTCTAGGACACACTTGTTCTTCAAGCTCGACTGACTCCTGCCTTGGACCACATGCTGCTGCTACTGCTACTTCAGTCGTGTCCGACTCTGTGTGACCCCATAGACGGCAGCCCACCAGGCTCCCCCATCCCTGGGATTCTCCAGGCAAGAATACTGGAGTGGGTTGCCATTTCCTTCTCCAATGCATGAAAGAGAAAAGTGAAAGTGAAGTCGCTGAGTCTGTCCGACTGTTAGCGACCCCATGGACTGCAGCCCACCAGGCTACTCCGTCCATTGGATTTTCCAGGCAAGAGTACTGGGGTGGGGTGCCATTGCCTTCAGCTTCCCCCAGAAACACCCAAACCTGGCCCCTAGCTATGGAGCTCAGAGGGATGGATGGGTCACATTCCTGCCAGACCATCCCGCAGAGAGGTGGGAGAAGCCCAGAAGTAGGGCTCTGTAATTACACTCGCTTCACCCTCCAGCCCTCTCTCCTCACCCAACCACAGGTGGGATAATGTTAGGGAAGAAATCTGTGTGCCTCGAAGCTGGCCCCAGGGTCAGAGATCTGGGCCTGCCTACATCTTTGATGACTCACCAGGAGCCAGCCTGAGCCATACCCTACACTTTCCCTCCTCCACACTTTTGTTCACAGGTTACCCTCCCCCTGAAAAGTCCTTTTCATCCTCCTCTCTCATGCACTGGAGAAGGAAATGGCAACCCACTCCAGTGTTCTTGCCTGGAGAATCCCAGGGACAGGGGAGCCTGGTGGGCTTCTGTCTATGGGGTCACACAGAGTCGGATGCGACTGAAGCGACTTAGCAGCAGCAGCAGAAGCAGCAACCCTTCAGACTCTTGGTCCTATCCCGTATCTTCTCAGTGAGGAGGGCAGCCACTGCCCTGAAACCATTACCTGGCCCCAGTAGGGATAACTAGCCTCCTGCATCTCTGTGTTTCTAAAACATGGGACTCCTTTATGGCCTCACAGATAACTAAAGTTACCACACAGCTAAGCTCATACCAAACTCTTTCACCTGTGTGCTGCGTGCTCAGTCATGTCTGACTCTTTGTGACCCTATGGACTGTAGCCCGCCAGCTCCTCTGTCCATGGGATTATCCTGGCAAGAATACTGGAGTGGGTTGCCATTTCCTCCTCCAGGGGATGTTCCAGACCCAGGGAGCAAACTTGTGTCTCCTGCGGCTCCTGCATCAGCAGGTGGAATCTTTACCACTGAGCCACCTGGAAGCCCCAAACATGGTCCCATTCAAGCCCTACAGTAACCCTGAGAAGTAGATTAACTCCCACTTCCTCCCATTTTACAGATGAGGAAACAGGGTCAAAGAAGTAAAGTGACGTGCTAGACGTAAACTGAGCACTTAGCACAAATCAGCTGTGACTATTGTGGTTGCTACTATTGCTGCTCAAAGCCACACAGCTAGAAGACCACCCAATCTGGCCCCAGTCTCAGAACCCCAGGCCTGTCCCTGACATCCTATTGCCTCTGGGCGAAAGCAGATGTGACAATACCCAGGGTGCCTCTTTTTCTGTCAAATCATGTCTTCAGCCCTAGTCTGAGACCCTTAAGCGACTCTGAGCCACGCAAGGACTGTTTGATTCACATCTTGTGGGTCCCTCCCCTGACCTGGGCACAGCAGAGGGCCTGGCACAGTAAGGCAGTGAAAGTGCCCCAAATGAATGAATGAACTGAATGTTTCCCACAAGCCCAGTGTCCTCATTCTGCCACTCAGCAGTCAGAAGTGAATCCTTCTCATGGCCACCCACTCCAGGGTCATCTCCTTTTGACATTTCTGCCCCAAGGGTCAAATTTTCCATCCCTCAATCCCTCCCCAAGACCTGGTCTAGTAGAAAATGGCTAGTGGTCCAGTGGCTAAGATTCCACGCTCCCAATGCAGGGGGCACCGGTTTGATCCCTGGTTGGGGAACTAGATCCTGCAAGCCGCAGCTAAAAATCCTGCGTGCCACAATGAAAAGATCCCGCGTGCCCCAACTAAGACTCAGCACACCCAAGTAAATAAATTAAAATATTCTCTAAAAAAAGAAAAAGAAGGGTTTCCCTGGTGGCTCAGTGCTAAAGAGTCCGCCTGCCAATGCAGGAGACACAGGTTCAATCCCTGATCCGAGAAGATCCCACAGGCCTCAGAGCAACGAAGCCCAGGGGCCATAACTATTGAGTCTGTGCTCTAGAGCCTGGGAACTGCAACAACAGAAGCCGCCTTCAAGAGACTCCTGCTCACTGGCTGGCTGCAACTAGAGAAAAGCTAGTGTAGCACCAAAGACCCAGCACAGCCAAAAATAAATAAATATAAAAGAAATCGCCCAAGACCTCAGCAAGCAACACCCGACACCCTGGTTCTGTCACCGCCTCTCTACCCTCTGCCATCATGGAGGTCACTTCTCCTCTGAATTCGGCATGATTATCCGGCTTAACCTCACAGAACAGTTGTGAGTGTCTGGAAAGCATTTTAAGAAATAGGCAGTCATCTGAAAAGAGGGAGGGATTAATATGCTTGCAAATGTAGAGAAACAGCCCCTTCTGACTTTTTTAGATTGAAGCTTTCCAGAACAGGAAAAACAGAGGTCGTGCCCTCAGCCTACCCACGATGCCAAACTGGACTCTCACATCCCTGCATTGCCCCGGACAGAGGGGCAGACCCCTCCCCACCCCCACCCCATGCAATAAACTCACTGTGTTGCCTTGTCGTGGTGCCTCCTCCTCTTCCAGCCTCATCCTTCTCATCTGTAAAATGGAGATAATTGTTTCTGCTGCAGTTGTCGCAGGAGGTGAAGAGGTGGATAAAGAGGCTTCATTCCTCAGTATCCTGACCAACCCACCCACCTTTCTCCCAGTCTTAAATCTCTTGCAAGGGACCAGAATCACTCTGTGTTCCAAGGGCAAGATTGGAGTCAGCAGCTGTGTGATTCTGGCAAATCATCCATTCTGTTGAGCCTCACTGGAGGGTTGGGATCCAGGATCACCACAGCTCTTCCAACCATATAATGCCATGTAAACTATGTCCATTGAGAGAAAACTGCAGCGATCATTTGGTCCATCCCCCTGTGCCCATCACCCAGCCGAGACAGATGCTAAACTCTCCAGATCCCAAGGGAGCAAGCTCTGACTTCTTGGGCCACTCGCCCCAAGAGTTCTCTTATCTGATCTCATTGGGGCTCAGTTTTCAAATGTGCAATATGGGAATAATCCCCTGATCAAGCCCCTGGTACCCCCTAGTATCTCCCAACCATTCTTGCCCGTCTCTCTCACCATCCTCCCGTCCATGGGGACTCAGATGCACTCTGGCTTTGAGCCTCTTGTCCCCTTGCCTTCGCTCTCTGCACTGGCCTCCACTTCCTGCTTCTGACTCATTTACAGAGCAGGGCTGAAGCTATCCCTTATGAATATTCATGTAGGTAATGAGGGCTTGGGATTGGGGGAGCATCTGGGGAGAGGCATTAACGAGACACCATCCACCTACTGTCCCCCCACACAGCCCCCTGTCAAGGCTGCCCTCCCTCCCAAAGGGTGTTTGGGAGTTTGAGGCAAAGGTTGAAGTAATTGCAACAATAATATCCACAGCAACCATTTTTTAAGTGCTTACAACATACCAGGCACCCTACTAAGAGCATCTCCTGTAAGACGCTTTTCAGATGGGAACTATTTTCCCATTTAACAGATAAGGAAATTGATGCTCCAAGAAGTAACACTCACATAAGTCGTATGTGAAGCCTGCACAGTGATTACGTGCAGAGCAAGGATGGAATCCAAGTTTTGTCAGACTCCAGAACTGGTACTCTTAACTTGTGCCCCCCATATGCATGGGGCCATGCTCAGGAGCACATGGTCACGGGGCCACACCTGGACCTCACATCCCGGCAAATGTGCTCATAGTGGTCTTCAGTGACCAAGGCTTTAGGAAAGGGCTCAGGTGCTGGAATTGACTCCGTCTGGATAATGGGAAGACAAGCAGACAGGTGTGAGACACAGTGTGTATTCACACACACACACACACGGTGCACCTGTGAGTCTAGAGTGTGTTGATGCAGTTAGAGTGTGTTGTATGTGCCTGGCAGTGAATGTGTGTGACACAGATGCCCCTGAGGTTGCCCAGAGATGCACTGTTCTGCCACTGTTGTTCCTTTTCCAGTTGACCAGGGGGCCTGCTTGGTGCCAGGTCAGGGCATGTGGTGTGAAAAGGTCGACACCGTCCGTGCCCTCCTGGAGCGACAGTGTGGTGGCTTTGTACCCAAATGTGGCAACGCTGCAGAAGGAGGCTTTGTGGGAGGTCTTCTTCTTTTGGGAGGTCCTCTTCGTGGGATGCGGCTGGAAGGTGAGGAACAAGACTGTGGGGAAAGCAGAAAAGTGGGACGTGCAGGAGCTACTGGGGACCCCCTGACACTTGCCAGAGGTAAGGGACTCTCCGAGGGTTGCAGTCTGGAAGGTCTCTGGATGCTTCCCTCACAGATGTCAGAAGCCTGCCACAAATGCATATGGAGGCACTGTGTGTGTGTGTGTGTTGCACAGGTGATTATGTGTGATATTTGTATATGCGAGTTCATGTCAATAAGGAGAAGACATGCTTGAATTAGAGAACATGGGAGAATCGTGTGTGGTATGTGTACATGAGTTTCGCATGTAGGGGTGTGTGTGTGAGTGTATGTGAGTGTGTGGACAGCAATAGTGTGTTACTGTCTGGGAAAAGGAGGAGGGAAAAGACCATCATTAGACCCAGGCCTCACATTCATGAGCCTCAAAATACATCAAAAGACAGATGGATGGGTGGAGGGGTAAAGAGATGATAGATAGATAGATGGATGGATTCAGATGGATTGATGGGTGAATGGAAAGAGAGATAGATATGTGATAAAGCAAAGATTGGAAAATGTTCATTGTAGATTTCAGAAGGTGAGGATATCGGTGTTCACTGTACAATTGTTTCAGTCTTTCTAGATGCTTGAAATTTTTCATAATAGAATGTTAGAAAACAATGTACACACCAAGAAGGCTGGATGTCCAGTTCCAGGGACTCATGCACAAGATGGAAAGAAGAGGACTCTCATCATACAATTTGAAACTGTATCCCATTGCCAGACCACACAGCACTGTGAACTCTTCTTTTATAAATCTTGCAGTTGTCTTATGAATCTCTCAGTTGCATTGGATTCGTGAGTGTGTGTGCATATTAAAGATATTCAGTTCAGTTCAGTTCAGTCGCTCAGTCGTGTCCAACTCTTTGCAACCCCATGAATCGCAGCACACCAGGCCTCCCTGTCCATCACCAACTCCCGGAGTTCACTCAGACTCACGTCCATCGAGTCCGTGATGCCATCCAGCCATCTCATCCTCTGTCGTCCCCTTCTCCTCCTGCCCCCAATCCCTCCCAGCATCAGAGTCTTTTCCAGTGAGTCAACTCTTCGCATGAGGTGGCCAAAGTACTGGAGTTTCAGCTTTAGCATCATTCCTTCCAAAGAAGTCCCAGGGTTGATCTCCTTCAGAATGGACTGGTTGGATCTCCTTGCAGATATTAATTTATTAAATAAAAACGTGTGTAGCACACCACGACTGCGGCCAGCCTGTTTCAGTATATCTTCATTTTTAACTAACCAAGTGCCTCAAAAGTCAGGACTGGTTCGGGCCTCTCTTGGCCTGTGAGAGTCCCTGCTGTGTGCGTGTGCATGTGGACTTTTGTGTGCATGTGCATACAAGCACATGTAGGGGTGTGAGTGCACGTGAGCAGGTGAGGCTAATGCCCACAGGAGCGCCCACCCAGAAGCTCAGCCTCCTCAAAATCCCCATGAAGCCAACACTGTTCCAGGAGAAGGGAAGGGCAACCACCAGCCCCAGGGCAGCCTTGGGGACCGAGAACGCTATCATCTAAGGCTTGGAAACGCTCAGGCCAAGCGGCGTCCCCTGACCAGTAGTGGAAGTGTGGGCGGTAGAAGCTGAGGCATTTTCCTAGGAGAGCGGGACAAGGCTGGGTGTCCTTCAGCCCCAGGATGCCTCCCTTCCTCCCCACATGCTTGTTGCTTCCTGTCTAACCGCTCTTCCTCCTCTGCCCAGTGACTGTAGGCTCAAACGGTCAGCAACTCTCATTGTACAGAAGGGGAAACTGAGGCCTGGAGGGAGTGAGCTGCCCAGGCTGCACAGCAAGGTAGCAGCAGAGTCAGAACTGAGCTCCAGCCTGTGTTCTGTTCTCTGCACCACTGCTGGCCACCTGCGAGTGTCCCACCTTCTGTAGGGAGCGGGGGGAGGGGCCGTCACTGTAGGTGAGGGTCCAGGCCCAGCAGACCCAGCATGGAAGGCCCTAGAATGCCCCTCTGCCTGTGTGGATCACATACAAGATCCAGGAGGCCACGTGGGTACCAGAGACAGCCTGGTTAGGAGGCTGGACCTCCGTTCTAATCCCAGCTCTGCCATAGACTCTGTCAAAATGGCCTTGGACAGCTCCCTGCCCCTCCCAGGGCCTGAGTTTCTCCACCTGTAAACGGATCTAGGTCAACTACAGCAGTGGCTTTCACTTGTTTGGAAGGAGAACCTCAAGCAGCAATGAGAGTTGCTGCCCCAATCAATATGCAGGGATGGCAAATAGGTATCCAGCCAATGGACCCCTTCATTTCCCCTCCACCAAGGAGCTAAAGGAAGTCCCGCCCAATCGCAGAACAAGGGGTTAAGAGATCAGGCTCCAGCATAGAACAAGGCTGGGGTACTTGCCAGCTGTGCATGGCTCTCCAAGCCTCAGCTTGCTCCTCTGTGAAAGGGGGTTAAAAGTATCAACCTCCCAGGTCTGTGTGAGGTTAAATGAAATAAGTCACGGCCAGTGCTTGACACCTGATGATCAGATTAAATCTTCAGGCAGGAACTTCCCCAGTGGTCCAGCGGTTAAGAATCCACCTTCCAAGGCAGGGGACGTGGGTTCAGTCCCTGGTTGGGGAACTAAGATCCCACGTGCCATGAGGCAACTAAGCCCACGCGCTCTAAATCCTGCACACCACAACTAAAGAAGCCCCTGCGTGAAGAGCTTGTGTGCTGCAGTGAAGACCTGCTACTGCTGCTAAGTCACTTCAGTCATGTCCGACTCTGTGCGACCCCATAGACGGCAGCCCACCAGGCTCCCCCATCCCTGGGATTCTCCAGGCAAGAATACTGGAGTGGGTTGCCATTTCCTTCTCCAATGCATGAAAGAGAAAAGTGAAAGTGAAGTTGCTCAGTCTGTCCGACTGTTAGCGACCCCATGGACTGCAGCCCACCAGGCTACTCCGTCCATTGGATTTTCCAGGCAAGCGTACTGGGGTGGGGTGCCATTGCCTTCCCCGGCAACGAAGACCTAGTGCAGCCAAAATTACACACGCACATACAAACTTCAGGCAACAGCGGCCGTTACTACTAGTCACACCAGATGAGAACCATGCATAAGCCAGCTGGCTTCACCGTGAGTTGTATCTGTTGTTCTGGCCCCAAAGCCAGCGCATTTTGGCAGCTGCTACCCTAGATTCCTCAGCCTGCCCATCTCTGCAGCTGCTCTGGAACAGCTGGGCATGCAGAAGCTGCTTTGAGGCCAGGCCTGGCCCTGGGGAGGGGAAGCGGAGGGCGCCCTGTAATCAGGATGGGCCATGGAGCAGGGTTTGGTTCATCCGGACGACCAAGCCTCCGGTAGGCCATTATTAGATCCCCTGCCTTGCCCCAGGCCCTGACCCGGCTCCTGAAACCCCAGAGAGAAGACAACAGGTGTTTAGTCAAAGCCTTTCATTCTCAGGGCCACCCCCCAGCTGCCTAGTGACAGAGGCAAGAGGGAAAGTCTGCCTGAAGCCAGGGGCCTCACCCACCAGGCAGCTTTTCGCTCCGGCAAGGCCAGGCACTTGGAACTGGGAATCCTGCGATGTTGGAGCTGAAGGACACTCAGAACCACCTAACGTACAGAAATACATACAGTGGAATATTATTCAGTCTCTAAGAGGAAGGAAACTCTGACACATGCCACAACATGGATGAACCTTGAGGACATCGTGCTAAATGAAATAGACACAAAGGGCAAATAGTATATGATTCCACTGATATGAGGTCCCTAGAACAGTCAAAGTCACAAAGACATAAAATAAAAGGAGCTTCCAGGGGCTGGGGAGAGAGTGCAATGAAGAGTTATTTAAAACAAACAAAAAACACTTCCAGTGTCTGCTCTTATTTAACAAGTGGGGGAACCAAGGCTGAGGTGTGGAAGGAACTTACACACATGCACACAATGGGTGAGTGTCGAGAGACACTCCCTTACTTTCTGCTCCTTCCTAGGCAAGCCCCACTCTCACCCCCACGCCCAGCTGCCCATTCCATCTCCTAAACCTGACTCCAGCTTCCAGCTGGCTCTTTGGCACCCCTTCCAGTGCAATTTCTTCCATTAAAAAAAATAATAATTTTCCTCCTTTACTCCAGGTTTTTTCCTCCCAGTTATAAAATATTCCCGTCCCACAGGAAAGAGGGACCTCATCTGTTTGTTTCACCCCAGGATCCCATCTCCCAGATTTGTGTCAGGCAGGACATGACCCAGGCTGAATATATGAATTTTAGAAAATTGGGAAAATATAGAAATACTTAAAAAAAAATAAATCACCTGTGGTCTTCCACCTTCAACATGCTTTAATGTATCTTATTCTTTCTTTAAATTTATCTTATTGAAGTATAGTTGGCTTACAATGTCATGTTAATTTCTGCTGCACAGCAAAGTGATTCAGTTATACATATATATACACATTATTTTTCACGTTCTTTTCCACTATGGCTTATCACAGGATATTGAATATAGTTCCCAATACTATACAGGCTTCCCAGGTGGAGCTAGTGGTAAAGAACCTTGCCTGTCAGTTCATGAGACTTAAAGAGATATGAGTTCGATCCCTGGATGGGGAAGATCTCCTGGAGGAGGGTATAGCAACCCACTCCAGTATTCTTGCCTGGAGAATCCCAGGGACAGAGGAGCTATACTATACAGTAGGATCTTATTTCTTATCCATTCCGTATATACCAGGTGGCACCTGCTAATCCTGAACTCCCAAAGCATTCCTCTCCCAGCCCCTTCCTCCTTGGCAACAAGTCTATTCTGTGTGTCTGTGAGTCTATTTCTGTTTCATAGGTAAGNGGACAGAGGAGCTATACTATACAGTAGGATCTTATTTCTTATCCATTCCGTATATACCAGGTGGCACCTGCTAATCCTGAACTCCCAAAGCATTCCTCTCCCAGCCCCTTCCTCCTTGGCAACAAGTCTATTCTGTGTGTCTGTGAGTCTATTTCTGTTTCATAGGTAAGTTCTTCTGAGTCATATTTTAGAGTCCACAGATGAGTGATGCCATACGATATTTGTCTTTCCCTTTCTGACTTACTTTGCTTGGTATTATAACCTCTAGCTGAATCCATGGTGCTGCAAATGACATCATTTCATCCTTTTTGTGGCTGGGTAGTATTCTATTGTGTATATGTACCACCTCTTCTCTATCAATTCATCTGTGGATGGGCATTGAGGTTGCTTCCATGTCTTGGCTATTGTGAATAGTGCCGCACTGAACATAAGGGTGCATGTGTCTGTTTGAAGGTAATATATCTAATTCTAAGCGCTGCTGCTGCTGCTCAGTCACTTCAGTCGTGTCTGACTCTGTGTGACCCCATAGACACCAGCCCACCAGGCTCCCCCGTCCCTGGGATTTTCCAGGCAAAAGTACTGGAGTGGGTTGCCGTTTCCTTCTCCAATGCATGAAAGTGAAAAGTGAAAGTGAAGTTGCTCAGCTGTGTCCGACTCTTCACGACCCCATGGACTGCAGCCCACCAGGCTCCTCTGTCCATGGGATTCTCCAGGCAAGAGTGCTGGAGTGGGGTGCCATTGCCTTCTCCATTCTAAGTACTAGTAACACTTAAACACAATTTTTAAAAAAAGATCAGCACTCACTACATGAATAGTTTTGTGTCCTGACTTTTTCATGTACCATTTCACCATGAGCATTTTCCTGGTCATTAAGATGTTATCTTGGGGAGGGACCACGTGGGGTCTGGCGGAGCTGAATTTCTGGCAGTCCTCCAGTTGGGGGCTAGGTTGGAAAAATGGAGTTGCTGAAGGAAACTTTACCCAGCCTTGTGCCCCTGGCGGCCTGGGAGTGGAATCTTCCCCTTAATGTGTCCACCTGTATGGAGCATCCATTGGAGGCTGTGAGGTACTGGTCAGACCCGGTGTTCCTGCTCCAGTTTCCAGCTTGAGCAGCCAGCTGCTGGGCTGGCTCCCTCTGGCCATTTATGGACCCTTGTGCTGCCCCCAAGGAAGATTTCTACTCCACTGGAGTCCAGATAGAGGCCAGAGTGGCCGCCCTCACTTGATACCATCAGAGCCAGAGGTATTGTAGTGGCTTCCAGCTCAGGTGCTGTTGAATTGTGGGCACTGGATGAGAATGAGACACTCACAGGCAGCAAGTTCTACAAGTATGTGCAGATGGCGTTGTGTCTACAGGGTCCTGGGCTGTGGCACACAAGCTGTCAGAGGAAACAAAGGCTTCTGCAGCAAGATCCAGGACCTTGCTCAGCAGATGGCTCTGAATCCAGACCGAGTTCCCTCTCGGCAGGTCACCTGTACTGCTGCCTCTCTCCACCAGGACTCCATGTTTTTTTTCTTTTAACTAGTTTTCATTGATTGGTAACTCACATCATTCTGAATAGCATCTGAAGCCTTGTTTCAAGCAGTGTTAGAAGCCAACCCAGTAATAGCTGAGATTTATGATGTGCTCCCTGTGGCTTAATTTTGGCCAAAGATCAGTTTTGAGCTATTACAAAAAGAAAGCTCAATGTACTCGTGATACTTGGTTAACTTTTTTATTTCCCGTTACTCTAGCGAGGGACCCCGTGTTTCTCTCTTACAGCGAGGACAGCGGACTTTTACTGCGGGATCCCCCCGTCCCAAGCCAACAGCACAGACCGGCTGTGGTGCCTCTGCCTACCTTCCTGCCTCCCTGGCTCGGCATCCTCAGCAGAGGGAAGTCTGTCTCTGAAGATGAGAAGCGACTGTTTCCCTTGTGGACACCAGGAGTGCAAGCCGTGTCCCCAGCACAGCTGCACACTCCCAGGGCGCCACGGGGCTGGGGTTCTCCCCACACAGGGCCCCCTTCCTGGCCTCTGTCCGTGAAGCCTGCTCAGCCAGGCCTTTCCAAGGTGTGTAGAAGCTGAGCCCACAGGGACTTTACGAGCGATGCTACTTGGTCCCTGCTCAGTCACCCGCTTCTTACTGCAGGGGGCTGGGACCCTCAAGTCACCCACCATACCCTGCCCACAGAACCTCTTCTAAGAGTGTTGCCAGGTAGACTGGATTTTAGACAGAAAGCAAATCCCCCAGGAGTATCCACTCCCTTTGCCCCTGTCCTCTCAGCTTGTGAGACAACACAAGCCTTGTATAGTATGTGGTTTTTGTTTTACGATTTATTCACTTATGGCTGGGCTGGGTCTTCATTGCTGTGTGCGGGCCTTCTCCAGTTGCCGTGAGCTGCGCACTGGTTTCAGCGCACAGGCTTCTCACTGCAGTGATCTCTTTTGTTGCAGAGCACAGGCTCTTGGCTCCCAGGCTCCAGGAGCTGTGGCATGTGGCTCAGCAGTTGCGGCTCCCAGGCTCGAGAGCGCAGGCTCAGCAGTTGTGGTTCATGGGCTTAGTTACCCTGCCACATGCGGGATCTTCCTGGACCAGGGATTGAACCTGTGTCCCCTGCACTGGCAGGGGATTCTTTACCACTGAGCCACCAGGGGGCCCTGTACGTACTTTCATATGCCAGATCTGTGCAGTTAATAGGCATCATCTCTCAGACTGGGGGAGGGCTGGATTCTGGGGTCCTATAGGCAATGGCACCCCACTCCAGTACTCTTGCCTGGAAAATCCCATGGACAGAGGAGCCTGGTAGGCTGCAGTCCACGGGGTCACGAAGAGTCAGACACAGCTGAGCGACTTCCCTTTCACTTTTCACATTCATGCATTGGAGAAGGAAATGGCAACCCACTCCAGTGTTTTTGCCTGGAGAATCCCAGGGACGGGGGAGCCTGGTGGGCTTCCGTCTATGGGGTCGCACAGAGTCGGACACGACTGATGCAACTTAGCAGCAGCAGCAGCATAGTCATGGAAGAAAAACATCCTTGAACATGAATATGTATGTGTATGGGTATATACATAGGGGTTTTTTTTTTTTGGAGGGAAATAAAAAATCCGTCCCGCATCTCTCCCAGGCCCAATTCCCACCCCTCAAAGTCAGCAAAAATGTTTTGTTTTGTTTTGTTTTGTTTTAGATAATTTTTTTAAGCCAGACTTTTTTGTTTGTTTGTTCTGGCCACACTGTGCAGCATGTGGGATCTCAGCCCCCTGCCCAGGAATCGAACCCATGCACCTGGTGTTGGAAGCACAGAATCTCAACCACTGGAGCACCAGGGAAGTCTCAACAGAAGATGTCTTTGCTTCACGTGTAGCTATGTATGAGGAACTGGCCATGTCTGGATGGGGTGTGAGATGTGGGCAGCCCTGGGTTCTTGGAAGCAGCTCATGGACTTCTCATAGAAATAGGAGCAACTTTATTACGTTTTTATAGAGTCGAATTCAGCTCTATCACGGGCAGTGCTCGCGTTCAGCCCCGCTCACCTTGTGGAAGAGCCACGGCACTCACCGCCGCTTTGCTCGTCTCCTGCTCTTGCACTGAGCCACAAGCCCAGGTTCTGGCTGAATAAGAAGCCTGACTGGCACCTGTGTAACGTCCACCCCTCACTCCCATGGGATTGTGTATGCCCTCAGAAGAGATGAGTGTATTTCTGCCACAGATGCCATTGAGAAAAGTTTCAGGGTGGAGAGCTTAGGGGCATTTCAGTTAAAACCTGACACAGACTTTGCTCAGGAATGCCTGCCACTGCCTGGGCCCTGACTCTCTTTGCCTCTGGGCCCCCGCCTCCGGATACAGGAAGCCTGGATGCTACTGGGGGGACTCTGAAGATTTTAAATGCAGCATCAGAGAGAATCGGAAGTTCTGGTCAGTGAAATAAAAATGCATTGTTTTTGTTTTTTGCTTTTTGTTTTTCCAAAGAAAGGATGTTTTCTTAGCAGCACTGAGAGTGGCTCTATCAGCGGGTGTCCTTCACTCAGAAGTCACCTTCTCAGCAAGGCTCCTGGGACTCAGTCACTTTATTTTCTTCATGACACGTATTACTATCTGAAATTATCTTATTCCCTTATCTGTTCACGAGTGTCCTTTTTGAATGCATTTAGTGTATCTATCTATCTATCTATTTGGTTGCACCTGGTCTAGTCGCAGCATATGGGACCTAGTTCCCTGACCAGGGATCAAACCCAGGCCCCCTACATCGGGAGCTTGGAGTCTTAGCCACTGGACCACCAGGGAAGTCCCCTTCACTTGTGTCTTATTGGCCTTCTTATAAAACTAGCCATGAGGCAGTTTAAGCCCTAGGACAAGAGGAACCGCTGGCACTTGGCACACAGCTCCCCTTACCAAACCTTCATGGACTGTGTGCCAGGCAGAGTCCTGGTTCCTCAGTGAATAAAAAGACAAAAACCTTTACACGTCACTGGGGAATGAATGAACGAAAGGACGAATGAATTGGATGAATGAATGAATTTACCTCCTGTTGTTAGGCATTTAGGTCAGTGCACCTTAAACTTTCCCCTGACCTACCTCTAAGAAAATTTCTTTGAATTCTTGCATTTGATCACTCAAATAAATGTAAAGTTTGTATTCTATGCAGAATGACCAGCTTGTCCTGTTTTGCTTGGGAATTTTCTGGTTTTTCCACTGAAAGTCTCATGTCCCAGGAAAACCTTTAGTTCTGGGCAAACTGGGACAGCTGGTCACCCTAATTCTTCACCCTATTACATTCATGATTAAAAAAAAAAAAAAACAGCTTTATTGAAATATATTCCACATACCATAAAATCCACGTTTTAAAATGACAAGTCAGTGGGTTTTAGTACAATCACAAGGTGTACAATCACCACCACTATCTAACCACAGAACATTTTCAGCACCTCAAAAAGAAATCTTGTACCCAAGAGTCCCTTGTACCCTGCTGCTTTTGGTCATTTGTGGACAACACCTCCTCCTGGATAACGCCCAGGCTCACCTGCCCACTGCCTGGAATCACTGATGGATTCGGGGTGGAATCTGTGAATTCCATCACAGTCTGATGGAATCACTAGCTCTTGGGGTCGCCCTCCTGGGCATACAACCTCTGAAGAAGAACCCCCTGGTTAGGAAGGGCTCCTCAACTGGTTTAACGCTCTGCTGCCACCACTTTGAAATTCTGAATGAGTTTTTTAACAAAGGGCCTCACGTGTTTATTTTGCACCGGGACCTGTCCATTATACAGTTTGTCTTGCTGGTTTACCTTCCGCCTCTCACACAGGTTAATATACTCCTTGACCTCAGAATCTGTCCTACCCTCTCCATGCCCCAGTGCCTGGTGGAAGCTGAATGAATGACTACTCAAAATGCATGAATAAAATCAATGAATCACGGGAAGAAAGGAAGGAAGGGGGAAAGAAAAAGAAGAAGAGAGAAAGAATGAAAGGAAGGAAGGAATGAACGAAGAAAGAAATTCACCTATTATAATCCTTGAGGAATAAGGTAGAAGGAATTTTCAGTGTAAACAGAAGTCGAAAGAATATTCCAAGCGAGGGGACAGCGTGGGCAAAGGCAGCCATGGGTGAAAATTTCCAGAGGGCAAGAAGGACCAGGAGGCCCTGGGAAATGTGGTTGCACTGGTCTCAGCTGAACCCCAGGATTCCGGGGGGAAGAGAGAGAGGCAACGGCTGCTCTCTGAAAGGCACTCCTTCCCTGACTGGGGGCAGGGAGAAAGCCCTGGAATCCAGAAGAAGGGTGCTAAATAGTACCTCCAGAGGGGCCTCTCCTGTCATGAGTGGTTGGAGAGGTCAGGCCAGGAAGTTGAGGGGAGCAGGTGAGGACAGCGTGGCTTAAATCTAGGCCATCAAGGCTCAGTGATCTTAATGACTCCAATTGAAACGCCTTTGCCACCACTGGGACAGACGTCAGGGATTTGACTCAGGGCTCTGTATCTCCTGCCTGGTGCCCTAGCAGCGACAAGGCTTCTCAGGGCCCCAGACCCCCCACTCCAGCCCACCCTTGGCAGCTGGATAGTCCTCAGGGTCCCAGGACTAGTGAGAGGTTAGAAGAAGCCTTAGCTAGGGGGGGTCCCAGCTGCCTGCAGGGACAGGAGATAATGACCTCTTGGGGTTTATGGGCATAGCACTTGGCCCTGCCAGGCTCAAGAGAAGAGGCCAGATGGCTGCACCCCGCCTCCACCCCACGGAGTTTAGTATTGCCAATCTGGGTCCGTCTACTCCTCCCCTCACCTCCTGACCTCCCAGCCACAGTGACTTTCTTTCTGGCCCTTGATGAGTCAAGTTCATTCTCACCTCAGAGCCTTTGCACTTGCTGTTCTCTCTGCCTGGAATGTTCATCCCCCAGATCCAGGCTTGCCTGCTTCTTACCGTTAGTGGGGTCTTGCCTCAGACTCCATCTCCTGACTCGGATATGCTGGAAGGGTCCACTCCAGCTGGACCCACGGCCAGCCCTACTCCACTCCATGACCTTGTTTAATTTTCAGACTGCCAGGCTCAGAATCCTATCCCCTATTATCTACTAGCTGGGGCAAGTTCTGAACCTCTCTGCTTCTATTTCCTCACCTATAAAATGGGGATAATAGTAACATTTATGTCATTATGTTGTTGGGAGGAGTGAGATGGCACAGGCACAGGCACACAGCAGGATTTCATAAATGGTAGCCCTTGTGACCATCACCGTCTGCCTGCCCCAACTCCGCCTGAGAGGAGAGCCTGTGTCTGGCTTGCTCATAGCTGCAACCCCACGGCCCAGAACCATGCTTTGTACAGAAAAGCCATTTCAGCAATAGGTTTTGATGTAACTGATCTCTTTGCTTCCTCTGAATATTTTCCCCTTTTCCTATTCTCCCCACTCCCCATGCAAGAGAGGCTGTTAGGTGGACTAAAGGCCTCCCAAGGCTAGAACGAGAGGAAGGATGGACAGAGTGATGACAGCAGAGATATCGTGGGTGCTGAGAGGTCCCTGCAAGAGCCCAGAGGAGGACCTACCAGAAGGACCCCCAGACCACAGTGTGGCCCAACTCAGCAGAACGATTCTTGTGCCTCCACAGAAGAAGAGGAGAGGGATGTTGGCCTCCAAAGGCACCAAGGCAAGCCATGCAGACTCATGGCTGGGAGACCCACAGGCCCACCCAAGCCTTAGCTCTGTGTACATTCCTCTCCCCAACACCAACTCAGACACAACCCTGGGCTAACAAAAGAGAAAGTTCTACTTCTCACACCCTTGAGTCCTGGCCTGGCAACCACACCTGGCCCTCAGCTAGGAAGTTGCATCATTGTGGCTCACTGACCTCTCTGCGTCTCAGTCTGTCATCTGTAAGGGGGAGGCAGTTTCTCCCAGATGCTATTCAGTTTTCAGCTTGATAAAAAGCATGGAAGAACTTTATGTGCTCTCTCACCTAAGCCTCTCAAAAGCCCTGAGAGATAAGAACTACTATATTCTCTGCCGGAGAGATAAGGAAACTAAGGCCCAAAAAGACTTGCAACAAAACAAACCTGGTCTGGGGTTGAGTGGCTGGTCTGGCTGGAATCCACCTCACCTTGGGGTAAGCAGAGAGTGACAATGTTTTCTAAACCACAAAGACCTGTGCTAGTGACAGGAGGCAGTGGGGCGGGGCGGGGTGTGGGGGATGTGGGCCGTACATAACAGGAAAGAAGCAGAGTGTGACTCAGCCCTGGCCAGTGTGTTGCAGGGAGACGTGCCACTTGGGGGGTGTGGCGCAGCACAGCCTGGTCTGAGTGGTTAGCAGAAGGGCAGAGAAGCCTCGCCCCCTCCAGGCCCCAGTCAGCTGTCCAGGGAAGGCACCTGACTGGTCTCAGGAAGCCCGGATCAAGTGCCAGCTCTGGCGCTCAGAGTGACCTCTGCAAGTCCCTCTCCTCCCAGGGCCTCAGTTTTCCCACTGGGCCCAAGTACACAAGAACCTTGGCTGGAGGCTCAGTGGACAGCTATCCTAGTTGGGCTCTCTATTGCCCCCCAGTGGACAAACGGGTGCATGCTTCCCTCAGTTCCCAGGTGAGAACCTGCAGAATCGCCCCTCCCCAGTCTTGATCGCTGACCCTGAGTCGGCAGAGGCGGCACCCACAAGTCTCACTGTCAAGCCTCAGAGGAAGGGAAAGGTCCCCGGGAGATCTGGATGGGGTAGGAGAATTTCCGTGCCCCGGTTCTGCTCCTCAGTCGCTGGGTGAGCCTGTGCCCAGCTTCCTCTCTGGGCCTGCTTCTCTAAGCACGGCAGTTACGGGATGAAGCCTGATCTGGGAAGCATAAGGCTTGGTTTCCATCTTTCTAAGGAGCTGTGTGCGTGTGTGCTAAGCCGCTTCAGTCGTGTCTGACTCTTTGCGACCCTGTGGACCATAGCCCACCAGGCTCTTCTGTCCCTGGGATTCTCCAGGCTAGAATACTGCAGTGGGTGCCATGCCCTCTTCCAGGGGTTTTTCCTGACCCAGGGATTGAGCCCCCGTGTGTTTCTTATGTCTCCTGCATTGGCGGACGGGCTCTTTAGCACCAGCGCCACCTGGGAAACTCTTAATGAGCCATGTGAACTCAGGCAATTTCCCGCACTTCCCTGGGTTTCAGTTTCCCCATCTGCACAGCAAGCTGATGGGACCAATCGGTCTCAGCACCTACCTGGCTCTGACATTTAGGGATCTAAGTGGGAAATATGTGTTTAGGGAGATTAAGAGGAGGTGCAAGGGGCCCCAAGGAGAGCTTCCTTGAAGGAAGGACTAGGTCAAAATTGTCTCCCAGGGCTTATAGAGGGTCTGCTAAGCTGCTGCTAAGTCACTTCAGTTGTGTCCGACTCTGTCCGACCCCATAGAAGGCAGCCCACCAGGCTCTGCTGTCCCTGGGATTCTCCAGGCAAGAACACTGGAGTGCGTTGCCATTTCCTTCTCCAATGCATGAAAGTGAAAAGTGAAAGTGAAGTCGCCCAGTCATGTCTGACTATTCACGACCCCATGGACTGAAGCCCATCAGGCTCCTCCATCCATGGGATTTTCCAGGCAAGAGTACTGGAGTGGGGTGCCATTGCCTTCTCCAGTATAGAGGGTCACATGGCATTGAATATATATTCAGGTTTTTTAATCTAACATATTTACTGAAAAAACCCTCACCTAGGACCAGACCCTGTATTGGTCACTGGTCATACGGTAGCATACAAGACAGACACAGTCCTTGCGCTTGAGGAAGAATTCACAGCCAAGTCCGGGGCACTGATTACTAAACAAACATTCACACTCTTGTCTGAACAGGGACGATAAGATTATGGACAAGTCATAGCAGTGTTGGAAAATGAAACATCAGAAGGGAGGTAACATGTGAGTAGGGTTCTGAAAGGTGAGGATGAGTAAAACAGGTGCTGAATTCTTCTAAAAGTAAACAATTTTTCCTGTCACGTCGGCTTGTGCAAAGATAGTGATCTTAGTGAAAATTCTGCTTTTACCTGGGAAAGAGGGACAAGCAAGTTGTTGATGGGGACAGAAAAATCCAACAAAAAGGTCTTCTTCTCTGGGTGCCTAAGTTGAAAATAGGTATCAGCAGACTGTGACAAGTGAACCGAGTCTTAGACGCAGAGTGGGATGCAGAGGGGGGCTGAGGTCAAGGGTCAGAGATGTCTGGTGAGCCTTAACAATAAAAGACAAACCTCATATCTTGATATGAAGGACTCAAAATGGCCAAGCCAAGCTAGCTGCGTCTATGTGGCCTCAAATTTGACAGAGTCATTGCTTCAAGTTTCCTCCTCTGCTCCAAGGCACAAACCAGCTCAGATTTTCCAGGGTAAACCGCTTCACCATGGTCTCTCTAGTCATGGGCAATGTCCCATGGGATGTGTTTGGATGCAACAAGAAAAGCAGCACACCAAGCTGGCTCACACCAGCTCACAGCAGTCAGCTGCTAGAGTTTTGGGAATTCTGCAATTTCAGGTTGTTGAAGAGTCACTGTCTTAAAAAATTAAATGATATGAATTTATAATTAAGAGATATTAAAATACAGATAAACAACACGGTCCTGTTGTATAGCAAAGGGAGCTATATTCAATATCCTGGGATAAACCAGAATGAAAAAGAATATATATAAATGAATCACTTTGCAGTATGGAAGAAATTAACACACGGTAAATCAACTACAATTCAGTTAAAAAGAAGAAATGTTAAAATAAAGAAAATACTCAAAACTCATGACTTCCTAGTGATTTTACTCCACTTTACTATTCTTTTAAGGTTATCTGCATCCACTGTAGCTGAACAGCGGAACTCTGGCATAAAGACGTATATCCGCACACCTCTTTACGAGTCAGCTTGGTGATTCATTACATTGGTAACCTGAAGTTGGCCACAGTGGGAATTGGCAAATGTTAGAAACTGGGACTTGATTTGCTGTTTTGTTGACTTTCTGGATTTAAAAAAGTGATGGACAAAATATTAACAAAAGTGCTGAAGCTGAAAGAGGTCTCGGTTTAATGAATGTATTTAGAGGGGACTGAGAGAGAGTAATGTAACAGTAGATCACATATCAGATTTAATGACAATAAATTTATTGGGAGGAGAGTTAGCCCAGCAGACTAAAATGCAACTCCATTTCAAACGGTGGTTGAATTGCTACCACAGATTAACTAGACATACAGTTCAGCAAAAATGAAAACCTGGAGAATCCTTTGACTACATGGAATTTACAGTCACAAGTCCCTACATTGTGTGCTTTGCA
The DNA here is from genome assembly GCA_006410675.1 of Oreotragus oreotragus. Classification (NCBI taxonomy): domain Eukaryota; kingdom Metazoa; phylum Chordata; class Mammalia; order Artiodactyla; family Bovidae; genus Oreotragus; species Oreotragus oreotragus. The sequence continues at coordinate 75,336 of SJYX01012247.1, read as the reverse complement.
CATAGTGTTCTGCTCATCCATTTCATCAGTAAAATGTATAATAAACATGTGTGTGTATATAATGCATACATTTGGATTTCTGAAGAACCAGTTGTCAAATATTTGCTGGCACACCCTTGGACAGCCCAAGTTTAATAAAGTCCTTTGCAAAGCACATTTCTGAAACTGAGCAAAGGGCTTGTATGCCAGCAATGCAGAAGGACAAACTCTGACAGAGGAAGTTTGCAGCAAAGTAAGGGTTTATTTCAGGGCATCAAGAAGGAGGGAGAGACAAGACTCAGATCCACCCCAACATGGTCTTTGAGTTAGGGATTCTTTTTAAAGTGAAAGAACAAAGAGGCTGGGATTAATCATTGCCTAGTGAAAGTTCTTTGTGGCTGAGCTGGTAAAGAATCCACCTCCAATGTGGGAGATCTGGGTTGGACTTCTGGGTCGGGACAATCCTCTGTATAAGGGAAAGGCTACCCACTCCACTATTCTAGCCTGGAGAATTCCATAGGCTGTATAGTCCACGAGATCGGAAAGAGCTGGACATGACTGAGCTACTTTCACTTTCAGTGACGGTTCTGTAGCATTTCTTAATTAATTATAGTTTCAGAAGTCAAGATGTCTCTGCTGCTGCTGCTGCTAAGTCACTTCAGTCGTGTCTGACTCTGTGTGACCCCATAGACGGCATCCCACCAGGCTCCCCCATCCCTGGGATTCTCCAGGCAAGAATACTGGAGTGGGTTGCCATTTCCTTCTCCAATGCATGAAAGAGAAAAGTGAAAGTGAAGTCGCTCAGTCTGTCCGACTGTTAGCGACCCCATGGACTGCAGCCCACCAGGCTACTCCGTCCATTGGATTTTCCAGGCAAGAGTACTGGGGTGGGGTGCCATTGCCTTCCCTGCAAGATGTCTCTAGTTTATGATTATTTGACCAGGTGGTCCTCAGCTGAGGTGGAGGTAGCGGTCAGTTGACTCACCTTAAATTTGTACATTAATGAGCATATCTTGTAATGGCAACTGTAGTACATTAACAAAATGTTATTGACGACAGCAATTTTAGTCCTCTGACTCTGGTTGATGAGTGTTCAATTAGCACAGGATTGAGGTCAGAGGGAACAAGAAAGGGAAAAAGGTTTTGGATAGAGAGATTAAACATAAACTCGGCAAGGGAACTCGGCTTCATTTCCACTTGGGGAAGCCCTCTCCACAATGGGAAGCATTTTCAAGACAAAAGACAGACGACTTCATGCTTCCATTGGGGACACTCCCAGCTCTGTGGCTTTGGGATGTCTCCTCTTCAACAACGACTATAAGACCAACACGTTCAGGGGCTTTGTGGTACTTTGCAGTTTTCCAGTTTAAACTTAAATAAGGCTATTTGGCTGCACGTAACAGCCATTTCTCAAGCTAACTGACACGACAGCACGAGTTATCCTAAGGATGAACGTAGGGGAGGAAGAGAAATCATGGCCATTAGCGGAAGAGGCAGCCCCCCTTTCCCTCCACTCATCCCTTGGAGGCTACTTCATCCTTCTCTGCCCCTGTACACAGCTTCCTGCATCTTTTCTTTTGTGCAAACAACAGTGAAGGTGAAGGCAGCTGATTTAGTCTACAAGTTTACCTGTTCTTAGGTCAGAGATCATCCTGAGTGGGTTGACAGGCGGGTCCACAATTCTCAAAGGATCTGATTGGGTGGCTTGGAGTGTGTAGGCATTCCTGGACCAATCAGTCAAGGCCAGGGGTATGGATGGGCGGGGCCAAGGATTCAGCCCGGGCCTCAAGGGCCACACTGAGTGGGGAGCATGAGCAGGGGCTGTGCAGACTCTTAAGTGATATTTATGGAGGCCAGTTGGATGCCCAGGACTCACTGGCAGGGTGGGTTTCCCTTCATTCCAGTTCATGAGAAAGTCTTCTAGATTAATTGGCCACCACGTAGGGTCTACGATCCAAGCATGTAACTGACACCATTGTCCGTGAAAATGCCCTCATTAAAATATGATGTTTTTCTTTGTTGGAGGCCAGTTGGATGCCCAGGACTCACTGGCAGGGTGGGTTTCCCTTCATTCCAGTTCATGAGAAAGTCTTCTAGATTAATTGGCCACCACGTAGGGTCTACGATCCAAGCATGTAACTGACACCATTGTCCGTGAAAATGCCCTCATTAAAATATGATGTTTTTCTTTGCAACAAGATTTTGAAAAGGAGTAAGTCTCTAGCTCACACATCTTCTATATAGTGAGCTTGGAATGAAGACAGTCATCTCTATTTGTCTGCAACCTGGTGACCATCATGGGGCTTCTGGGGTTGTCCATGGATCCCAGTCAAGGTGATGCTACATCATAATCATCTTTTTTCTTCATTTCACAAGCTGCCCCAAGAGTCCTGGGTCCACAGTGCCTGGTACGTTCCTGGTCCAGCACCACGGCAGCCACTGACAGAGAAGGCTCTCTGGAGCAGACAGCCTCGGTTCAGATCTCAGCACCCTTACTAGCTGAGTGGTCTCAGACAGGTGACTCAACTTTTCTGTGCCTGAATCGCCTTATATGTAAATTGGTGATACATGACCATATCTCTCGTCAAATTGTGAGGACTAAATGAGTGAATATAAAGTGTTAGAAGTGCCTAGCACATGGTAAATGTTTAACAAGTGTTAGGTATTATTGTTACTGGCATTTCAACATCAGCTGTGCCCTTGCAGGCTGGCACACAGCATGGGTAGAGCAGCTGGCTTTGCCCCCGTCTATCATTCACCCCCAAGCCCACAGGCAGAGTGGTATGTGCAGGGGGTGTTGTGTGGAATAGGAAGGGTAGGAGAGATTATGCAGCCCAGATGAAGGGCGGCTGGACCTACCCAGCTGGGAGGGGTGCTGGCTGTGTGAAGCTCAACAACCCAGGGGCCGGTGCTCTTGTGTGTTTCTGGAGGGAGAGGTGTGTGTGCCTCAGTGGTGGTGGGTCGAGGCATGCAGCCAGCTTTCTGGGTGTGAGACCTATGCAGCCCAACAGGGCCCCGCACTCAGAAGGGCCTTCCTTGTGGTTTAATGCTTGGAATTCTTACTAATTTTTATTTATTTTTCTTTTTTAATTTTCTTAGTAAATTTTTATACAAGGGGCCCACTTTGCATTGGGCCCCACCAATTATGTCACCAGTCAAGGGTTGGGGATATGTGAGCAGGCATCTGGGTATGTATGTGAGGTCACATACAGCTGAATTACTGATGGGTTCCTGGACTGTATAATCTATAGCAACTGATAAAGATGAAAAATTCAGGCAAAGTTTTACTGGGACTTGTGCTGCAACAAGAGGGAGCAAAAACGAGAAACAGGTTCCCTTGCTCACTCCCTGAAGGAGGGCAAGCTGGTCCCTTAAATGGGGTGAGGGTAGGGGTGGGTTTATGGGTTGGGTGAGAGGGGTGGCTTGGGTGGTCTGCTCACCCCCCTGGGTGGTGCTGTGAGCAGGGGCCCTGCACAACGCCCTGATTTTTGCTCGACACCTCAGAAGTAGCAGCTGGGTTTCTGGCCTTTTTGTATCTGTTTTCATAATTTGCCCCAACTGTGCATGTACACAGATATTTTTAGTCTCTTATAGTTTGTATTTTGTCGCTTGAGGAGACATTTGTCCAGCACTGCAACAAAGGGTCTCAGGTCCCTGGTCCCAGCAGTGTATGTCTGAGGTGTTTCTTCCTCTGGACTTGGGACTAGAACGGTGGTCTTTGTGAGAATATCAGGAATACAAAGAAGATCTTCATGACCTGGATAATCACGATGGTGTGATCACTCACCTAGAGCCAGACATCCTGAAATGTGAAGTCAAGTGGGCCTTAGGAAGCTTCACTAGTACAAAGCTAGTGGAGGTGATGGAATTCCAGTTGAGCTGTTTCAAATCCTGGAAGATGATGCTGTGAAAGTGCTGCACTCAATATGCCAGCAAATTTGGAAAACTCAGCAGTGGCCACAGGACTGGAAAAGGTCAGTTTTCATTCCAATCCCAAAGAAAGGCAATGCCAAAGAATGCTCAAACTATCGCACAATTGCACTCATCTCACACGCTAGTAAAGTAATGCTCAAAATTCTCCAAGC